>JAGDYQ010000012.1:10273142-10647905 GCA_021962125.1 Bulinus truncatus
AACATGAAGAAAAGGGCACCAGTTCTACTGAGGCGAGAGTGCACAACAGAGAAGTGAATATCTATGTGATGTTAAACCTTCTTTTCAATTCAGTGTAGTTAAACCCAGATGAAATTTTGGTAATACATGCTCCTCTTCCTGAAACAACATAAATGCAACCAAGGATTCATCAGAAGATCAGCCCGTCAGGTCACGGTGTCTCAGTCATTCGATATCATCTACTTCCACTGTAAGCATTGCTGCCACAACCACTGTTTGGTTTTCAACTTCAGCAGAACAAGCAATGCCTCCAGTAACAAAAGTATCATCCCCTACATAACAGGATCTCTGTTCGAAGAAAATGCAAGCCACCTGACCATGTTGCACTCTCATTCAAACTCATCAGATTTGGCAACTTAATCAAGTTCATCAAGAATTTAATACCGTCACAATTCCTTACCAGCTTCTAATTCTTACAATCGTCAATTTTTCAAGGCCTTCCTTCAGCCTCACCATCTGAAATTTCATGTAAGCCCGCTTTCAGAGCCCTTCCAGTCGGCACAGCTTGAATACCCAATAGTTACATCTCATGACGAAATTTTCAACTAATCAGGCAATCACATCTCAAACCAGAAGAGTGAATGTTAAAACCTGGCATGTGAAAGATTACACTTGTGCTTCAGATAGAAGTCAGCACCGTAACCTGCTCAAACAATGGAGATGACATAGAAACACAGTCTACTGATAATGCTTGATCCTTTAACCGCCAAAGCTTTTTGCTGGTGAACAATACCTATTGTTGAAGACCATTTTTTGAAAGGCGACTGGGGTGATCATCTCGTCTTTTAATATCCAATTTGACTCATTTCATAAAATAGAATATTAATATGCTACTGTAGACATCTAAATTATTACTTAAAAATCCGTATTTATAAAAGGCATAATGTAATTTGTCGTATCGTATTATGTATCATTTGATTTCTAATTATGCTTTTAAAAATAAATTTAGCTGACATTATGAATATTACTTCATCTATAAACTCAGTATTTATATGTCTACATAATGAATGTTTTTCCATATCCAAGTAGCTTGTAACTGGCTGTTTGTCTATATGTAGTACCTTTTTTAAAACACTTAAAACATCATTATCTTAATAATCAACAAAAATTTATCCGTCTTTTTAATCTTATTTATTTTATACTTTGAAATCAAAGAAACTAATTAATCAATTCTAAACATATACATAAGTTTATGGATGGTATCAAAAACATTGTGTTAGATTTTGCAATTGAAAAACATTTTTTTGATAATATCTCACACAAAATACGTAATTCTAAAAATACATATTAAACCTACACCACAAAGGCTTTAAATTATTTGTCATTAAAGTTCTCATTTTGTCTTTTGAGATGTCCAAAATATTTTATTTCCTAGTCACAGATATTCCAAGTTTTATTAATAAAGCAGCACGATATTTATCATTTAGTTCTCAGAGACACAATAAAATTGCTCTAAGCAACTATTAACTTATTTCACTATAAAGTATTTTTTAATACTTCCTTATACTTTGTCAGTTTTCAAGATATAGAATAAATCGTAGAGACAATTTAATTAAAGTTCATTTATTGTTAAAAGTATTTTAGTTCATTGTACGGAAAGTTGAATTTACTAATATCTTCTCTGTTTTTACAGCCTTTTTCATTTAATAGCTCGTTTAAACCAATAGCAAAGAAACTTCTCTGGGGTAGAAATTATAATAAAGCAAAATTTTTTATATAAAGCGAAAAGAAAAAATAATTTTCAAAATGAATAATGTTTGAACATTATTTTTATCAAAAACCATAAACATTGATGTCACATAAACATCAATCATATGATAAAGTAAACATCCTGATAAGTATATTGATCTCATTTTTGTACAATTTTCTCCAGTCAGACCTAGCACGCGCTGCACAACTTATTGTTTAAGATAAGAAATAAATAAACATTTAAGATTCATAAAAGCTTGCAGATATCAATTCATTTTGTAAATTTATTGTACTAATAGACAAACTTTTCTTTTGAAAAACTATAAATGATTATCAATAATGTTTTCTATTTCTTTTAAAATTTGTGCAGAATAAAAGCTTAATATGAGTAAAAAAAAAATTTAATCAGCATTTAAATGGTTTAGACACACCTAGCTACCTCTTTAAACCTACCACTTTATGCAATTTAGATGGCTTTTATAAAATTTTGTTATTTTTTTTAGCATGCAGAAATACAAGCTAAAATGCTTTTTGTATTATTTATCAACTGTTGTGACTGTAAACATAGACTTGATTATTTAACTGTTTTTTTTTTCGTTTTAAAAGACCTGATCGTAATAGATTTTTTTTGTTCCTTCCATGTTAGTCAAATAACCCCAAACGTCTGTTTCTATAATCATCTGTGTTTTATTGTGAGTTTCTTTTTTTATATTTTAATGTCTCATTTGATGCATGTATTATTCTCATCATTCATTGAAATTATACAAAAATATTCTTGAATGTATCTCAATGATGTTACATGTACATTCTCATCATCTATTGGATGTTGCATGTACATCTCATCAACTTACTGATGTTATAGCAACATTCTCATCATCTTACTGATGTTACAAGTAATACTCTATCATCTTACCACTCGATGTTAGCGTGCTATTCGCATCATCTTACCACTACAATCTCATTTGATATTATATGTACATTCTCATCATCTTACCACTACAATCTCATTTGATATTACATGTACATTCTCATCATCTTACCACTACAATTCAATAATCAACAAAAAGGTGATAAATCTTAAAAATGTACAAATCAATTACTCCAGTTATTTTAAACTGTAATAAAAGATTAATAATGACATAGTACTTTAATTAGTTTAACGACTATATTTTAATTACAGTTTGATTGCAATGCATACTCTTCACCTGATTTATCTTTACTTGAAAACCAGCTTTTGTTAAAAAAGAAAACATTTTTTTGATATTTTAAAAATAATTTTAATCACAATTTCATGTTTTATTATGTCTAATTATGACATTTAATTTATTAACCTAAGGGTAAATACTAAGAGAAATGTGTAATTTACTATGTAAATTAAATTGCATGTCTTGTCATTTGCACCTTATAATTGTTAATACTAATGGACAGATATAGTAAGCTGTATTGATCTAATGAAATATGGAAATCATTATCTTGCTAATGATTGGTATAGTAAGCTGTATTGATCTTATGAAATATGGAAATCATTATCTTGCTAGTGATTCATTATCTTGCTAGTGATTGGTATACTTGGAATACTAAGTATATTTCAATTATTATTTTTTTTATACACAAATTCATAAATGATTTTCATATTTTCACTTAGTATTTTTACAATTAACATTTAACAGACGCCAGTAATTAATTGTCCAGTTATTTACAAAAAAACAACTGTTACATTATTAATGATTATGTACAAGTCAAATAAAGAAATGATCACTTTTCCTCATTTTATTTAAATTTTCCTCCATCATATGCCATAATAATAACATTTGAATAAAATTTCACAGCTCTTAATTTAAATATTTGGAATGAGAACATAAGTCATACAAAAAGGGCACACTAAAAAAGAAGAAATTGAAAAGCTACACTTCATTATATTTTCACTATTTCAAAGAAATATTTGAGTTCACAGTGTTTTACTGTTTAGTGAACAATACACATCTTTTCAGTCTCCATTTTTTAAAGTAAGTGAAAAAATAAATTCCAAAAACTAAATTAAAAAAATAACGCTACAAAAAATTCTTGAGCTATATACAAATTCTGTTGTATATAAAAGATATTTTTTTCTCAATTGTATAAAACCAATCAGTAAAATAAGAAAGTGAAAGTATTTTTTTTTAAATCATCACAGAAACTAATAAAAAAAATACAATTTTGTTGTACAATTGTGATAAATATGATTCAAACCAAATGCTGAATGACACTTTTTATAAAATGGTATCAACAATGGCTAATTCAACCAAAAACAGTTTTACAGTTATTCATTTTATTTAACTGAACTTAAGCAATATGATACTTTGAAAAACTATTTCATGATTAAAGGAAATCAAACTACTAATGTGCAAAACAAACCTGCTTAATAAAAAGAATTGAATGACAAACCTGGATTGTGCACATTACCCACTTGTTGGTTTGTTCTCTTTTGTATTCATTTTAAGAATACCTTTATAAAATGTAATACAAATGTAGTTACTTTATAATTAACAAAAGAATCACTGACTTTTCATTGTCTACATTCAAATTAATTATTGCACTGTAGATTATTAATATCACATAGAGTAAAGTTTACTCTGTAAAAAGTATCAAATGATGAAAACTATCAGCATAATTGGTTTCACAATTTTTTTTTCAACACATGAGACTAAATGATTTATAAGTGATTATTTGAATAATTAGTTAAAATTTATGAACAGAACCAATGAAAAATGAATTTGTAATCTTTTTTTTCAAGTTTATCATTTAAATAAATAAAGCTTGATTAACATACTAGCATTACTTATGAACAAATACATACATATGAACATTTACATACTCATGAACATTTACTTATGAACATGGTACTTATGAACATAGTTTCTTATTTTCATCATAACTGAACACAAATTATAATCTTCTCCCTTTGTCTGCTTCTTCAATAATGTTAGTCAGTTTCTGGCGTGACTTTCTACTTAAATGATCAACAGAATTCACAAGTGCTAAAAGTTGCTTAGTAGAATATTCCTGAAATATAACAAGTTTAAGATGTTCCTTAATGTAACTAATTCAGATATTTTTACAAGTAATACTGTATATTTTAAAAAAAGGTTAAAAACTATTTTAAAAAAAATGTATCCTGAAAAGCATAATCAAATAGCTGTACAAATTACACACAAAAATTGTATTATTCACTAGTATGTGCCTCCTTAACTGCTCAAGAGTTGTGAATTCAATGAAACTTCACACAAAAATATTAAGTTACATTAGGGAACTTAATGATATTACTGCAGTTACCAGCCATCATATTGTATTCAGTGTTTTAAATACATATAATTTTGTCTGTGACACAATAAAATTCATTATTTTCTCAAAATTACTGCATTAATATTTTTTTATATTAAGAGTAGTTTCTCTATAATTTATTCTTGATTAGAAGAGTTTACTCAAGTCTTATGAAAAGAGTGATGCCTACACTTACTTCTGTAAGCAGCCTGGTTACAGGAGATAAAATTGTGTTAACAATAAGATGATTAAACCTGATTTTTAAAAAAGAAAAAGGATCCAACTTCTGTGTTTGGACAGTATATCTCATGTGAAAAAAACTAACCTATATGATAAATGAATGTGTTCTTACTTTGTGATCATTGATCCAACATTCAAGCTGAGACTCAGGCAGATAATAGGCTTTTATATAAACTTCAACAAACTCTTTATCAGGTATGGGTCTAAAATGTGAACATAAATTGAAAAATTTTTTAAAACTAAAAATTCTGGAACAATTTTAGAATGATTACAATCAGGTATATTTTTTATTCAATTTCTCACCGTAATTCAATAATCTGATCCAACTTAGTCAAAAACTGCTGAAAGTCCAGCTGCATAAGAGCACGACCTTCATTGCTACATTTTTTGGCACTTGCAAAACTACAAAAAAATAAATAATAATAACTATGCAATCTAAAAAAATGCTCAAACAAAGAAAAATTAGTTGATAGAAATAAATTTCAAATAGTACATTTTTTAATACTTGCATGTAAATTTAAAACATAACTACACTGGCCATGTATAGTTATAAAAATTGTTTACATTTTACATATGAAACAAGCTTCTACACTATAACAGTGTTTATTCCTGATTTATATTTGTTCATCAATTTATCGGAATTATTTTTTTAAAATGATCTGTAGGTATAAAACTTTCTAAAACTATGGCATTTGTTGTAATCTTGCAATTCAAGCATAGCTTTTATATCATTAACACTAACAGTCAGCCTGGTATAGAGCCTCATATCTAAGTGTAGTGAATGGTCTTAGGTATAAAATACGACCATATATTTTTTTTTTTTTTTTAACTTTAAATTTTATTAGTTTTTGTTTCATTCATAAAAAGAGTAGTAAAGATTACTTTAAGATATTCAATGAATTATTTAAAATTAAAGTAAAAGGTGTCAATAACACTGAAAAACAAGTGTTGGACTTCTTATATGTCATTAACGTTTTCGGAATCAGTTTTTCATGCTGATTTTGAATCTGTAAATCATTTTGCTCTATCAGCTCAAATTATTTAAATATTGCCGAACAAAGTTTTGTATGTTGCTTTAAACAGGAAATAGACTGCAAATGTACACACATGTTCATGCAACACATAACCTCGTAATTATATACGTATATTGGCAATGTTCTTTGTTTCTGCAGTTTCAGACTTCATAAAAGGAGAGTGAATGTGGCAATTGCAAGTTGTTTAAAATATGGCGACCAGAGGATGCGTAAATTCACCGGATCTGTTTTGCTACGTGTGCGGCTTTTTCACAAACAAGTCTCATCAGAAGACTTTCACGCCGTTACTGAAGAAAGCTTATCAACTTTATTTTGACTCAAAGGTGGATTGTGGTAAGTCGTGGGCACCACAGTTCATCTGTTCGACATGTTCAGGCAACTTGCATGGTTGGATGAGGAAGGCAAAGAAAAACAATCACATGGCATTCGGAGTTCCTATGATATGGCGTGAGCAAAGCAATCACTCCACAGATTGTTATTTTTGTTTGTCAAACATCAATGGAATTTGTTATAAAACTCGTACAACTGTCAATTACCCAAACGTTCCACCAGTTTTTTCAAAACCAATTGACTACGATCCTGTCATTTGTCCAGTACCACAATCGCCTGTAGAATACACAATAGACGAAGAGAATGATGAAGAAAATGATGTTTCATCTTGTGCGATGACTCAGACCCTGACTACAAAGCTGCCGGAGAAGGAATTCATTTGATGAATTATGCTGAGACTTTTGCGACCTTGTGCGAGATCTGGCGCTAACAAAAGGCCAAGCTGACTTCTTGGTTCACGGTTAAATGAATTTAATTTGCTTGCACCAGGTACAGCTACAGCAAACTTTCGTGCACAGGCATAAACAGCTTGTTCAATACTTGATGTGACTGGCAGTATTTGCCACTGCACAGATGTTGACGGCCTTATGAAAGTCTTGGTGTCGAACACATTGTTGAAGATTGGCGACTGTTCATTGACTCGTCAAAGACTAGCTTAAAAGCAGTATTGTTGCACAATGGAAACAAATATGCTTCAGTACCAGTTGGATATTCTTACCATGAAAGAGACATATAAAAACATGTCCGGAACTGTTGGAAACAATACGTTATCGCTAAGTAAGTGGGCCAACTGGAATATCTGCGGCGATCTAAAGTAAGTAATAACTATTTTGATGGGAATGCAGACTGGGTACACGAAGTACATGTGCTTCATATGCGAATGGGACAGCTGAGATAAGAAGCATCACTATAGGCTCAAAAAAAAAGAATTGGTCGATCAGAGACAGAATGCAACCAGGAAACAAAACGTTCTTCATCAACCGTTGGTTGATCTTGACAAAATTCTCATGCCACCGCTCATATAAAATTAGGACTGATGAAGAACTTGTCAAGGCATTAGACAGCAAATCGGATGCATTTATACCTATGCCACAAGTTTCAGAGCTCAGTTATGCTAAAGTCAAGGAAGGTATTTTTCATAGGTCCACAAATAAGAAAAATCATGGCCGATGAAGACTTTCAAAACACTTTAATTCATCCTGAAAAGATGCAGTTGGTGGCATTCAAGTCAGTCGTAACTAATTTTCTTGGAAATAAGAAGTCTGTTGACTATGAAACAGTTGTAAAGAAATGCATTAGGTGCCTACAAACACCTGGGATGCAATATGTCTCTGAAAATTCATTTACTCGATTCGCATCTCAGACTTCTTCCCAGAAAACCTAGAGCGCGGTAGCGATGAACATGGCGAATCGCTTCCACCAGGACATTTCTGTGATGGAGTCACGCTACCAGGGCCGGTGAGTGCAGCGATGTTAGCTGACTACTGTTGGACTCTACGAACGCGACTTTGCCAAGTACTCAGTACAAGCGGAAGTCCACAGCCAAGAAATTCAAACCATGAACATTTTAAACATTTTACACATGCATTTGACTTTAAATGGAATATATTTTTTACATATAATTTTATTAGTTATAACTGATTTCATGCTTGTGTTTAATATTTGTTTACATTAGCTGCAAAGGAGAATAGATGGTTTAAAAATTTCATTTTTATACATATTGGAGTATTATAACTATAATAAAAAAAATAAGATTGCAGATTTCTTAAAATTGGAGGCTGATAGAGACAAATGGTTTGCATATTCGAAATCAGCGTGTGTAAATTGAGTAAGATTAGATGATGGGTACCAAGAAGTCCACGATAAGTTATTTTTTGTTTTCCAGTGTAATTATTGAAAAAAATAAAATACAGCATGATATGTATGGTATTGATATATAAACATTAGGGGTATGACTAAAATATAACCCTATATCCCCATATCATATTTGGTGGAGCTTTGTATCACAAATAAAGAAAATTTGGGTATTTTTTTTTTTTTGCATAAAAAAGTTCACCTTCCAACCGACACGAATATTTTATAACATACAACAACAACCTCATATGCTTTATTTTGTATGGTCTTTCCATCAAATTGTAAGCAGCAGTGTTCTTTTTTAAAGTTTTCCTTGAAATTATTTTGTAATTTTTCTCTCTTTCATTAGACCTTTGTAATTGAGTTGGAGTAAATATACAAACTCCAGTTCCCGACCTTTTGGACCTTCCTTGTACTCAATTTTGCTGCAGTCACTAAACACACTGAAGAAGTTTTTTTGTCTTTTAGACTTTAAAATGGTTTCTCATTATCTTTACTACTACTGGAACACTGTTCTTCACTCACAAAATCTTCTTTACTCACAGAATCTTCTGTATCCGAATTTGGTAAGACACTTGATTCAACACTTTCTTCAGTAAAGCTTTCTGTGACTGGCACTTTCCCTTTAAGTAATTTCATTTTTCTTGGGTGAATCTTTAGTGAATCATCTTCAATAGCCTACTTTTCCTTTTGTTGAAATCTGAAGTGCATAGAACTCTCTTCTTGGCACAACCACTCTATTTTCTCATCTCTTACATTAAACATCGCTGTTAAGTCATTGTTTCCAGGACTTCGATTATGTCTTTCAAACTTCTTAACAATATTGTACGATCATGTCTTTTCTGCTTTTTACATCAGAAGCAATTGTATATATCTGTTCACGATATGTAGTTCCATTGGAATTTTTTGCATTTGATCAAGACTGTCAAGAGTCTTTGGTGATTTGATGCCTTTTCGGAAAAACACTAAATTTGAAGTCCAAATTCTCTTGCTCGTCTCGGAAGCTGGAGTATATTTTGACATAACTGCTCTGAGACAATCCAAAAAATGACACCAATACTAATTATGTATATAATAGTTGACAACTAAAATGCTGACGGTGCATGGAACAACGAAGAACAAAATTACAGTTAACATACTAAATTCGGGTATGACATACGATTTGCTGGGCGTGTGGAGGGTGACTTTTTTAACAGATGAGGGCTGTTATTGATATTTTTTGTTTAGATATGATAAATATCCACTTGTGGCAGTATGGGGAATAAAAAATAATGAAAAAAATTTTTTAGTCATATACCTAATATACACATATATAATCACTTATGTACGAGTATTTTATGTGCATATACTCTATATTATTGCAAGAATCTCCCTTTTTTACATATATTATTGCACTGTTTAGCACTGCTCCCATAATGCTATGATTACATGGAGCACAGCCCTGTGTTAAGCTGAGTATTACTGTATCTTCAAAAACTTCAGTACTAACCCTTCAACAAATGTTCTATTAGCACTTCTCACACACTGCTCCCAGAAAAGGTTTACAACTACTTTAGGAAGTGGAACTCTCTTGTCAACATCTTCAAGTTTTGCATTAAGATCATTGAAGCACTGAAAATATTTCCAAAAGCAAAATAGAAAATAGTTTAATGCTATTCAGATACTGTATACAAAAAAGTAAGATGGACAATTTCATTTTAAGAGCTAAAATAGGACAACTTCACTTGAAGAGCTAAATATGAGGAATAAAACAGACATCATCATTCAAAGAGTAAGATGGACCAATTCATATATTTTTGTAAAAGTGATCAAAAATGTCATAAATGTAGACAATTATACATCAAACTTATAAGTGGATGTCAGGGCCAGTTACTCTCCTCCAGTCAAAAGGGTGATAACTAATTGTCCTATTAGGGGTTACAGATTCAATATAGGACACTTGTACATTATTAGAGTAAAGTATTATCAGAGACTGTTTGTTAGGATGTGAAAAGATTTAATTTCATGACTTGTGATCAACAAAATCAGAGAGAAAGATCTCAATTATTGCTGTTTTATGCAAGTATGATTAAAAAACATACAAATATAACCAATAGTGGCAAAAGAAGTATTTCCAAAGCATTAACTTCAAAAGTACTATGATGACAAGATATCGAACTAACACAGATAAATAAGTAAATAATCCCCCATAGGTTAAAAGATATTTCAGAGTTACCTTGGATTAATTTGCTTTAGCATTACTGTTATTAATGCCATTATCCAAGGTGTCATTTCTAACAAGTATGATAATGAAAATTGGTTTAATTATTTCAAACTCCTCCCCACAACCAGTGTGCATTGATTTTTTTAAATAGACACACTGACACAAGTATGAATACAACATGTTAAAAATGCTTTGATGTATTCAATCAATGATGCTTTGTAAACCAAAGCATGAGTTGCTACCTGAGACATCTAAGACAAGTATTAGTTAAAAAAGGTTGTCACTAACTGAGGAACCACTGCATTATACTTGAGATAGATCATATTATGCATTATACTTGAGATAGATCATATTATGCATTATACTTGAGATAGATCATATTATGCATTATACTTGAGATAGATCATATTATGCATTATACTTGAGATAGATCATATTATGCATTATACTTGAGATAGATCATATTATCATAGTGCAAAAAAAAAATTAACCTTTTTTTTTTTAAAGTAAATTACATTCAAATAAAGAAAAAGCACATTGAGACAACAAAAAATTACTTCTAACAGAGAAATGTATATATCAAAATGAGTCATTACTTTACTTCTAACAGAGAAATGTATATATCAAAATGAGTATTACTTTACTTCTAACAGAGAAATGTATATATCAAAATGAGTCATTACTTTACTTCTAACAGAGAAATTTATAAATCAAAATGAGTCATTAATGAGATTGATCTAAAGAAAATGAGACAATTTTTATATCAATGGTAACTATAGACAACAAATAAAAGCAATGATCACCTTGAGCAAGGAATCAATATATGTATTATGCTGTGACATGATTTCTTTAACATCCCATCTGACTGTGTTCATCTGTTGCAGCACAGATTCATAAGACACACTTAAACTTGACACAACACCATATACAGGACGACGTAATTCCCCAGCCATATTGATGGTCTGTAATATTACGCACATTTTTCTTGGACAATGGTTGAATTTTATTGTTCAATAAATGAATATTTCAAAAAATATAACTTTAGAATTTATTTATTTAAAAAAAAGGAAAAGAAAACATAAAATAATTTTAAAAATATGAAAATAATTTAAATACCTGTGAATAAAACTGACTCAAGAAGGTTTTCTTATTGATGGGAATCAGTTCCTCCAAGTATGGATGTAGATGGTCTAACTGTTTGGCAAGGAACATCCTATAAATAAACACAGTAAATCATAGGAATATTTTGTCACATTACACAGATAAAAAAAGGTTTTTAGGCATGAGATATGTTTGCTGTTTTATAATAATTTGAGTTGATTTCAGAAATGATATCCAAATTTTTCTATCACCCTAAGTTTTGGGAAAATGCTGAGAAAAGTGCCATTTTATACCATTTCTTTCATTTAATAACCATATAGATTCAATCAGGGGCGCCGAGAGCCAACATGGGCCCCAGGGCAGGACATCATTGCGGGCCCCTTAATAAACAATGAATCGTGAAAAAATTGACATGGTCGGGGTGGCCGGGCCCCCTTATAGATGCGGGCCCCCTGGCAATGACCCCGCCTGCCCCCCCCCTCTCGGCGTGCCTGGAATCAATAGCTAAATATGTCTGATAATAGAAGATATTAATTCAGGGCTAAATACATTTTAATAATTACATATTACATGACTGTGGTATCACCAGGAGTTGAGCAAGCATCCTGGGAATTTGTTGTAAATTTGTGCAAACAATCTTGGAATCCTGGTTGAAAGGTTCTTGGGCATCAAGGCCATTCGTTGTTTCAATGATTTGGAGAGAGAAGAAAGATCACACCACAGACTGTTACTTCTGCTTAACCAAGCTTCTGGATTTTCTGATAGAACCAAGACCAAACTCATAAACTGGAACAATGGAGATTGTTTATAGATGCTTCAAAACCAAGACTGAAGAATGTGCTTCTGCATAATGGGGATGTCTATATTCATCGATTCTCATTGTTCATGCAGTTGACAAGATGGAAAATTACAAAAACCTTCAATTACTTTTAGGCCTAGTAAAGTACATTGACTACAAGTGGGAGATCTGTGCAAATTTTAAAGTCATAGCAATAGTTCTTGGCCAGCAGCTGGTTTATACAAAATACTGTTTTATCTAATGCGAGTGGGACAGTGCTTCTCATTACATTGTAAGAGACTGGCCTCTCGCTAATTTGGATCCATCTGTAAGAAAGGATATAACGCACCCTTCTCTTGTTGACCCACAGAATGTAATACTTCCACCTCTTCACATAATGTTTGGACACATAAAACATTTAGTTACAGCTGTCAATAAAGAAATATTTAAAGCAGAAACAAGTGACCAAAAACTAAAGGTAGAAATTTTTATAGGTCCATAATTTAAAAAATCGATAGAAGACAAGGACTTAGATAAACTGTTACTAGGAAATGAAAAACCACCATGGATTGTTTTAATAGAAGTAATCAGAAACTTTCTTGCTAATCACTGGTTCAATGACATTGTTCCATTGGTCGTTTCAAATATTTAAATGTAACATGCACTGAAAATTCATTTTCTTTATTCACATTTAAACTTCTATTCATACAGTCTTGGACATGTAAATGATTGGCACAGCGAATGGTAATCTTGGACATGTAAGTGATCGAATGGTTTATTAGGACAGTTTCATTATGGAGAAAAGATATCGAAGTAAATGGAATCCACAAATGCCAGCTGACTATTGTTGGACATTAATAAGGGATTGCCCAAATCTTTCCTACAAAAGGAACATAATAGCAAAAGATTTTAGATTTCAAGACATCCTAAGATGTGTAAAGTAGCAAAATGTATCATGATTAATTAGTTAATTGTACCAAATTCATTTTTCACAAAAATGGTACCTGACAGAAAAAAAGTATATTATATTTGGATTCAAAATCCCTTTAAGAACAATTCAATTCACTTCTGCTTAAGAAAAAAAGTTTATATTTGTTGCCCTGTGTTATTAGCCCCATTGAAGGTACAATTCGTTTTCAACTGAGCTATTCAAGAGGTAAAAAAAAATTAAGCTAAAAAATGTTCATAGAAAAATTCATACACAGCAAACATCAGACAACAGGATCCTTGAAAACATTTCAATACTGTTAACAAGTATAATAAATTTAATTGATTAAATTGAAAACTTACAAAGATTCCGTAGCAACAACTCTCTCTGCAAGACCAAATAAAGAATTTGGATCAGATAGTTGCACCACTGAAGACATTTTAGCTGCCAAAATTTTATCCTATAATAAAAAAAGGATAAAAATGACTGGGAGCAAAGGAATAACAAGGAAAGAGTGTCAAGTAGACTTTAAATAAACTAATTATCGACTTACTGTGTTACTGGGCGTATCTTTATTGTTTGGAATGTAGGTGGAAGGGTTGACCAATAAGTTTTCATGAATTCTTTGCAAAGTATTTAGCAGCCTTATATTGACATTTTGAGCGACCTGATAAAAAATTTAAAAGCATTTTAATGTTGTTAGTTTTTTTTTGGTTTTTTGTATTTTATTTCTATGTAAATGTAATTTTATGACTGCAATAGATGACAACATAGTAAAACAGTTAACATGCGAAAGCAAAACTATTTTTTGCATATGTTCAGAAAGTAAATAAATGGCAGCAACTTTTTTCTTTAAAATATGATGAATGTCAATATAAACTAAAGTGCAATCAATAACAGGTAAAAATGTACTCAATATTGGGCAGTCTAAACAGCATGCAGAAAATACATTTTGACTAAACGTCAGCCCAAATTTAAATTATGCTGTAGGTAGATCTAAAATTGATTTATTAAGAAAATATAAAGTGGTATTCAACATAAGAGATTTTTTTATATATGAGCAAGCTATGTTTTGCTTTGAAATACAAGAAAAATTTGAGATACGAGCAGCTACGCAGGCTGCACACGACTCATTTTACTGTGCCTCGTATAATTGATAAGTTCTGCTCACGTTTTGTGCTTTTTGTTTGAAGATTTATACTGTGCTTAAACAGAAAGAGCCATTAAAGGGTATAAGACCAGATAAGAGCATTACAATAATTTCTAAGATCCTCCGACAACATCTTTCGTAAGATTAAGTTGGCTAATTTCCTAGTAAATACACTTAATAAAACCAGTTTATTTCTTTACATTCTCTTTTATTATGTTTTTGTACAATAGTTGTCATTTATAATAACATTTTTCTTATTCAAAAACACATAACAAAAACGAATAGGGTGGTATTTTTGGGGCTGGAATGGATTAAATCCATTTCAATTAATACCAATGGGGAGAATTGCTATGAGATACGAGCAAATTGATGTACGAGCAGCATTACGGAACAAATTACATTTGTATCTTGAGGTACCACTGTACTATTTTAGATATAAAAATAATTTTGCCTAGTAAACAAACAGTTCACACAGTAGGTACTCACATTATCAGGTACAAAAAATGAGTAAACCTGAGAATAAAAAACAATAAAATTTAAATAATACATTTTGAAAATAAGATGTCCTTATTCTTTAAATAGAATTTCTTTTAGGGAGTTCAGTTTTTTATCTATACATATATGAATGAAATTTAATAACTAAATGATGCTGAAAAGTGGTGGACCATACATTTTATTTTGTAACTGGTTTAAAAATTACTTGCTGTATCCAGCAAAACCTCAGCACATTTTTTTTTGTTTTACTATTAAACATAAAATTAATGATTAAATCCTATTAACCCTGGATTTTTATTGCAAAGATCTATTTATTATATCCTATTAAGGAAATCTTTGTGAGTTGATTTTTTAACTGTCATGTCTTTAATTATTATAAAAGTCAAAATATCTTAAAGTCAAATATCTTAAAATAATTCTTTGGTACTCCTTCTTCAAACAGGTGTCATCATCAGGGAGAACAGTGACCCTTGCTTTAAATACTTTACATAGTTTACTAGTATACAAGTATTCTGTTTTACTTTGCAGTAAACTGAACTAATCTAACAATAACCGCTAAGTCAAGAGAACACATATTGACAACAAATACGCATTAAACATATATTACTAACAGTATTTTAGAGATTAAGTTTCTAAAAAGTGTAGATGAAGTGTAGAATTTATCTGTTTCTATAACCTCGGCATATGAAGGGATTGTGTGGTTAGCACAACGCCCATCCGCCTTTACTTCCCCAACTTTAAGTCAGGTACCCATTTAAAGCTGGGTGGACTTTGAAACACATTTCACCTGGAAAAATTCTCATGTGTCTCATCGAGCATCGAACCCAGGACTCTCAGGTCGACAGTCGAGTATCTACACCACTCTGCCATCTGTCCCACTACTTTTTATATAGTTTGCTCCAAATGCATTAAAATAAACTTAACCAATGCAACAAAAACTACTGAGTTGAGAGAACATATATTAAATACAAATTGTATAGGTTTAGCATTTATTATTTCTTCTTATTAAGGTACTTCTTAAGATTACTTATAGTGTCTGAGATATTGTACATTTTCATAAAGAGAAAAACAATTACAGACAAACCATAATGATTGGGTTAATAAAAAAGCTATGAATTTATAATAATAATAAGTGCATGATGTCTACATTTTGGGACAATCCAGATTTTTGTGATTTTCAAATAGAGTGGTGGTCAAGGAGTATAAAAACCACTCCTTCTGCTATTAATGGGGACAGATGGTCATGCGCTAAATGTTTGACAGTTGATATGAGGATACCTGGTTCAAAATGGAGTAACAGAAAATACTTTAATTAATATGTTAATTTTTTATTAATTTGTTTAAATTGAGACAAGCTCCTGCTTTTATTTTTACATTCAAATTAATTTTGGATTTTTCTGAAAAGTAAGACAGACATGAAGTCATTATAATCTAATTAGATTATTTTTCCATATTCATTTATAAAAAATCAAAATGTTTAAACAATCAGTCATTTTACAGAATGAATAAAAAGCACACACAAAAATATTGATTTTTAAGTGACCAAATTATCAAAAGTTGATATGATTTATTCTTAAAATCTCTGTAAACACATTGGTTACATACACTCACTAAAAACACCTTGTTAAAGTACTTACTGTATAAAGGTAATAGTCAAAGAGTTGAGTCAATGAACTTAAAACATCAAAAGCTATTGGTTTTAATATGGAAATCATTTGCAGATATTTGCCTGATTCAAAATAAAAATAAAAAACATTTGTATAGGCTAGTTTCAGTAGTATGAATGTTTCATAAAAATAAAGATTCCTGTATTAATTTAGAGTACATTCAAAAAAATTTTTAAATGATATAACTTTCAAACTGATAGAGGATAATTGCATGTATTAGCTTATTAAAGAATAACAGTGTATTCTGAAAATACAGTGAAATGTTATTACAAAGGTCAGTGTAACGAAATATTCAGTACATCAAATTTTTTTTCACCCCTTCCCCTTCGCTTATATAACATCTGTTAAAAAGTGTTGTTGTAACGAATTTCTTATTTTCAGTATTGCGAAAAAAATGCCATTTTGCAGATATTTAATTCCTCCCTTACCAAAAAAAAAATTTTAATTTGGTAAATTTCTAAAAATTCAAGTCAACTTGAGCTCAACAATATCCACAGTTACTAGACAATGAGAGGGGGGAGTGTGAGAGGAGTAAGATGTTATGGTAACCTTTAACCTTTACTGATAAGGATAGTAAAAATTAATTCCACCAGGTCAAGTGTCCTTGGGACGGCGTGGGGGGGGGGGGGGGGGGTTGCAGGATTTAAAAAATCAATAATGTTAACAAACTACCAGTACTGGTATTTATTAATAATACAGGAAGTGAAGAATAAATTAGTGATTTATCTGACCTTTTTGTGATATCTATACTTTTTTTAATTATAATATAATTTATTCCAGTTAAAAAAAAAATAAATATATATTTTTAAATTATTTCATTGTTTAATAAATGAGACAATATGAGTAAGAGAGCTGTAAGGCACATTTCACAGGTTCCCATAAATTAAGGGAAGTAAGTCATGTTGAATAACTGTTACACAAAATAAATGAGTTAAGCCCCTTAGTTCAATGACCGTTTGAGGTAAGTAGCGAAAGCTAAAAGCTAAATTAGTAGCTAAACTAATAAGCAATAAATGGAAAGAAAATTTGACATATTTTTAGCTAAATATCTTTGGAGAAGTGAGTAAAATGACACAAAATATTTGCATTGATACCCAAATGAGCTATATCTACATATTACGAACAGAAAAAGTGGAACCCCCCCCCCACCCCCATTTCAGTGTACCACATTTTCAGTATTACCAACAAATTTCAAGTCCCCATCAATTTCATTATAGCGACATTTCACTGTACATCCTAAATGCTAAATGGATAAGTTAAATACTAAATGGATAAGTTAAATACTAAATAGATAAGTTAAATGCTAAATGGATAAGTTAAATGCTAAATGGATAAGTTAAATGCTAAATGGATAAGTTAAATACTAAATGGATAAAAATGTATCTGAGCCTATGGTCTATTATCAGCACATTTCAAAATTATATAAAACATACTGATGGACCCAATACTACATATCAAGTTTTTACAAGCTGATCAACAGCAGTATCATAGGGATAATTTTCTATTTCATTTCCAAATACCAGAAGAAGAAATTGTCTGACAGTTTCAGGGCACTTTCTAACAAAGGATTAGTAGAAGAAAATAATTTTAACCCAGGGAGAGATAACTCACCCATCACTCTCAATACATTCAGGGTTGTGTTAGTAATGAGCGGTGCCTGTTTGTGAAGTTTACTTCTGTTAGAGGATCTTCTTTTATTGTGCCTAAAGAAATGAAACCACTTCCAGAAATTAATAAAAAGAAACAATATATTTGGATATTATTACAAATTTAAATAGACTTTACTGTTATTGGTTTCAATTTATGGCATTTATTACTGAAATGTCTTGATTGTAGACAGTATGTAACTATCATTAATCCAAATTTTATGTCATACTTTAAGTTTTAGAAGACTGAGACTATTTAGTATGACATTTTGGGTGCTTTAGCAGAATCTATTTCTTTGACTTGATGTTGACTAATTAAGTTGATTTTATAAACTTCTTGCTGTCTCTTCTTAGTATATTTATTTTATTTCACATATAGTGAAATCACTCAGCAAGATGTTGTTTATTTATTTATATATAGTTTAATCAAATGTTCAATTACTCACATTTCTGATAATTAAAATGTACACACAGTTTATTCTTGTTCACAAAAAATTAAGATGCATATGATGAAAATTAGAATTATTCGTATCACTTTTGATCCATGAAATAAACTATTGTACAAAAACACAACCTTCCTTCTGGGGTCTCATTTTAATTCACTACTGCTAAAGTTATTTTCTGTAGTGGTCAGATATTTCATTAGCAGAAAAACTTGAGGCCGAATATAATGTGAATTATTACATGGCACCCTGATGATAACACTTGATCATTTATTCAAAACAATATAAATCTAAAATACCTCCACACTAAATATAATTTTAAAGGAACAATAGATATAAAAGAAGATGTAAATAAAGTACACAGAAAATAAATACTTGAACCATAATAAACAAACCACAACTTCATCTAAACCAGTACTCAGCAATCGCACCTATGGACCATAAATAGATAAGTTTAACATACGAGTACATGGTGACCGTTAGGAGTAGAATTTTCAAATGAGACCAGCTTCCTTTGAAAGTAAGCAGTATGGAATAAGCCTGCCTACTATCTACACTGGAGGTTAGAGAATTAGTGATGAGTCAGTCTGTCAGTGAGAGCTTTGCCTTCTTATTATTTCATATACAATTTGCAAGTACCCGGTTTTCTGTTTACCTTTTGTTTTCTCCCTACCCCCTCTCTCATTTCCTCTCTCTCTCTCTCCCTCCCTCCCTCCCTCTCCCCCTACCCCCTCCCTCCCATCTCCCTCTCTCTCCCTCCCTCCTTCTCTCACCCCATGTCCCCTCTCTCTCCCTCCCTGCCCCCTCTCTCTTTATCTCTCACTCCCTCCCATTTCTCCCATCCTCTCTCCCTCTCTCCCCTTTCTCTCCCTCCCTACACCCTCTCTCTCTCCTCTCTCTCTCCCTCCCCCTTTCTCCCTCCCTCATTTCCTCTCTCTCCCTGCCCCCTCTCTCTTTATCACTCTCCCTCCCTCTCTCCCACCCTCTCTCCCCCTCCATCCCTACCCCCGCTCTCCCTTCCTTCCTTTCTCTTTCCTTCCCTCCCTCCCTCCTTTCCTCTCTCTCTTTTATCTCTCTCCCTCCCTCTCTCTCTCTCTCTCTCTCTCTCTCTCTATATATATATATATATATATATGTATGTATATTTATATATATACTTATTATTATGGCTTCACACTTCTTCTAAAATCCTTCTTCATTCCTTTACCTTCCTCAAACTATACAAATCAGGGAGCATGAAAAAACATTAACAATTCTTTGCAGCACAAAGGCACAATACAGCACCAGTGCGCAAGTTCTATTCGACTTTATTAGTAGGAAAATTTTAAAATGTAACATCGGGAAATGACAACACAGAGGAGTTTTATTTATGGCGCCGCCAAGATTACTTTAATATAGTAAAATACTAAAATAAAAATAATTAATTACAATTAAACTACCCATCGAGATAAAACGAAACCTGTCCCATGACCTTCCCCATGTAATTATGTGTATGTGTACCAAATTTCACGTTATTTGGTTGTTATAAGGGAGTTATAAGGGAACAGACAGACAGACAGACAGCAAATGCGTCTTATAAGTATAGAGATATACACAATCATACTACATATATTTCTTACTTAAAAGAATGTGTTTCTCCAGTTATTTCATCAATGTAATCTTTCTTCAATTCTTCTGCTGTATCTGAGTCACTGTCAGATAATGCTTCACCATCATTTTCCTAGAATTGTGAAAAGTCATGCATTTAAATTAGTTTCTAATTCAGTTTTTTTTACATGCCAAGTACATGTTGGGATTTTAATAACAAATGATACTTCATCAGACAATTATACATGCTTAAAATATGAGTTTGATATTTATTGAAGTACTGATAACGCCAAGGATGCTCCCAAGCAAGGCTGAAAAAGGAGGAGGGTTAGGTGGGGGCTAGCAACCCCACACTGTAGAAGAACCAATACTACAGAGAAAACAGACATTTTTGTCCTGGGAGAAGAAGGTTCTTCACCAGAAAGACCTATGCAGCTTAGTTGTGGTGAAAGCTGAAAGGAAGCCACAAAACAAAGCTGACAACCCTTCTGCCCCAAGATAAAAGGAGGAAAGGCCACCCAAGAAACACCTGGTGGCTAGACCTTGAAGCTGACACCACAAAGATGGGTTACACCTGGAATAAGCTGGAGAAGATGACTCTGTTGATGGTGTCCCATACCCGGTGATGGGGAATGATGATAAGATAATGTTTTCTAATGACTAGTGTTGAGATAACAGAACTTGAAAGATATCCTTTTATTTACACCATATCATAATTTATAATTTGATGTACACTATAAGACAAGTTATCATTTCATATATGCCAACTCACATCAATTGCAGAAAAAACATCTTCCTTCTCTTCTTCTTCCAACTGTTTATCAAAGGGATTTCCCTCATCTAAGTAACGTAAGAAGTAACTTTTGCTGTCTGGCTCAGGACTGATGCTCAAATTGTTTTCCATCTGTCGTTCAATTTCTGGCATCATATGCCGAGCATTGGCCCATTTTCTCAAGAAGTGAAACTCCTATTAAATAGATAAGAAAAAATGACATGATAAAATATATTTTAATGATTGTTAAAAAAAAAATACCTATAATTAAATTACATTAGCATTGTATTTAAAACAAACATTACACAATCATTTTTTTAAGAATGATGATAGAAATATCTTCACTAATAACTTTGAAAATATCTAAAAACAAAAATACCAGTAGGCTTTGTAGAAGTGTAATGATCTAGTATTTAAATTTTTTTAATAAAAACTGGGATAAAAGACAGTCAAGATACATGTGTAATGATCTAGTATTTAAATTTTTTTAATAAAAACTGGGATAAAAGACAGTCAAGATACATGTGTAATGATCTAGTATTTAAATTTTTTTTATAAAAACTGGGATAAAAGACAGTCAAGATACATGTGTAATGATCTAGTATTTAATTTTTTTTATAAAAACTGGGATAAAAGACAGTCAAGATACATGTGTAATGATCTAGTATTTACATTTTTTTTACAAAAACTGGGATAAAAGACAGTCAAGATACATGTGTAATGATCTAGTATTTAATTTTTTTTTTTAAAACTGAGATAAAAGACAGTCAAGATACATGTGTAATGATCTAGTATTTAAATTTTTTTTATAAAAACTGGGATAAAAGACAGTCAAGATACATGTGTAATGATCTAGTATTTAAATTTTTTTAATAAAAACTGGGATGAAAGACAGTCAAGTTACATGTGTAATGATCTAGTATTTAAATTTTTTTTAATAAAAACTGGGATAAAAGATAGTCAAGATACATGTGTAATGATCTAGTATTTAAATTTTTTTAATAAAAACTAGGATAAAAGACAGTCAAGATACATGTATTAAGATATAATCAAATCCCTACCGCTAGGTGAAGAATATTGAAATTAGATCTAACTGGACACATTTCCCATGCTTCATTCTCTAGAAACATTCGAAGCTCATCTAGCCTATTTTGATGATGTGTCTTAAAATAGTTCAGACTTTGAAGTTTAAGTGTGTCTTGTAAACTTTCAGATTTACTGCCACAGAACTCTTCTCCTACTTCAATCATCCTGAAAAAATAAACAAAATTACAATATCAATTTTAAAAAGTTACTAAAATAGCTAGCTATAAATTGATTACTAAAGTAAATAAAATTACTATAAATTGGACAATAATTTAAATAGAAACTATAAATAAATATATAATGATCTCATTCATTCATTAAAAAAAGCAACAGGACAGACACTGTTTATTGCCAGTTAAATTTTGTTTTGTTGATAGATTAAATTTAAATACCGGACTATGTTTTTAATTTATTTTTTATTTAGAGATTAACAAACTCATCTTAAATGTATTCACCAAACAATCCCAAATATAAATCTATATACCAAGTGCATATTTTAAGTAAAATAAAATCTACTGAATCATACATGTACAGTATTAGCTATTTCTAAAGCACTTAATTATATATCATTTTCTGATAGGTTATTTACATGTTTTGGATAGTAGAAAACAATGTGGTGTTTGACATCAGACATTCCAAATAAGAAAAGAAAATTTCAAATTTCTGAGCTTGATAAACTATTTGAATACCTCAAATAACATCATGGAACAAAGATGAACATATTTTGAAACAAATTACTTCATTATTTAATAGTTTGTTAGAACAAAGAATAATTCAGTTATTTTATCTTTAACCAAAATAAATATTTAACTGAGCTAGGGTTACATATATATAAATATATATATAAGTTTAGCTATACATATATATATAAGTTTAGCTATACATGTATTCGTAAAAAAAATAATAATAATAACTGAACAAAATAGATTAAATAATAATTTAAAATTTACCAAAATAGATTGAATATTCTAGTAAAAATTACTGAAATATTTTTTTACATGAAATTAAAAATTTTAAAAATTCAGTTCATCACATACCTGTTAATAATGTCCAAAATATAAATAAACTCATCAAACTTAAATCCACTGATATTAGTTGCCATAACAAACTTTTTCACTCTCTGCTGAACATCTTCCCAAATGCGACTTTTTCCATGTTCCAATTTTTTATCCACATATCTTTGATGAAAGACTTCTACAAGTATATGGGATAATAAAAAAAAAAAGTATTTATTTTTAAAATAAAAATATAGACCATAGTATCAATCTACTAGTCATAATAACATATTGAACAACATATCAATTTAGGAGGCACAATAAAGAATTTATACCAGAGTCAGTAGCAGGATTATCCTGCTCATTTAAGGTGTGCCAGTTAATAGTTTTATAATAACTTTTCATGATTTCCCACAAAGCTTTGCACAAATCAACAAGGCAAGGTGAAAAGGTCTCGGTTGTTATATTCTGTAGAAAAACAACAATTACAAAAAAGTTCATTTTTTTTTATAATCAGTAGGTAAGAAATTAAGAGAAGTTTTTAATTTTACCTTGCAAAGGTCATCATACTGACGCTTTTGAAAGTTTGCTGATCCGCCACTTCCAGACGTAAGTTCCACATAGCCAAGAATGATAGTAAAAGCAGTATTATGTATTGCACTAGTAAAGTGCATCAGGAGTTGATCTATGGCCATCTATAAAGTATTATAACAAACCAATTAACACCAGACAAAACATGCACAGCAAACTATTTCAGTGTTTAAACAGTTTTTAAAAAGTCACCTGAGTTTTGCCCAGCTGCCTATAAGCTCGTTGCACTTTACTATAATGCTGATCATCAAAACGATAACATGTCTTGGACAAAGCCACATCCAACTGTTCTTCAATCATTTCAAGAGTGTCTTGTAACTTAGAACTAAGTTCACTATAAATAAAAGTTTTTCTTGCTTTACATTAGTTATAAACAACATTTATGTCCTTACCAACTGTTAAAAAACTTATATTTCTATAATCTAATATGTTAAAAATAAGCAAATTCCATTTTGCGGAATCATATGCTATTGTTATTGTTGAGTCCTAATTTTTTAAAAGTTTTTTTTAAGTAGAATAAAAACCAACAGACTAGATAAAACAGAACTCCGCCAAGGACGGTCCCAAGCCCGGCTGAAAAAGGAGGAGGGTTGGGCGTGCGGCTAGCAACCCCACCCTGTTAAAAAACCCTTTGCTACAGAAACACGAACTAAAGAAAAAACAGATATTTCAGTCCTGGGAGAAGAAGGTTCTTCATCACGAAGACTCATGAAGCTTAGTTGTGGTGAAAGCCGAAAGGAAGCCACAAAGCCGACTACCCTTCTGACAACCAGGAAAACCACTATCGGCAGATAGCAGCAGAGATGGAGAGAAACAAACTGACCATTTTAGGCATTAGCGAGACAAGGCGGACACAAGCTGGACAGAGACGACTGTTATCAGGGGAGATGCTGCTGTACTCCGGACACGAAGAGAATGATGCACCACACACACAGGGAGTTGGCTTCATGCTGTCCAAGAAAGCACAGGGGGCACTGATTGGATGGGAAGCACACGGTCCGAGGATCATTACTGCCTCCTTCCGTACCAAGAAGAAGATCAAAACTAATATAGTCCAGTGTTATGCACCAACAAACGACAGTGATGAAGACGACAAAGACCAGTTCTACAGCAGAATACAGAAGATACTTGAGACCTTCCCTGGAAAAGATGTAACCATCCTCATGGGAGATTTCAATGCAAAGATTGGGTCCGAAAACACAGGTTATGAGCAAGTCATGGGCACACATGCTCTGGGAACGATGAACGAGAATGGGGAGAGATTTGCAGACCTGTGTGCACTCAATAACATGGTCATAGGAGGGAGCATATTTCCCCATAAAAGAATCCACAAGAATACATGGATATCCCCGGATAAAGTGACAGAGAATCAGATAGACCATTTTTGCATTAACAGGAAATTTAGAAGATCCCTACAAGATGTAAAAGTGAGAAGAGGGGCGGATGTAGCGTCTGATCACCATCTGGTTGTAGCGAAATTGAAACTGAAGCTGAAGAGATATGAGACAAGCACGGCAGACAGAAGAGTAAAGTACAACATTAACCTTCTGAAAGATCCTAAGATAAAAGAACAGTTCAACTTGGTGCTGAAGAACAAATATGAAGTGCTCCATGAACTGGTGGAAGAGGAGTACAGTGTATCAAATGAGTGGCAGAAAGTGAAAGAGTCATTAAGATCAGCATGCCAAGAGGTACTGGGGCCAATGAAACACCATCAAAAAGCGTGGATCACAACTGATACTCTGAATAAGATAGAGGACAGGAGGAAGAAGAAAGCAACAGTCAACAACAGTAAAACTAGATCAGCTAAAGGCAAAGCTCAAGAAGAATACACGGAAGCACACAACAAAGTGAAGAGAAGTATTAGGAAGGACAAGAAAGACTATGTGGCAGCTGAAGCAGAACAGGCAGCTTACAGTGGAAACATGAAAATGTTATATGACATAACAAAGAGACTTTCAGGGAGGACCAACAAACCAGAAAGACCTGTCAAAGACAAGCAAGGGAAAGCTATTAATGAATTAGATCAGCAGTTGAATAGATGGGCTGAGCACTTTGAGGAACTCCTGAACAGACCAGCACCACTGAACCCCCCTGTCATTGAACCAGCCATAGCAGATCTGCCAATCAACTGTGACAAGCCAACCAAAGAGGAGATCAGAAAAGCCATCAATCTGAAAAAAAGTGGGAAAGCAGCTGGACCGGATGACATCCCAGCAGAGGCACTAAAGGCAGACCTCAATACGACAGTGGAGATGTTGTACCCACTCTTTGAAAGGATATGGGAGGAAGAAGACGTACCAACAAACTGGAAGGAAGGATATCTCATCAAGCTTCCCAAAAAAGGTGACCTTAGCGACTGCAACAACTACAGGGGCATCACATTGCTATCAGTGCCAGGCAAAGTCTTCAACCGAGTCCTTTTGGAGAGGATAAAAGATACAGTCGACCCACAGCTGAGAGACGAACAGGCAGGTTTCCGTCAAAACAGGTCATGCACAGACCAGATCGCAACGCTCTGCATCATAGTTGAGCAGTCCCTGGAGTGGAACTCGCCGCTATACATCAACTTTATTGACTTTGAGAAAGCGTTCGACAGTGTAGATCGAGAAATCCTCTGGAAACTTCTTCGACATTATGGTGTCCCCTTAAAAATAGTTAAACTGATCGAGAAATCATATGAGGGTATGTCCTGCAGAGTTATCCATGGAGGGCAGCTAACAGACAGCTTCCAGGTACGAACAGGAGTCAGACAAGGATGCTTGCTTTCCCCATTCCTTTTCCTACTGGCTATAGACTGGATTATGAAGAAATCCACCAGGGAAAGAAGAAATGAAATCCAATGGACTTTGCTAAAACAGCTGGACGACCTGGACTTTGCAGATGACCTTGCTCTCCTTACACATAGCTATCAACAGCTGCAAGAGAAAACAAATCGTGAATGCCACTGCAAAGGAGGTCGGCCTTAGCATACACACATCTAAAACCAAGATCCTGAAAATTAACTCCACCAGCACAAATGCAGTGACCCTAAACGGAAGTAAACTGGAGGAAGTAGAGTCCTTTACTTATCTGGGTAGCATCATAGATCAGCAGGGTGGAACAGATGCAGATGTCAAAGCAAGGATCGGAAAAGCAAGAGCCGCCTTTATCCAGCTCAAGAACATCTGGAATTCCAAAGAGCTGTCTCTGAACACCAAAATTCGCCTGTTCAATACCAATGTAAAGTCAGTCCTATTATATGGAGCTGAGACCTGGAGGATTACGAAGACCACCACTAAGAGAGTCCAGGCCTTTATCAACAGCTGCCTTAGGAAAGTTCACCAAATACGATGGCTTGACACCATCACCAATGCCAGCCTCTTAGAACGAACCGGCCAAGCTTCAATAGAAGAGGAGATCAGGAAGAGAAGGTGGGGATGGATAGGCCACACATTACAAAAGCCGGCAAGCAACATCACTAGGCAAGCATTGAGTTGGAATCCTCAAGGAAAAAGAAAGAGAGGTCGACCTAGAAACACCTGGAGGCGAGAATTTGAAGTGGACATCACCAGGATGGGGTTCAGCTGCTAGCAGCTGGAGAGAATGGCTCAGGATAGAAGTCGCTGGAGAACTTTAGTTGGTGGCCCATACCCCGATAGGAGTGACGGGCAATGATGATGATGAGATAAAACAGATAATAGTTTTCTTTCCACAGAAAACCTCAATAAAGATTATTTCTTGTTATCTAAAAACAAATATACATATTTCTCTATTTTTTGTTAGGACCAATTTTTCTTCCATTTGACCCTTTAAAATATACAAACATCTCAGTTGACTTTGCTTCTATACACATTTTAGATGACTTTATTTCTCATTAAAACTATTAAAAGGTTCAATAATATATTTTAATAGAATCTTAAGGAAAAAAAATTTTTACAATTTCGATTGCGATATTTTACTGTACCTGATACATTTATAATGTTTAAATGTACTGGCCGCTTTTTGGCACTCTTGACAAAGATGGATGGCACCACAATAATCTTCTTCCTGACATGTACAAGAATAGATTTTTTGACCGTCAATGAATGTTAAATCCTGAATTTACATCATCAAACAAATATCTCTAGCCAGCCGAATTTTTTCAATTGACTCATTAAAATATTGTTTTTTTTAAACAATGAAACAGCAAAAAGCTTTCTGAAACAACTTGGTTTAGAGCATTTAATGAATAATTTCTTTGCAAAACTATATATGCTAAGCCGTAAAAAATATGATATCCAAACATTTTAATCATTGTTTAGTGATTTCAATTACACATACAACTTTGCCACTTTGGAAGTTTTATTTTGATAATGCAATTTTGTTAGTACCACATACCCTAGTCCAGGGGTGGGCAATCTTTTTCTACAGAGGGCCACATTGAAAACTGTATTGTTATTGGCGGGCCGCGTATATATTTTGTCTATTTCAATTATAATTTATAATGTATGAAAATATGAATTAATGATAACAATCATGTATTTGTCAGTTTATTTTACATTCACAATCTATTACACATGCACATTACATTTTAAAATACGAACTAAAAGTATGCTAATAAGTCTTCACTATTCATAAATATTTCAACAAAACTCTATTGTTACCTGTCATAATAATTATGAAGACGGAGGAACCTAATTCACATACAACATGACCACAGAGTACAATTATAATTAATGAGAAGCTTGTAACTGCTCACAATTTTGGACAATGTTCTTGAACTGTGGAACCAGTTTACTGGTTTGATTCGCATGATTGCATTTAAATTGCAGTCAGTCAACATCGATCTGTTCTTAGACTGGTTTATTTTCATACAAGAAAACGCTGGGTAGAAAAGTTTTTTCGGTGTAGAAATGCCTTTGCTGGTGAACAACCTTAAAACTCCAGCAATAGAACGGACTTGAACTTTTCCTTCAGGTCATAATCTGCTTGTAGGTCAAGCAGCTTTAACTAATATTATGGAGCCATAAACCGATTTAATATCCCTAGATTCGAATCAAAAAGTCATAATAAAAAATTTTAAATATCGCGAAAACTTTAATTGAAGAAAATTAACACTGACATATTATACTCTGACGGGCCGCATGCGGCCCACTGGCCATAGTTTGCCCAACCCTGCCCTAGT
Organism: Bulinus truncatus; assembly: GCA_021962125.1. Taxonomy (NCBI): domain Eukaryota; kingdom Metazoa; phylum Mollusca; class Gastropoda; family Planorbidae; genus Bulinus; species Bulinus truncatus. The sequence continues at coordinate 10,302,217 of JAGDYQ010000012.1, forward strand.
CAGTTTCCAAATGATGTTGCCATGTGTGCACGCCATTTTGTCAAATGACATGTAGTACCCAACACCAACTGACTGAAAGGGTATCATTGTATTGGGACTCAGTAGGAAGCAGACTCCTAAATACGATTATTTACTAGTTGAGCTTTAGACTTCATGACAGGCAGATGGTACAGTACATATAATCCTGAGTCTATTTAGTTGTGTCATGTCTATACATTTTTTATTCTTTCCAAGTTTCTATTAATAAACTATACTGTTTTGTTGTGGAGACACGTTTAGTTGGTTTATCATCAGTCAATATTGTACTAATATCTGTGATAATTAACATATGTAGAACCTGTCAACAACCACACCAGAAGTCTGCGTCATACTTTGTCCTGCTGCAGTGTTGTTTCAAAAAATGAGATCTTGAATATAAAATATTTGATAAAACTTAAAATCTTCTCCATTTTCTATATCTGTTAAGTCCTGTAACAATAAGATGTTTATCTCTCATATCCTTTAAACCACTAATGGGGTAGTTTTTTGGTTTGCCCTTCATCCCCACCCTAGCCGAGAGTACATTGGTCATAGAGGCACCAAGAGAGACTTCCACCATAACCTAAGAAAATCACTTGGTTCTCACCAGAGATCAAAATCAGGACCCTCAGAAAGGCTGTCATATGATTAACACCCCTTGACCACCCATCCCCTCATTTTATATAAAGTGTTGTTCAAATATTCTAGAGTATCAACCAAAATAAAACATTCATTTGAAGGAAAAAAAAAGAGTTTTTGTTTTTTTTTACTGAATATAGAAAATAAAAGAAAGACATTATTACTCTAATGATTTTTTGTAAATAGGACTTACTTCCAACATTTCTCTAAGTCTAAGATCTGTTCTTTGAAGTGTTTTGATTGTACGCAGAGATTTTAGTAAGCCAACAAGCTGCTGTTTTTTATGATAATTGGAAAGAAGTCCCAAGCTAGCAACTGTGAAACTTTTTCTTGCATGACTAAGTTGTCTAAGGCAAATGTAAGATAAAGAAGATTAATTATATTAATGTGAATAAAAAAAAATTATAAAAACCATTCTAATCTGACAAAGAAAAATGCATCACATATTGTTTCTCAATAATCATATAAATCTTTTGACCAACTTACTTTCTACCACTCTGACACACTACTCCTGCTGCCTTCAGTGTTCGCTGGAGATCCATCACTTGCTGTAATTCTGTAGCGTAGGCCAAGTGATTTTGTAAGATTAACTCTGACACTCTTTTTGAAACCTGTTTGAAGATTAATTAGTCTAGTATAACTCTGACACTCTTTTTGAAACCTGTTTGAAGATTAATTAGTCTAGTATAACTCTGACACTCTTTTTGAAACCTGTTTGAAGATTAATTAGTCTAGTATAGCCCGAAAGAAATTTGTCATACAAAAATTTTGACTGGACTACACAACAGTTGAAATTGTCAGAGGCATGGTGTCAACATTTAAATGCAGGACTAGGATGAAATTATTTTACACTTTAAGACATGCAGCCAAATGGAACATCATTTTTACAACAGTAAAGTTAAAATTTTTCTTTTTTAATTAACTCAAATTTTCTTAACGTACTGCTTGAAGCTGATTCCGTAATTTAATACAGTCTTCAGTAATCTTTTCAGCATCCAGTTGATCTGGAAGTTTCTAAAAAATAAATAAACACTATGAATATATTAAAACATTTTAAAATCTAGAAAGATTTCCAAATAATAATTCACACCTATTACCTGTTTGTATCTATCACACAGATATTGTAACAAGAAATCTCATTGTAAAAATACATTGGGACAATTTTAGCACCAAACTCAAATATTATTCTGCTGTCTATTTTCTATAAATGTTTTCTGTACATTTTAATGTGAAATGTTTAAAAGGTTTTAGTAAAGTATTACTTAAGAAGTGTTTTGCCTTAATAGATAACAATAATTAGATTTCACATTAGGTTTTTTTATCTGTTCTCATCATACAGTTTTATTTTATGATACTATCATTTTAACATACAATTACAAAAACAAAACACTCTATAATTTAAAACGTACATTTTTATGATGGAAAGTAAAAAGAAGACAAACAGTAATGTCTAACCTGCAATTCATGTAGACTTGTATCAAATGATTCGCTGTAATAATACTTTTCTTCGATGCCATCGATTATCTCTTGTTCTTCTTGTGGATTTACTGGTTTTATTTCTACCTACATTTGAAACAATTATTCTAAAAAATTATTCCAAACAAATCATTAAAAGTTTGAAAAGTAAATGGTCTAGCATTATTATTTTTACTTCTTCAACTGCATTACTAGGCCTATTTACAGGCTAAATGGCAGTGATACTACTATAACACTCGACTGCTGACTGGAAGGTTATGAATTTACATCTCCAGTTAGAGCTAGGACTTTCCTCCAGTCCAATCAATGTCTTTAGTCCACCTAGCTAAACAATGAGTACCTAACATTTGTTGGGAAATGTAACAGCTGGCAGTATACTAGCAACATAATCCCATAAAATAATTGGCTACAGAAACAAGTGAACTCTACTTCCTCTGAACCTGATGGTCTGTATAGTCTTTATAAGAGTATAGTTTTTATAAAGGCATTTACATAGACTAATATAAGCAACAAAATGTATGTTAACACATTTAAAGGTTCCATCATGAAGAATGCATTACAGTCATCAGCAACCTAGCTTTATTCCTGTAGACCACCTAATTCCTAGGTTTTATTCCATTGGAACATTAAGTTTACGAGCTTATTTCCACTGGGAACTGAATTAATCATTCTAATTCCTGTGTACCACTTTTATATTTGTGTTTTAAATGAAAAAAATCATTAATAAGGTTTATACCCAATAATGGTTTACATTAAATGATACAGAATTGCTTTTGTAAGTTTTCTTCAACAGACCAGCAAAATTTTCTCTGTGACCACTACTGGTCTAGATACCACCGCCCACTGATAAAGTAGAATTACAACTAAATTAGCGCTGGCCATCCCAAAAGAAAATGCCAATGTCTGCTTATTAATACAAAAAAATCACTGATGCAGTTTTAACAATCTTCTTACAAATCATGAAGAAAGCAGAGGCAATATGTTTAATTATTCCAATTTCAATTTTGTAAATCATTGTTATTGTCATGGGCATATTTGTAGAATAGTTGTATGTATATTTTTTATATTTACTTCTGTGGAACTTCTTCTACTTCTGGGAAGGTGTATAAATTGTAGCATAGTCTCTTTGGAGTTCTCTTGACTTGGTGCATATTATAAATTATATTAAGTGTCCACATATGTATGAGACGAAACACATGTAGAAAACAGTTATAAAGTAGTGAATCAACAGCTGGCTAGTATATATATATTTAATCAAATATGAAAGATCTTACATTATAATACACCCACAATTTGATAAAAACACTCGAGAGCTATTCGGCAGTTTTTGGGATAGTTCGGGATCATCCGGAAGCGCTAGGTATTTTTCTGAAACAATTAGCGGACATTTTTGTGCATTGTTGTTTTGTGTCCTTTCATATTGCAGTAAACGTAACTTTTCAAACTGTTTAAAAAAAAGTGATTTTCGTTCTAACTGTACAGTGTTTTCAAAACGTAAGCCTTCGAGTTCAAAAGGAGAGAAACGAAAACACGACTGACTCTCAATAGGAAACTAGAAATCATCAAACGGCTAGAAAAAGGCAAGAATAGAAATATTTTAATGAATGAGTTTAATATGATGAAAGTCTGTAGGGGAGTTAATCTATGCCCTTGTTATATTCAAACGGGAGAGGGGTGGGCACTCTGTATGTGATGGCACGACTGACTACGCGTGATGGGTGTGATATACACAGTCACTGCGATTGGTCAGAGAAGCGGAAGTCTCGGCGCTGATTAATCAAGAGATTGGAGCCATTTTGTGCAGCTCGAGACTTCAGTTTTTCAGTCAGTTGGAGACAGTGACTGAGAGAAGACAGTCAAGCTCAGACTCGAGCCGGGGCTTGGGAAACAGGCTGTTAGCGTGGCAGGACTTAGATGTTCGACCATCTCAGTCCTGAGCAATGTTCCCTCTAAGCTGAGCATGTGAGCGATCGCTCACACGAATTCAGAGCATCGCTCATACTACACGTACGATCGCTCACTCTGAAGGAAGACATCGCTAAAATCGCTCACAAATTTTGGCCTCAAACAAAATGTTGCTCAGAGACAAAACTTTTTTGCTCACTTCATACCACACCTTTGAGGGAATATTGGTCCAGAGTTCTTTTTAGAACTACCAGGCCTAGGTCTTGCTAGATTATTATGTTTACTATAATATTTATATGTAGTAGCCGATAAAGCTACTGCCCTTTTTAGGGCACGCTGATCTTCATTCTTTTTTTTTTTATGTAAATAAATATTTGCTGTTGTATTGTATTTACATTTGTCGAGTACTCATTTCTCGTTGTGTTGTGTGCGTCCTGTGGAACCACGTGGCTGGGGCAAATACAAATACTGGCCAGAACTCAGTAGGTGATCATGCTCTTAGACAATGACCGCATGGACCCCGCAAGGGACCCTTGACACGAGGGTTTTAAAAAAAACAAAGACAGATTAACCGTTTTGCTATGTGCTAATGCGTCTGGAAACCACAGAGTGACCCCTTTTGTGATAGGTAAATCTGCAAAACCCAGGGCTTTTAAGAATGTTACACACTTGCCTGTCCAATACGATGCTCAATCAAATGCGTGGATGACTGCCACCCTCTTTAAAGATTGGTTTTTTCACCACTTTATGCCTGAGGTCAATACTAAAGCCATCCTTCTTTTGGACAATTGCAAAGCCCACCCACCAGCAGATGAGTTAGTTTCTGGAAATATTGTTGCTACTCTGCTCCCACCTAACGTAACATCTTTGATTCAACCCATGGACCAATGGGTTATTCAAAATTTTAAATGCTTTTATAGAAGGTCTTTTATTCAAGGCCTGTTAAATTCAGACTGTGACGTGACTGATTTTCAACAAAATTTTACATTAAAAGATGCCGTCTATGCTATTGCCCTGTCTTGGAACCAGGTAAAAAATACAACACTCCAAAAATGCTGGAGAAAACTTTGGCCAGCTGCAAACCCTGCATCTGACCTAACTCTACAGACTGATGAGGAAGAAAACCATCAAGACGCTCTGACCAAACTTTTGGATGTCATTAGAAGTGCTGACAATCCTCTGAAAAACCAGCCTGAAGATGGGGTAGAGGAGTGGCTTCTAATTGACGAGAATGGGCCTGTTGAACAAGAACTAACCAATGAGGACATTATCAACATTGTTGTAAACCCTCAGCCTACTCAAAATCTTCAAGAAAGATGCCGAAACAAAAGAAAAGGAAAAAAATCAGCTGGCAGAAGCTACAGAATCACTAAATAAGTTTTTGCTGAGGCTAGTACAAGCTACAGTGCTTCAGAAATTATTGATCTCCATATCATTAGAAATAAATTTTATACTAGACGCCAAAAGTCAAGAAAACAAAAAGACATTTGTGACTTTTTTAAATGTAAGTGAAATATGTTTTACAGTACGTGTACAACTGTACATACATTATATGAAATGTAAAATAAACTTTGTTGTATGTATTTTTAGTTTAATTATTAACCTAATTGTTCTTATAATTACCGCCTGATAGACCGGAATTTTCGGTAGTCCGGCACCGAGCCGGTCCATAACGTGCCGGATTATCGGACTTCTACTGTATCTTCTGAAAAATTTCTCATCTGCCCTATCCAACTTCCGCCCAGTGGCCAGATAATTAAAACTATTAAATCTCTGGGCCAAGTATAATTATTATAGCCAAACATTATTATTACAGTTATAAATACTTAAAAGTATATTGTAATCAAATTCCCTAACACATAATTTTTTCATGATAGTAAAGTATGGTATTCTGAGACAGTGTGGTTTTATCTGAGATACATCATACAATATGAAATTCTATCTCAGGAAGTCTGTACAAGGTAAAACCTGATAAAATTATTTAACAAACAAAAATGTAATTTGTAAATCATAAACATTAGACAAATAGCATTGCTGCATTTTGAAACGTATCCAAAAAAATATTCACCTTATTTTTGGTAACAGCTGCTCCTATAGTTAATATATCTGTGACTGATTCTTCAGCAGGTGTTTGAAAACTTTCCTTAAAAAAAAAAAAAAAAATTTCATATTATCAATTAAAAGTTTTAAAAGCTAAGTAGTTTTCTATTTTTTTTTATTTCAAATATAATAGTAGTATGCATCAGGCTTGCGGAGCCGCCATATTTTTTTTCGGCTTCGGCTCCCTATTAAGATAGTATCACACGAGACAAAAATTTTTGTAATTGCTCCACGCTAACATCCCTCTGATAAAAAGTTATGCAAATTTGCCGCGTTCACCCCCATAGTCAGGAACTTGAAAATATACGCATTGTCGGTTTTACTAAAAACAAACCATTTCAGTGCATCATTTTTTTCGATCGAGGTTTCACTAGTCACCATTTTCATAAGAACTAAAAAGTTATTTCAATGATCAAATTAGCCAATAGTAAATTGATACATTATTTAAAATATTTTAAAGACTTCAGTATTTATATTTATTATTTGTAAATTTGAAGTGACTATTCGGACCCGGGCAGGCCCGTAGCCAAGATTATTGCATTGGGGGAGGGGGGGATTTTTTTTTTCGGCCGGGGGGGGGGAAGGTGGTGCCGAAGAACTGATTCTGGGGTACAGCGGCGGATCCTAGACAACTCTGACGGGGGGGGGCAAAACATTGACCCCGGGGGGGGAGAGCGAAACTGTTTTCATTGTTGAAAATTGGTTTTTGAACACAAAATATTTCGCTAATTTAATGATGTATTACCTAAACTTGCGATAACCGGGGGTGGGACATGCCCCACCCCATAATTCCGCCCCTGGTGGGGTTGAAGAAATGTTCGGGGGGGGGGGGCGAAGATGGAGGTGCGAAGCGCCGAAAGCTTGCGAACGGAGAGGAGAGGTTTTGCGAGGGGGCCTCAGTGAGTCCCCTCCCCAAGAAATTTTTTGCAGTTACATATCTGGAATGGTGCATTTTAGTACCGATTGTTTAGCTATTAATTAGAAATATATAATTTTAACGACGTTTCAATAATGCATGGCATGTTGCAGTTTTGTTAAAAATAATTTAAATAGTAAAGAGTTTTAATGATAAAAATTTATTGAGGCTGAGCAATTTCTGATTCCTGTTATAAATATATTGACCATTTGTTCTGCTACACAATTGTTACATAAAAGATACCTGATTTATATCATTATACTGTTGGTTAAACGTACAACCCTGGAAGAACGACAAAGATGCACGAATATAGCTTAGCTATTTGTGTGATATTTCTTATAAAATATTGAAAACGAAGAACAGATCTATCAACAACAAATTGACCAGTCGCAATTATTCAATTTAAAATAAAATTAATTCTGCTAAAAAGTAAATTTGCAAATTAAATTACATCACTCAGAAATCACGGAGTTTGTACTTTATTATTTTATTATACATATGTATAAAAGTGAAGTCAGAAGTCAATATTATTTTATTAACTTATTTAAGGTTGCTAGTTGTCCTCAGAAGATATCAATATATAAAACTATTACAAGGTTGCGAACAGGCCCACCAACAGAAATTTCGGGTCCCTGGGCAGGGGTGACACGGGCCCCTGTGCTGATATTAATATTTTCAAAAGTTGATTGGCCAGCTCAGTCCAGACCCCTAAAACAAAATTGAACAAAATGATTGATGTTTTATAGCCGTTATTATTAAAATTTTGTCAAAAAGCTCAAATCATGCACCGGGGGGGGGGGGGGCTCAGGTCATGAACGGGGGGGGGGGTCAGCCTCTGGCTACGGGCCTGGACCCGGGTACCAATAAACTCCGATTTTCATTCGGACCCCGTCCCAATAAAGCCTGATTGTTATTCGGACCCGTGGCAAATATGCACTTAGCTTAGCCATACATAAACTTTATTATTGTTTTTTGTTTATTTTTTTATAATTGTTTGAATTGTATGATTTAATCGTTACTCAGTGTCTAGGGTTTCACTAAGTGGACTCTGTATTATTATTTTTTCACATTCCGTCTAATAAAGTTTAAATATAGCTAAGCTTAGTGCATATTTGCCACGGGTCAGAATAACAATCGAATTTTATTGGGATATGGGTCTGAAAAGCCACAACCTTTTAAATTTATCTGCTCTATTTCAGATATTCTGTTTATAATAAAATTGTTAAATACAGAAAGCTACCATTTTGTTTTTAGTCTATTACAAATTCGCGGTCAAATAATAATACAAAATGACGCGTTTGTCATCGTAGTAAAAATTTATGTTAAATGATTGATACAATTATTCTATGAAATAAAACTGTTTTAACTTTATATATAACAAAATAACATGCCATTATAAAAATTTCGGAGGGTAAACAAGATTTAAAATGAACACAAAACAATTCCCCATTAAAGATTTCTTGTGGTGATGTGCGTGTTACTGTTGTGGTGTTCGTAAAACATGACAACACTTCAAATTGTAGGAGGCAAACAATCAAACAAATTTGTAATTTTAAAGCTAAAAAAAAAATTCTGCTGTAAAAAAAAAAACATTTGGGAGCCGTGGAGCCGCCAGATTTTTTCGGCTCCAGCTCCAGCAAAAAGTACCGGCTCCCGGCTCCGCAAGCCTGGTATGCATGATGTTCAATGTTGTAATAAAATATGTTGTTTTTTATACACTTCTGTCATTCTAAGACTTATAAACTAAACTTTTATAAGGATAATTGTTAGGATTTATTTTTCGTTATGTTAGCAGTGAGAAAGAGTGTAAAACTAATAACCTAAAATTAATGGTTTATGCCCAATGCTTAGATTTTTTCTTTGCGGGTTCAGACAAGATTTATTAATCCATAAAGGCTTAAATGGCCCCTGAAAGTAAATGTGGCAATGTGTCAAATAATTCAATAAAAGTCATGATTAAAATATTACATTTTTTTAAAAGTCCAATAAATTAACAAACATTTTCTACAATTCTTTACAGTAATATTTTAAGACATTACTATTTCCAAGAAAAAAATTCACTTTTATAGAATTTTCAAAATATTTAATAAAATTCTGAAAACAAAATTAAAGAAGGAAGAAGCTGTGAAATATTAAAATATAAATGACATTAGTTTTGACTTTAAAAAAGCACTGTTTTCTCAAACTCTGTGACTAATCATACTGCTCAGATATCAATGCTTCCTGAATATTTAGCACCTTATGCTGCACTATGCACCATTGGCAAGCATAGGAAGACATAGCTGTGATTATATTCATATTTCAAACTTTAATCAATATAATTTGATTAAAATTTAGTCATAATAGACTATACAACATTTTATTAGGCTGCAATTTGACAAAGAGTATTATATTTTAAGAGCAGCACAGCAGCAGGGCCACAGCTAGTAAACCTCATGCCATAGACAACAAATGACATGCAGGGCCTTCTAATCTGCAAATTTACCCCTAACGGATAAATTACTGTAAGTTTGAGCAAAATAGTTCACCAAAATGTGACCCCCAAAGCCCTGGGCCCCTGATAAATGTTTAGGTAGCCTATGTTTTTTTGCTTAAAAATTGACTAAATGAATGAAAATACAATTTTTAAGAAATATTTTGAAGCTAGAAATAAGTTTCTGAAGAAATTTAAACATCATGTTGGCTTTAAAGTGGGCTATCTGACTGACTATTTTTTACATCAGAGTAAAAGAACATTTTTTTCAGAAAAATTAAATCCTCAATTAGGAGGTTGCTAGCTAAATAAATACACAGCCACTAGTATGTCCAAAATGTAAACATCTGAGTAATCAAACAGTATAAAATTCACAGTAAACTTATGCACAAAACACTTCTCTATCTAGTTTATAAATTTCTTAATATATCTCTGCATAAATATGTATCGCTGATATGAAGGTATGACCCCATTGGTCCTCACTCAGATCAAACCAGGGACCTCTCTTCATCTTCGGTTTGGCGTGAATGTACCCAGTAAAAGCATTGACCTATAGTTTGGTGGGAAACTGATGAAACCAGCATGGGTGGTCTACCTATAAAAGGAACTGGGCTTTGATACATGGGGAGGAGGAATAAGAGAGAAAGAAGGACAGCAGAGTGAAGAGTAACGGTCAGTAACAGATCGGTAGTGACACGCTGAGAAGAAGAATGAGAAAAGTTGTTTGAGAGTTCATGTAGTGGATAATGAGTTCATACAGAGTAGACACACGTGTAGTAATGTATTCATGGATATTATAGCAAGATGTTATTTATTTGTTAACTCCTCAGTTGCTAACTATATTCTTCTATATGGCGGAGTAATGTATTCATGGATGTTATAATAAGATGTTATTTATATGTGGATTCTCATCTGTAAATATCACGTATTAAAGTTCAGTTGTTAATTCTCATATTTTATAAGGAGTTGTGTCATGTTATTATATCTGGAACTAAGTGGGATATGACATAATACTCATATTCCGTATAGGTAGTCCACCCACACTGGTTGTCAGTTTCCCGCCAAAACTATGGGTCAATGCTATTACGTGGGTAGATTCGCGCCAAACCGAAGATGAAGGTTAATGCATGGGTGATCCCCCCGAAACATAGGTGAATGACACTATTTCATCACTCGTATTAATACATGCTTGACCTTACTAAAACCAGGTCACAAGCACCTAACATACAAAAAGGGGAACAACACAATAATCAAACAATGCATGATCATAAGGGATAGGACAGTTGCTTTAAAAGCTTAAGAAATATTTTCATTGCTTATAGAATACTTTTTTTGTGGTCACTTATAATTTTGGACCGTATTTTTCACAAGCATATTTTTGTATGAAAAAATGCAAAAAAAAAGGATTAAGAAACTATTTCACTATTAAACTACAGTACATATGTCACATCTCATAAATATCTTTAAAAACTTGCACAAAATAAATTTACAAAGTATACTACCCTCAAGCATTTTTCAGAAAACATGGTCACAGCATGTCAGGAAAAAAACAAATGTCATAAAATGTCGGATTTCCACATATTTACTAAAGAAAATTAGCTTTAATTTTTTTTTTAAGTGAAGTGAAAGTAAACCCTACTTACCTACTTTTTATTCATTAACTTAATGATTAAGTTTATAATTGAGCTGTTTACTAAACAGCTTAATCACTATAACTCTTAATGATCACCTAAAATTATATGACTATATGGCTATAAATTAGTATAAAACAACTCTGTGCAGTGTGCTTTAAGTTTAATAATTACCTATTCCTATGTGAACTATGTCTATGATAATGCTATTTGATGTACATGGTTATAAAAGTTAAAACAACTCCGTGCTTTGCTTAAGCAAATCAATCAATATTTTATGTAATAATAATACTAATTTAAGTAATAAATATAAGTTATAATGATAATGATGCTACTGTAATAAGAAAAAAATAACGTTTCAGTAGCAGTAGTATCACATCTTTTCTTGGACTTAATATTCTTGCAAAACTAAAGCAGTTTCTGTTAGATCGATTATCAATGATAGCAACGGTTATTTAGAAAATTATGAAAATATAATTTCATAATCTAAGTTTACCTGTTTATTTCCAATAAATGATTTTAATTTTAGTTTTAGAGCCATCGTTTGATTTAGATACAGTGGCAGAATGAATTTATCGAAAAGCACTCATTTCGACATTTGTATACAAATATCAAATGGAGTCAACAGTGAAAAATTGAAGAGTGCAGTGATGTTGCCAACTCTTTTCACGTGCTGTTGATATTATATTTATAATGTGTTTTTGTATGAATTAATATTGGCCCATTTTCTGCTAATGTCGCCCAGTCAATATTCCATAAGAGCCTTAATTTTAAAACTGTGTCAGAGCCAGGGCCTACGGAATTTTCAAGTTCAGAATGCCAGTAAAATTTAATAATGTTTGTATTAAGTTGAGTTTAGGAGCGTTCCCCTTCAGAACTTGTTCCAAAAATTGAAAGACAGATCCGGAAAGCAATATTTACATTTGGAAAACTTGTCACCAACCTATTTTGTATTTGTGCTGTAAGCATTTCAGTCACAATTTACTTGTCAGCAAACATCCGTGAGAACAAAGAAATTCATAAGTAAATGCCTCTTCCAGATATGATGGGTACATCGCAATTAGTGACTTGGCTTTCCAAACTGTTTTATCAGTTGACAGAGATCTGTCCAGAAGAAAGTTTAACCTTTCATGTAGTGTTGTGTAGGCTGCTCGCCGTTTTCCCATCTCAGTAATAAGTCTATCTATGATAACATAAAAAGACTGAGTACGGAATTTTTCTTTGGGACTCATACCTTAAACCTGATCATTATCATCCACAACTTCATCATCAAATCGGTGTCGCTGTCGTTTTCGTTGTGTACATTCTTTATAGTCCGTTAGTGAGAGCTCTTTTGCTATACCTGTATGCATTTCAAATTTATCGAGTGTATCATGAAAGTTAAGAACTAGACTGTCATACAACTTTATGATGTCGTTAATTCAATGCCAGGCTCCTGTAGAGCTTTGTTGACAATATAATTTTTTTGGAACAAGTCTTCCAAATCACACACATCAACGCTGTCTCGAAATGGTCCTTCTTCTTTATGAGTGATTTGGCTTCATGCACAGATTGCTGGTGGTTGACGTTCGCTTGTAGCAACATCAGACAATGCTTGTCTAATTTCCTTATAACTGGCTGTGGAGAAATAATATAGTCTAAGTTTGATGACGCAATTCGCTAGGCTCCGCCCACCGCAGTATCTATGGCGTCATTCCGCCATCTTGAGTGTAAATATTGGGAGCTTTAGTGTATACGTCATTTGGTACAAATGACGTATATTAACCGACAGTTGGGAGCACATGTTTTGTTTTATAGTCAGTCTAGCTATGGGCGTCTATGTAGATGGATGCATATTTACAGTTTGCTATTGTACTCCTGATTCTACCTTTATGTCAGTTCATGTTCAAGTATTAAATGATTGTTTGATGTTACTTCACTGGAGTTAACTTCGTGATTTGTGTTGTCTGGTTTATTACACCTTCTACAAGTATCTTCATTATAAGGACCCGTAACATATATTTGGCACCTCCGACGTCGAACTGACTGACTTAGCTGGATTCAGGAGCAGCGGAGTGAGTACATTAAGACTCGTTGTAATTACCGGTTAAGTATTCATCGGTGAATTACGTGGGGGCCACCACCCTGGGTGTGCGCCGTGAAAACTGTGTTCTGTAGTGGCCAGCGTTGTTGTTTGCTGAAGTGGCCAACTCTATTGTTGCTGAAGTGGCCAACGTTACTTTTGCTGAAGTGGCCAACCCTATTGTTTGCTGAAGTGGCCAACGTTACTGTTTGCTGAAGTGGCCAACCCTATTGTTTGCTGAAGTGGCCAACGTTACTGTTTGCTGAAGTGGCCAACCCAATTGTTTGCTGAAGTGGCCAACGTTACTGTTTACTGAAGTGGCCAACCCTATTGTTTGCTGAAGTGGCCAACGTTACTGTTTGCTGAAGTGGCCAACCCTATTGTTTGCTGAAGTGGCCAACGTTACTGTTTGCTGAAGTGGCCAACCCTATTGTTTGCTGAAGTGGCCAACGTTACTGTTTGCTGAAGTGGCCAACCCTATTGTTTGCTGAAGTGGCCGACGTTACTGTTTGCTGAGGTGGCCAACCTAGCCATTTGCTGAAGAGGCCTACCTTGCTGCTGCTGAAGTGGCCAACCCTACTGTTTGCTGAAGAGCCCAACCCTACTGTTGCTGAAGTGGCCAACTTTACTGCTTAAAGCACCAGAGTTGCTGTGTACTGACGGGGCCGACGTTACCGTGTGGCTGGGAATCACCTCCTCATCGTCAGAGGACCCCACCATAGGATCACCGAGGATCAACCAAGGATCATCGAACATCGTGGACAGGGATCACCAAGGATCAACCCGTGTGTTAGTCAACCCCACATCGAACATCTCGGACCGGGATCACCGAGGATCAACCATCGAAGTCAAGGAACATAATTTACTATTGTGTATTTCTTTATATGTAAGTTGGCATATTTTTTATATATATATTTATTACTAGAATATTGAAATCTGGTGTAATTATTTGTTTGTTGTTCTTGGTGGAATTCTGTATTTAATACAGTAGAGGTTAAAATAGGGTCCACCCTGAGCAGCCAAAACATTTAATTTGCTGGTTTTTGAAAAAGAATATTGTATTTATTTTGTTATTACTCGTATGTTGATGACATAATAGAATATTTTTTGTGTATGATATATAGTATCAAACATTTTCATTTATTAGTTATAATTGGTTTTGGTTACTGCCATGTCATCAATTTTAAATATTGTTGAAGCTGGTAAAGCACTTGGCCTTACAGGCCAAGAATTGAAAACCTGGGTAGAAGAAAAGGAAAATAGAGAGAGGGAAGAAAGAAAGGAAAAGAAAGAGATGGAAGAAAAACAGAGAGAGAGGGAAGAAAGAAAGGAAAAGGAAAAGAAAGAGATGGAAGAAAAACAGAGAGAGAGGGAAGAAAGAAAGGAAAAGGAAAAGAAAGAGATGGAAGAAAAACAGAGAGAGCGGGAAGAAAAACAGAGAGAGAGGGAAGAAAGAAAGGAAAAGGAACAGCGAGAGAGGGAAGAAAGAGCCGCAGAACGGGAAATGAGGAAGGAAGAAATCGCGAACGAAAGGGCGCGCTTAGAGTCTGAGAACAATAGACAGTCAGCTAACCCCGGAGTTAACGGAGCAGGTGATAGAGTGACCACATCACTTAAATTACCTTATTTTACAGAGGGCGTTGACAGTATGGACACATACTTGTCTAGGTTTGAACTGCTAGCTACTAGTGCGGGTATGCCGAAAAATACATGGGCCGCGTCAATTTTAGGATTCATAAGAGGCAAAGCTCTGGATGTATGTTTGAAACTAAATGAAAATGAAATAAAAAATTATGATGTTGTGAAAGAATCATTAATGAAGATTTATGGTAACACATGTGATGGTTACAGGGAAAAATTTAATAATATTCGCCCATCACGAGAGGAAGACCCCAATTTATTTATCACCTACCTTAGTTTGTTTTTTGATAGATGGGTGGCTCTGTCTGGGGCGAAACAAGATTATCATGGATTTAAGGAACTGATTTTAGTAGGTGAGCAATTAATGTGTGCCATACAAAAATTTAGTGGCATTTTGAAAGAAAAGGGGCCAAAAAACTTTAGAAGATGTCACTGATTTATTGAGAAAGTATAGGTCTGCACATCCAGAAAAACCCATATCTAAGTTAGAACCAGACCATAACCAAGATGTGCTTTGCTTTGCTAAAGCTTTACCATATCCTAACCGTGGCCGTAGCTTAAGTCCTGGGAACAGGAATAGATCCAGTGACCGACATGACGGGGACAAATTATGTTTCTCATGTGGGAGAGCCGGACATTGATCGCGAGACTGCAAAAGGGGAAATGCAGGTAGTGATAGTTTATGTTATCTGTGTAACGGGAGGGGACATTATGCTAGGAACTGCACTTGGTCCCGGGGAAATAGTCAGGGGAGAAAAGGACAACAGACCAGAACCATGGACAAGACCAGACAGAGACAAAGAGATAGGGTAACAACAGGCAATGTTAGTTCAGGGGGAGGTAATGGTTTACATTTTTACCCTGGGTTCGTTGAGTGATGTACTCTGTGAAAGTGCTACGCGACACAGGGGCAACGTGCGTGATGTGCCCGTAGATCATTGGTGAAAGATAGTGAATTCACTGGGAAGAATGGGTCTATGTATCGTCATTTGATGGGACTGTGCACTGAGTTACCCATAGCCACCATTAATCTTAGAAGTCCATTTTACACAGGGCTAGTTGAAGCATTAGTCATCGAGAAACCAACTTATGACGTTTTAGTGGGCAATATTGAGGGCGTAATAGGGTGTGATCCCATGGAAATGGATAAATTGAAAAAACTTAATGATCCTACTAGAAACTGTAATGCTGTGACAAGGGCTCAGGCTAAGGAGGAAAACCTCCATAATCAGTCATCAATTAGTAGTACAGATAACTGCTTAATTAATACTCAGGAAGTAAAAATTATACAAAGGGAAGAGAATGTAGTCAACTTTCCTAATCCACACATGACTGACAATGTTAAATCTAGTGACATTCCTGTGGGTGAGATGTCTGACAGGGTCACCATAGATGGAGAGAACTTTTTTAGCGAACAGCATAATGACGTGTTATTATCAAAATTAATCAACCGGGATAAAAAATCATTTAGAGATAGGGAAATCATTCAGTCAGAAAAAGGTGTTTGGGTTAGAAAGACACGGTACATGAATAAAACGGTGAATCAACTTATAGTCTCAATGAAGTATAGGAAATTAGTTCTTAGGACAGCCCACGATTCACCTTTAGCGGGTCATTTGGGGGTTACTAGAACCAAGTATAGGATCTTAGGAAAATTCTTTTGGCCCGGGGTTACCAGAGACGTAAAGAGATATGTTAGGACGTGTGACCTGTGTCAATCAAAGGGGCCCAAATGTACCAGGGGGGAAGCCCCATTACAAACAACCGATGTAGTTGACAGACCGTTCACAAAATTAGCTATTGATATAATTGGACCTATGCCAGTACTGTCCAATAGAGGGCATCGTTTTATCTTAACGGTGGTGGATGTATGTTCCAGATGGCCAGAGGCGGTGCCTCTTAAATTCATAAGGGCTGAGGACATAGCACAGGCACTAATGACTATTTTTTGTAGGACAGGCTTCCCAGATGTTATTTTATCTGACAGAGGTACTCAGATGAGCCTACCAAATTTAAGCTGTGGGCAGCGCATGACAACCACTACGCTAATTTATTAATTTCTCTATATCTAGCTTGTACTCCCGAATAAATCCCACTCATATTACTCGCATTGTCACAGGACTGCGATCTGCAAATGCCGATATCTATACCATGAAGTCTGAGAGTACTCATCAACAGATTGAAAAGGTATTAACCATCGTGTTGTTCAATTTGAATGAACTTAAGAAAACGCTCTACAACAGTTCCACTTTTGAGAACATAGCGAACAACAACTGTCATGATTGATGTAAGGAGTGGAATCGATACTGATTCAATAATATTTAGCATTCTTAATTTCAGACAGTATCTGCGTCAATACTTTATATCACATTAACTCAATAAATTCATCACATATACTGTCAGAAAGTTATGATACATTCCCCTTTCCGGAATTTCCATGTCTCTCAATGTATTCCTTTAGAAAGGGATCAAATTCAGCTAAAAGGTCAAAGCAACCAATGTAATTTCCATTGTTATAACAGTTATGTAAATGGCTGTCACCATGTAAAGCTAACCCTATTTCAGCAACTATTCTCTTGAGAACATCAGTCCAGTATTTGCAAAATGTTTGTTTTTCGCCAATTCTAGATGTCTGTTGACATTCTAACATCCTTGATAGAGCAGCAATGTGATCCTTCGACTTCTCATGTGATGTCATCCTTGCGATGGCGTTTTTTCCAGTCATCAAAACCATCGATAAACTGATTTGTTGTAGTCAAAAACTTGCTCACATAACAAAACACTTTACCCGTTGAATGAGAATAGAGAAGCCAGTCTCGCGTGACAATATCACCATTTTTTAAAGTTCTAGCAAAATATTTTTTTCGCGTGCATATCTGATCTTGTCACCTTTAATGTAAAATCTGACTCCAAATTTTGTGTTTCCTCTTGTATCCATCAAACATGGTTATTTAAAAGTACTTTCGTTACTTTTTAAAATTTTGTAAGAAAAAAGCACACGATTAACGATAAACAATGAATGCGAAGCGCATGATGTAACACCGGAATTCTACGTCATCACAACATAGTCTCCATTTAATAATTAACAATGCAGAAAGTTTATTTAGATTTCAAATCGCAAAGTGCAGGTGCAGTCTTGAAAAATATTAAAAATGAAGTCGTTGCGGGCCTACGACTTTGAAAGTGCCTATGGCCTATGATGACCTTAAAACGGCCATGGTCAGTGCATGTATAGATTGCCATACAGAACAATATGTCTCTCAACATGTGTAGACGATCATATGTAGTCAGGCCTGGATTAACCATTAGGCAAACAAGGCACGTGCCTAGGGCACCAAGCGTTTTCGGGGCACCACAAATCCTCAAGAAAAATGTGTATATTGTCCCGGTAGCCGCGTGTAATCGACATGGCATTAGCCAATCGCAAAAGATATATTGAATCGCACATTATTTAACCTTGGTCCCACAGCCTCGGGGTAAAATACCTCAAACCCATTTTGTTTGTTGTTGTTGTTTTGTTTTTTTGTGCTATTTTTTTTTTTTTTTTTTTTACTTTTTAGGTTAGATATGTTTGTGGTATGTAACGCATTAATGCGTAGCGACAAACGCACTTCTGCTATTGAAAAGAATTGTGAATAGGGATTATCGATAAAAGACGTCCACACAAAAGGGGATGGGGGTTCAGCAAAAAGTGGACAAAAATGAGGGGGTGAGGACAGAGTGGATATCCACATTGTAGTTGTCTGAATAATGGTGGTTTACTGCTTTACATTTTTAATACAGTGATTCAATCAAATGTTTTTGAACAGTTATTATTTCATATTTAGAATTTTGCCTGCAAGTCTTAAAACTTGAAATTTCTTTAAAAAATCTTACTAAATACGAACTCTTTATATACTGTCCACAATGGACAGTAAAGGCTTTCTGATCTTGCTCTGTTATCTATTGAAAGTGATATGGTAAAAGATATTGATATTGATGGAGTGATTGAGAGATTTGCAGCTTTGAAGACCAGGAAATGAAAATTTAAAATAATGTTTATAGTCAAAATCACAATAATTTGACTTTGCTATGCTGGTTCTTGCATTTCTTAAATGCTTTCACTTTAAATTATATTGTGTAATTTGTTTACTATCTTATATCATTAAAGCTCATCAACTTTGGTCCAATTGAACGTATTTCACAAACATTACAATTATATGCGACTATCTACGGTCTAGTGCAGGAAAATTTGAACTATGTTCCATTGTTCACTGTGGAAGTCTTGGGGGGTGGGGGGGTGGACACCCTTAATTTTCCGCACCGGGTGACACCAACCACAGTGACGCCACTGCCCCATCCCAAAGGTATATTTCCTAGCCCCTCCCCCCTCCCAAATTAAAGGATGCATCCATCAGAAAATAACAGAGCCGGTCCTTGATACTTTTTTTTTTACACAGTTCCATTTTTTGGAAAACTTGTACCGAGTTGTACCAGTACTTGCACCTTGTGTACTTGGTACTCATAGTAACACATTGTGAAAAAGCCAGAATGGGTATAGCTGGGTTGTGTGTAGGTTGAAAAAAATTGTACTACTATATCGAGTCACTGGTGTGTTAGTGACATTTTGTGTGTAGTTTAGGTTGACTTGTCATGCATTGCTGGTTTGACCACGATAGGTTGTGGATGTACTGCATGAAGTCTCCCCGCAAAGTATTGTTATTGTGTTGGCCGATCTTTAATGGGGTGCCTTTGAGGTGGAGCTTATGTTCAGATAAGGAGCTACGACTTTGAAGATCTCCACAGCGGCATTATGCGAAAAAATTAATAGGACAGAAATGATTCCTGCAGTAGACGACTGTGAGAAATAGAAAGTCAGTAGCTACCCCCATTGGACTTGGCACATATGCAATCTAACAAAAAAAATTTGTACTCGTACTTACATATTAGGTAATTGTATTTGCATTGTCAAAACTTGGAATATCTCTGAAATAAAAGGCAATTTTAATGAACTCCTTAGACCTATTGATTTGGGGCGGAAATCTAAATGAAAATGAGATATAATGCACAGTTCAAATTTCTGGACCGACGCATACATTTTTTATATGGATGTTATAAAAAGATGCACGCTAATTTCCAGACTTTGCATCTCAGATTCGAAAAGATTTTGTTAAAAGATTTTAAGAAAACGGCAGATTTTGCGCGAAATATTGACTCTGAGGTATGTTACCGTGTTTTTAAATAGTTTTACTCATAATCGCATTATTACATAAACTGCAAATGTAATGTCTTGTTTCACTCACTCCCCACTATACATGTATTGTCTTGTTTCCCTCACTCCCCACTATACATGTATTGTCTTGTTTCACTCACTCCCCACTATACATGTAATGTCTTGTTTCACTCACTCCCCACTATACATGTAATGTCTTGTTTCACTCACTCCCCACTATAATGTATTGTATTGTTTCACTCACTCCCCACTATACATGTAATGTCTTGTTTCAGCCCATGTGCAACACTATAGAATGTATATTGTGGAAATTTGCCGATTTTGAATTTGTCAAAAACAATGTAGTCCTTATGTGTAACAACTGGGGCAACCGTCGGTGGTTGGGGGGGGGGGTTTAAGAAAGATTTGTATTTATAAGTTAATGTGTGGGGCCATGCAGGATTTTTTCCAGGCTTAAGCCTTGCGAATTATATTTGCCAACCACACATGCATATAATATAGATATTTCATAGGCCCTTGTGTAGTTTATTTGATAAACAATTATTTTTTTTCTTTTTAAAAAAAATATTTTGCCTGTTTTGTAAATACTAATTGTATTATATTGTATTTTGTTTGCCTTCCAACTAATCCTTCGACAAAATAGGCCCAAAAGACGGTAAACATTTTATTATTGACACTAGGCTATAAAATAAACAGGTTAGGCTTATCTCGATTTTTACACTTGAGATAAATTAATGCTGCCAACTGAGGCCAATTTCAAGACTAAGGTGCGGTTCTTTAAATATTTTCCCCCCTATTTTTCGATCACGCACTTATACAGGGGAATACAGTACGTATTGTGGAGCTCAGTTTTGACTTGCAACGCATGAACGGTGTTTTCTCTACTTTTTATTAAATTTGATATTTAAGAAGCATATTGGCAACTACAACTTGATCGGAAATCCAGTCTGCTGATAGCTATGAAAACACCATTTTTGCCGTTTTCGACTTCCTTAAAAGAGTCCTTTTTGGTCTTGGGGAAATATTTTGAAGAAAATTAGCAAAGACCATAAAGGGTTATATAAACAGTCCTTTTTTACCTATTCGTCAAGGGGGAAATATGTCGAATAAAGTAGGTCCAGGCTCTGGCCCTGTGGGGATTGGATGAATGCATCTGTGAGGCAGAAGCTGAAAGTTGTATATTGTGAAACAAGAGAAGAGAACAGGGGCCATGGTTGTAATGTAAGTGAACTGGATTATTCGTGCAGAGCAAAAACATACTGAACGAGTCTAAAACTTCATCAAAGCAAAAGAAATCCCTTAAATGGGATGAACCCAAAATGTAGGCTACATAAAACAATGAGATTCGGCAGCATAGTCTAATATGGATCCAATATTTGGTCAAGTTTCTGCTCAGTCTGACAGACTGCTCTCATACACCTCCAGATATAACTAAGAAGGATCAGGACTTTCACTGGACTAAAGAATTCCAAGACTCATTTAAGGAAATAAAGAAAAGGATAACAACAGTATCTACACTGTCATTTTGTGACCCGGCTCAAAAGCTGAGCTGCTGGTGGACAGTATCTAAGATGAAATAGGAGCAGTTTTGATGCAAATATATCAACCTATCCCGCCAGTGAAAATGTAGCTCATTGCTGCGTTGTGCTAACAACACAACCCATTTATATTCAGTGTTTACAGAAAAAGATGAATTCTACACTTATCTGCCCCAGTGGCCTTTTAGACTATGTGAACTTAACTTTTTTTTTTTTGCTGCAGTGTACGGTTTTGAGAGATTTCAGTCATTTCACTGTACATGTTATAGTCGTGCATGACCATAAATCACTTGCAAGCATCTTTAAAAAAATCAGGCTCCGATAATGCTACAATCTCTTATAATGATTTTTATTTCAATATGAGTTCAAGGCAGCTAGATGCACATTTCAACACCAGAAATAAATTTATTGAAATCATAAATGTTACAAATATCACAAACATTCCAGACGCCTTGTAAGAGAAAATTAAAAGAGACACATAAGTAGATGATTTTTTTTTTAAATGCTTAAAAGGAAAATAAATTATGTCTAGAATGATATCTTATAAATAGGCGAACAATGCGGCTGCGCATGACCTCCATTGCTTAGGGGTAACCGGGTGAAACTTTTAGCTTTATCTAATATATACTTATACATAAATTTGTAGTCGAACACAGCTTATTGAGAGCATTCAGGGGGGGGGTCTGGTCACTGACATCGTCATATATGTATTTTCGAAGGCAACGGTCTGGTCAATGGCCCGAATTTTCCCATTTATGCATAAGAACGGCTACAGCTAAACGAAATATAAGTTGGCACTATTGTAGCAATTGGTTCAAAGGTTGCGTAGACAAAAAAAAAATTCTTTTGAGCCTTAAAAGCCGAAGTGCTCCTTCTGATTGTTTAATTTCATATTTTCATTTAATAAACCAAACTTAAAATGGGGAAAATTAAAGGTAATTTGTAGAATTATAATTATTTACACCAAGAGTGCTTTTGTTTGTAAAAATTCGAGTACTAGATTACTCAACTACTCACAAGAGTAAGTCAGTCACTCACTCAACTCACTGATAATTATTTCCTTTAAATCTCTATTTTCTCGAATATTTCGGTCATTGGCTTATAATTATTTTTTGATTTTGGCATTTTATATAATAATCATCATCTGCGAATGTATTGTCATGATGATTTTTGTTATTGTTTAGTCTGCATTTTTTCTCCCTTTCATTAATAAGGTAAGCCCAACTGAAAATTTCATAAGTTTAAACTAAACTAATGAAAGTGGGTTTTTAGGTCATCTTATTATGTCCAGTATTCAGATCACTATTCTATAGTCTAGACCAGGGGTCGGCAAAGTGCTGCTCCGGATCCGCATGTGGCTCTTTGGCTCCTTAAGTGCGGCTCTGGCATTTAGTTTCATTTAGTATACACCTTATTTAGTGTACTACTTATTTAGTGTAATAAAAGTTTACTAAACAAGCAGATTTGGCTCCCAATTTTTTTAATTGTTGTAATGTTCATATTTGGCTCTTGACTTTGGCTGATAAGTTTGCCGACCACTGGTCTAGACCATAGATATATGGTCTAGAGTGTTGTTAAGCCTCATGATTGATTAAAATAATAGTACTTATTGATGCAGTGAATGATATTCGATAATGAATGATGTAATACTTACTGATACAAATGCTTGTATTTATAACACAGTAACTGATTAACTTTTGATTAACATAATCATTAAGTAAAATTATAAATTAAAAAAAAAATGAATACAATATACACTTATACAGTACAGGTACGTACATAATATAAAATAATACACATACTGACATAGCCATACTCATAGGGCCACTGCAAGTGGGGATGGAATCCAAAGTGCCATAATCAACTGGTGCCCTTGTCCATACTATTAGGGGCCCTGTTGGGTTAAGTTGTTATAATTTAACTCTGCATTTTAGCAATTAATAGGGGTGGTGATCAGAGTATTCAGAAAGACCTATGCATGGTAAGCTAGCAGCAGCTCGGCATATTATAAATGTATTAAATAAATTTTGTAAGTTGGATTTTCTTAAATAAAAGAACGCAGTGGCTCCGGATACGGCTAACGTACTCCGTATTATTTTTTTCCAGGGTACGGATATAGATGGATATAGATGTACGGACTGTATTATTTTTTTACGGATATAGATGTGTGCATGCGCGATAGACGGACTCCGTATTATTTTTTTCAGGGTCCGTCTATAGATATTGTGCCCAACCCTAATCCTAACCCTATTCCTAACCCTAGCCCCGAAAACAAAAAATATGCAATAAAATACTATAGTACTTTAGCCGTATCCGGAGCAACTGTGATAAAATAATTAAAGCAATGGTGGCCAACTAATAGTAGTAATAGTGATTTAAAAA
Organism: Bulinus truncatus; assembly: GCA_021962125.1. Taxonomy (NCBI): domain Eukaryota; kingdom Metazoa; phylum Mollusca; class Gastropoda; family Planorbidae; genus Bulinus; species Bulinus truncatus. Next base: position 10,326,210 of record JAGDYQ010000012.1, read on the forward strand.
CCCTACAAAGGCTACAAACAAAGTAACCTACACCCATACATAAATAACTTAATAATGCTACTTAAATATTTCCGATATGAAGATGATAAGCACTTAATTTACCATTAAATAATTATTGTATTTATGTAGAACTATGTCAAGGATGTGTAGTGTAGAAAATTAGCAAAAAAAATAAAACAACCAGATTTTGAATGATAATCGCATGTCTCTTTTACTTGACTTAACTGCCTGAACTACTTGCAGAGCAAAGGGCATCTGCAATAAATCTTCATTATCCTTAGTTTTGGGCAGTCTTTTCAGCTCTCCCCGTGTCAGGTTGCATTGTTTCATTTGTTTGTCCACTAGACTCTTTTGCAGTGGTCTTTAGCTGGCCAACCTTTCTCTGGCATTGTGTGCAGTATGGTCAGTAATTTAGAGGCAACACCTAATTGCCCAACATAAATAACTTAATAATGCTACTTAAATATTTCCGATATGAAGATGATAAGCACTTAATTTACCATTAAATAATTATTGTATTTATGTAGAACTATGTCAAGGATGTGTAGTGTAGAAAATTAGCAAAAAAAATAAAACAACCAGATTTTGAATGATAATCGCATGTCTCTTTTACTTGACTTAACTGCCTGAACTACTTGCAGAGCAAAGGGCATCTGCAATAAATCTTCATTATCCTTAGTTTTGGGCAGTCTTTTCAGCTCTCCCCGTGTCAGGTTGCATTGTTTCATTTGTTTGTCCACTAGACTCTTTTGCAGTGGTCTTTAGCTGGCCAACCTTTCTCTGGCATTGTGTGCAGTATGGTCAGTAATTTAGAGGCAACACCTAATTGCCCAACAAGCTCCTTCATACTTAAATAGTTGCCTCACAAGTTTTCTGAAGATGTGGTAATTAGACAGAGTAAAGAGTGGAGGTATGTGGCCAAAGGCTAACCAAAACCCATTTAGACCAACAAATATAACAAAGATATGAAGATGGATTAGTCATTCTCTCAGGAATGCACCGAAAGATATGACAAGAATGGCTCTGCACTGGGACTTCCAACGCTAAAATATCTCTTTTAATGAAATCACATCTAATCATGAATCCACTCAGACCACTGGAACTGGAAGATAAAACTGGTGTACAAATTAAAACTGTAAAACTCACAGCCTTCTATAATTCCAATAATGTGTCCACACAATTCAAATTTGGGGCTATTTCTTTTTACGTACGTTTTTTTTTTTCTAGATTTTTAACCACCACCACACCTTTTAACAAAGTGTGTCACACTTTAGCACCCCCCCCCCCCCCAAGTGAACTGATTCCTTCTTTTGTCCCCACGCCAATAAATTAAATCTAATTAAAATTTAAACATCCTTAATCTCTGCCAACATATAGACTTGTATAAACGTGTCATGTCGAAACAGCAGTTAGATTATTCCTGAACATATCTGTATTACTAGTATGACTTGGATGATCAATCTTTTTTTTACTTTGTAGTGTATTATTAAAATGCAATTAAATAGTATTCCTGGATACATCAGAATAAGAGAAATTCATGGAAATCTGAATAAGATAAACATTTGACTGGGATCCTGTCATCCAGGGAGGAATTTTTAATTCAGTCTTAAATAGGAATGTAGATTGGGAGCTATAAAAACTATCCCAAAAGTGTTTTTTACAGCCATATCTCCAAAGCATAATTAACATGCTCCTGAAAATTGTTCAATTACATTATTGTTCAAGTTCCAAGTCAGTTTTTTCCTTTAATAAATCACATAAAATGGTAAATCCATTCATTGGTCCCACAAAATCCAATGAACAAAGTAGCCACTTTTAGTTGTATTTCACTTTTAAAATATGTCATTGAAATATATTTCAATTAAAGATACTTTTTATTTCTTCTTCATAAATTTGAATGTGTACAAAGTGTACATCTATCTTCAGGTTATAAGAATTATAACAAAGAAAATACATGTTTTTTATTTTATGTTAGGTTAACAAGTTAATGAAGTTTGTAGTCTTTGGGAGATTCTAACATTACATTTTTATACTGTTTTACTTATTAATATAAGCCTTTTGCACCTGCTTTTTGCTATAATTGCCTAAAAGCTTATGCTGGGTTCTTTAATACACATAATTATATATACATTTTAAAAATTGTACCAATGAAGTGAACATTTTAAAAATTGTACCAATGAAGTGATTATTTTTAGTGTATGGCATTTTAAAATTTTCTAACTTCAATGCTGAGTAAATGGTTTGTTTTTTTATAGGTGGTCCAGTTGTTGAAATGCAAGGAGATGAAATGACACGGTAAAGTTTAATAATAAAATTTTTTGTTGAATTGTTTAGAAAAATATGAGTTTCTGCAAAATTAATTTACCCTTAAATTATTTGCTTTTCATTTAGCTTCCAAAACCACTGATATAAAGCTTACTTGCTATGAGTTTTGACTTTTGTCATATTTGTTTTACTTCTTAGTTTCGGACTTGGTTACGTCTGAGATTTTTTTGATTATTTATTAGATTTTCTTCTGTGTAAGATAGATCGAAAATTGACAGAATGATATTTTCCAAGTTACGATGGTCCAGAAATGTGCTAATTATTTTTGGACAACAACACAATAATTGTTGTGTCAGAAACTTGACTTTGCCTTTTTGTCTTCAGTGTTAGCTCTTCAAATAAGTGTCTAATTATATTTGATGATTTCTTTTCTTCTTTTTTTTTTTTCAAATTAGTTTGCTGTTAGTCTTGGTTGAATTTTAAAGAAAAGTATCTTATTCTTTGTCTTAGGCACTTTTATATTCACTTTTATACTAAGTGTGACAACATAATATTCATAATCTTCTCATAAGCTGAAATAAAACCTTTTATTTCCTAATTTAATTCCATATTATTAAGTAGTAATGATTACTATTTGATTAGAAGTATTATTTATAAACTAAATTAAGCCAATGTTTTTTTTAATTGCTTGTAGAATCATATGGGATGATATCAAAAACAAGTTGATTCTTCCTTTTGTTGATCTTGAAATTCATTACTTTGACTTAAGTATTGAAAATCGTGATGCTACAGAGGATCAAGGTAGTAATTGAACAAATTTATGTTTGGCTCTTTTTTTTTTAAAATGACTTGAATTAAAATATTCTCTCATTAATCATTTCTAATTCATCTGTAATTGATAATAATGTATAGGTTTGATTTTTTTAGTGACTGTTGATGCAGCAAAGGCTATACAGAAGTACAATGTTGGAATTAAATGTGCAACAATTACACCAGATGAAAAAAGAGTTGAAGGTATCTTAAAAAGTTTTTCGTTTTGTTTGATGACACTGGTCTTTCACTTATATCGATATTAAATTTTAATTTAAAAACTACAAATGTTTTAAACTAATAATGAAAATTATTAAACTTCAAAATAAAAGTTTTACTGAAATTATTTTTTTATTCAATCCATGTCATTAAATTTTATTATTAAATTTAAAATGTGTACAGTATAATTTTTTCTTTCAAATAGAGTTTAAATTGAAGAAAATGTGGAAGTCTCCTAATGGAACTATTCGTAATATTCTTGGTGGAACAGTCTTTCGTGAAGCAATTATATGCAAAAATATACCTCGTCTTGTACCTGGCTGGACAAAAAGTATCGTTATAGGTCGTCATGCCTTTGGTGATCAGGTATAATAGTGACTTTTAACTTTCTTCTATTTTGATAAAACATGAATTGCTTTTTTTTTTCCTTTTTTCATTCTGAAAATATAATTGATTTGAATAAAACTCTTTAAAAAAAAATGTATACAATATTCTATGTTACTTCACTTTTCTTTTAAGAGTTTGCTAGCTCTTTTCTTGGTGTAATCTGATAAGAAAAACCTGTATTATAAAATCTGTATAGTTGTTTTTTAACGGATTATGATATTTTGAAAATGAACTCTTCTGCCATTTTTATTTGTAACTTTTTATTAATTGTATGTATTATTAACTTTTAATCAGTTTCACTATTAATAAATATTTTCAAACTACAAACAACAACTTTGAACATAAAATAACTAATCATTTATTTTCCTAAAGTCTAATTTTTTTCATTGTGGTGTTAAACTGTTGGGTTTAATTGATAAACAAAAAACAATGGACTTATTTCTACTTGTTTTAATTCCTTTCCTTTAAAAGTACAGAGCTACAGACTTTGTGGTACCAGGTCCCGGTAGAGTGACCATCACATACACACCGAATGATGGTACATCATCAACTGAGTATACAATTTTTGATTTTGAAAATTCTGGAGGTGTTGCCATGGGAATGTATAATACTGATGAGGTAAATAACTATATACAATATTTTTATAAATCCTCCATTGTCTTTTTTTGCTTATTTGGCTCTGGGTTTTTAATTTTGGATAAAGAATTGTTTTTATTATCAGTATATAAGAAATGTTTTTATTATGAGAATGTATTCTACCCAAAATTGTGTGTACCATTTCAGAGATTTAATTTTTTATATTTTGAAGTTTTAATATGTATTAAACTGTAATTTATATTTAAACAAAACTATAAATTCAATATATATTGCAGAAAGACATTGAAAATGAACTAATATTTTTAATCAAAACAATTAAATTACTTTATTTAGTAGTACAGTTTATCAATCTATATTTGTTTAATGTTTTATTGATGCATAGATTAATTAAATGTCTGAGTATCAAGTTTTTCTTGGCATTTGAGTCCTAATTTTGTATATCTTCAGAGTATAACAGATTTTGCTCACAGCTCATTCCAATTCGCTCTTCAGAAAGAATGGCCTCTATATTTAAGGTGAATATTTTGTAAATAAATAATTTGATAGAACCTCTAATTTTCAAAGACAGCAAAAGAAGCAGAACTGAGGATCTGTGGTCAGAAAGTAAAATGTACAGCATCTATTAAATTATTCCAATACAAAACTGTAAAATTTAGCTGGACTTTAAACTCTAATTTTTCATCCAATAAAATGATCTCTTTATCATATCGTACAGTAATAAAAAGAATCATAATTAGCCTTTATCCTCTGCCTGGACATTGTTTGCTCATATAAGTAGGGACTTACTTTGTTTCTGTTTTAAATTTACATTTAATAATGGTTATAATAAGTAGAAAATAATAAACTTGTTAAATTATGTACAATCTAACTGACTCAAAAAATACTGGTACCTGGTGCAGTTTATGATTAGTCTGTGTCTGCTGTTAATTATATCATTTTACTCTTTTACTTTTGTTTTCATTCTGCATTTTGGTATTGTTAAGTCTGTATAAATTTTCATTGTCAGCACAAAAAATACAATTTTGAAGAAGTATGATGGAAGATTCAAGGACATATTTCAAGATATTTATGAAAAGTAAGTTTCTAAAGTGGAATTTTTATATAGAAATTTTTAAAAATATTTTTATGCATAAACTTTTCAGGAAAAAAAAATCCAGATAATGCATATATCAAGCTTTACCTTACAATAATCTATATATATGTTTCCCATCTTCGAGAAGACGCCGGAAATACCCCACAGCAAGCATTCGACAACTCACATTGTTTACCAGCCTGAAAGACTATAGATTTGTGGAATTCCCAAAAACATCACAGCAAGCGCGTTGTTTTTTTTTTATTTCTTTTATAAAACCAGATTATTTTAATTTCTTATATGACGTTTTGTCCTTTTATTTGGTTAAATATATTAAGCAATATGAGCACGATGGTGGTTGTATAATAGTTAATAATACTATTTCATGTCTAGACAGCTCCAGTAATTTTAAAAACAGTATTGTTTGGTCGTAATCATGTTATATGTGCTCTAAATACGAAACTATTTTATCTATCCCCCGTCGCGGTAAATTCTGTATCCGTTTAACCGCGGAAATGAGAGAATGCTGTGCAAAAAATAACATTATAATGTCAACTGATTATTGTAAAAAAAAAAAAACACATTTAATAATACAATTATGTGTGTACTGAATAGTGTAGGTACTGTAGGATGAAGGTTATACTGCTGTTTTGGAGAAAATCACCATTAAGTCAATTATAAATGTGTATGGCGCTTTACAAACAAATGTTAACTGTTTCAAAATATGTACGCATTACAAAAATAATAACTAATATCTATATGTACTGAATAGTGTAGGTACTGTAGGATGAAGGTAAGACGAAAAGAATCTTATGCTGTGTTATGCAAGTCTAAAAAAAATACAAAGCAAAGACTGCCATAACTTGAATGAAAAAAAAAATGTTACTCAAATAACACTATAGTGTGATGGGGTAAGGGGGTGGATTGAGGCAGGCACAAAGCGAACCAAAAAAATTAAAACACCCACCACCCGAAATATGTTGTTAGAAACTGAATGAAAAAGATTACAATTTTTAAAAAATCCTGATCTTACAAAAAAAGGCATTAATATATAAAACCAATAAAGAGAATTCAGTCTGGCAGCTTATCGAGAATCAAGGCACACAAAGAATTAACTAAAAATCTGTAAACAACAAAATAAAAAAAACGAGTTGCTGGGAGGTACCAGATAGTGACCATAAAGTCTGCACATGATAGGTCAAAGTTCAACTTTGCATACCATGTATGTCAGCCTGTTATTTTGTTTGATTGCTTATTTAAAAAATAATTACATTAATTATATTGATTGATAAGGCAGCATATGCTACGTCGCGGGACGGCTAGTTAATTATAAAAGAATTAGTTTAAAAATTAAGTTTGAGCAACCCAATTTTTTTTCTTTTGCAACCCAACAGAAGTTTATTTCATTCAATAGACTTCAATAGCTGTTTGAAAAACAAAACACTTGTTGTTAAACGCATAATTTTAAATTTATAATGATATCCATGAATAGTACTAATTAGTTATTTTTAAAATTTTGAGAATTGTTGTGCTGTATGTGAAAAAGTAATATAAAATTATTTTTTTTAAATACTTATATATTTTAATCATATATAGTCACTAATTAAATTTTTAAAAAGTTCATTTTCTCCCATTATTTAATAAGAAACTACAAGCAACAGTTTGAATCCAAGAAAATTTGGTATGAGCATCGTCTTATTGATGACATGGTAGCATATTGTATGAAATCTGAAGGAGGATTTGTTTGGGCTTGCAAAAATTATGATGGTGATGTTCAGTCTGATTCTGTGGCGCAAGGTAAAATTGTAATGATTACAGTTGCTGTGGATGATATAACCCAAGGATTACTTGGTCAATTAACCTTTTTTATACTGTCCCACATAATACAAAGATCTAATTGCATTAATTCATGTTCAGGTTTTGGATCGCTGGGTATGATGACTAGTGTCTTAGTTTGTCCAGATGGTAAAACTGTCGAGGCTGAAGCTGCCCATGGAACTGTAACTCGACATTTTAGAATGTATCAACAGGGAAAAGAAACATCCACTAATCCCATAGGTTAGTTTTTTTATTGATTTTGTTGCTTAAAATTGAAAAAAAAACTTTGTCGTATTATTTTATTATTTTTCATTGAAAATGAATAGTTATTGCTTTTCAGAAAGAAAACAATTATTTTAAGTAATTTCTTAGTTTGAATATTTTCAGCTTATCATCTAAAAATATTTTTTTATTGCCCAGCAGGATTATTAGATGTCTGATATTAATCTGTTATAAATATTTGTGTTTCATTTATCATTTAAAACATTGATTTTTTAGCTTCAATTTTCGCTTGGACTCGTGGTCTTGCACACAGAGCTAAATTGGATAATAACCCAGAACTGCACACATTTTCTGAAAATCTTGAAGCTGTTTGTATTGAAACTATTGAATCTGGCATTATGACCAAAGATTTAGCTATCTGTATCAAAGGCATGAATAAGTAAGTACCTAAGAAAATCTTAAAAAGCATTTAAATCTTGAATGAAATTGATTTTAAATTTTACATTTTGCAGCATGCACAATTATCTACAGAATATTCACTATTGATGTAAAATAAAATTTTACACTTTTTGCTTAATATTTGAAATCTACCACCATGCTATATCAGCTGTTTTTACATTCAGTATCTCTTGAGGTGCATATAAACATGAATACATATATTTTAAAGAACTGAGACTATTGAAAGATCTCTACCAGATGTGTGAAGGATGAGATGAAATCTCTTAGATCCTATAAACCACTAATGGGATGGTTTTTATGGTGTCCTTCTTTCATCCCCACCATAGTGCAATGGCTATGGAGGCACCACGGGAGATATATCAGGAACTTGAGCCATGACCTGAAAAATTGACCTTCAGGTCAACAGTCAAGCGCGTTACCGCACGACCATCCGTCCCCTCTACCAGATAGAATTAAATACTTTTTTCATGCACTTTATCATTCTTGGGGATTCGACATTTTATGGAGTAATAAATGTTGTTCTTTAGTCATATGTTAATTTGACATAAAAAGCGTTATAAATTGGAAATTTTAATTCAGAATACCTATTTATTAGACTGTGCTATTAGATTAATTTTTACCTTTTGTTTTTGTGTTCTCAGTGTTTCTGCTGGAGATTATCAAGAAACATTTAAGTTTTTAGACACATTAGCCAACAATCTAAAGAAAAAGATGGAGTCAAGATGATTTTAAGAGGCTGAAATTTCCCCTCTTTGAAAGAATAGCTTTAAAAAGTATCAACTTTATTTGATGTAATAAATTATATATTTATGATTATACACTATATATTTATATCAGTTTTTTATTATTTAAAATGGGAAAACATATTTGTATGTTGTAGTCTGTATACTGTTGTAATAAAAAGGGGTTTTTTTAGGATACAGTATTATTTTATTTTTCTTCAACATTTTAAGAATAAACATAATGCAAGAAAAAATGTTTGCTTTAAGATACACATAATAATACTGACAAATGTAATTTCGTATGAAATGAGAAGCATAGCTACAACTATTTCAGCATTTTATTAAATGTAGTTCATATCTTTAAATACCTTCACACTGTTTTAGGCATTCACTTCTAATTAATGATTGATAAAACATGTCATACCATTATTTCTTAAAAGTAACCCAATGAAAGAATCAACTGAAACATCTCTGCTAAAGAGCCAATGAAACAATAACTGTGTTCTGGAAATATAGGTCCTTTCTGAATTTCTGTAAAATTTTGAAAATCCTTAAATATACATAGATATTAAAATGAATACAGCATTCTAAAAATGTATAACTTTGTGCATTAATATTACAGACACTCTAAATTATTAATCTTTTTAAATCTTTCCAAATCCAACAATTAGATAGATTGTTATTGATTATTCATAATAAAGAGAAATCTTATGCAATACTTTTTCCTGTACTCTTTCAAATGGGTTTGAAATGTTTTAGATTACAGAGTACTTTAAAGTAATAAAATATTTAGTCATAGCTGATACAGAAATTTTTTTTTGTATGTATTGACCAGTCTTTATAAATTATTTGCAGTAAAATCACTAAGTGCCATATTTTCTGAATCAATGAAAATGTTTTTCCATCTGCATTGTTATATTGGATTTAGAGTTTCATAATAGCATCATATGTAAATGTTTAACAAAAATATCTAATTTTTCTTTTATTATGGGAACAAAGTGACTAACAATAAGATTTTGATTGACACATTTCATTGTTGATGATGAAAGATTTAGACCACTAGTGCCTCTATCATTTACTATTTTTTATGATTCCATAGTTATTTCACTGTATCGTACACACAGCTTTATAGCATTCTCTAATACAGTGGATATTCGGTTAAAGAACTGTTCTGACAGCGAACAAATCAGACAACAAACACTAACAAAAACTACAGACAGTCTGTCTTCTACTATTCTCTGAACTTTTAAAAAGCGGGAAGTGTTAGGATCCATTTGTTCAAATCGCATGGAAGCCAAGTTTATTTCTTGGAACGATTGAGTCATTTCTTTCAATGTTAAACTTCAAACGAAAAGGCAAAAAACTTCAAATAAAAACTTGTTGTTGTGGCCTGGAGCTGCTAGTGTTGAGCGATCGCCATCTGTCGATGTTAACAAAGGTGGCCTAAAAGTAAACTAACACCCCGCATCCTGTTGACATCCAAGTTCCGCGAGAGATTTTTTTTACGTAAGTCCGAATTTACAAATGTTGAACTTGCATAAGTCAGGAGCTGTTTGTAATTTTTAAGAAAACCTCTCGGCTCTCGGAACACCCAACACCAGTCCGCAATTTGTTGTGCGCATGCACTGATACGTCATCTATGTAGCAGTGAGGCAGCACCGCCGATGCGTTCTGTTAGTGTGCGGCGACACTTTGTCAATTGTGTACCATGGTGAGTTGTGATTTTTCTAAGTGCTTCTCTAAACGCCTTATAAAAAAAACGAAAATCTGACTACTTATTATGGGACCTAAAAAGAGTGGAGTGTCAAGAACTGTGCTCACCATAAAAACCAAGCAAGAGATAATAGTTAATGTAGAGAGTGGAAAAAAAATGACTAATGTTGCTAGGCAGTTGGGCTTGAACTAGTCTACAGTAGGCACAATCCTAGCTAAAAAATATATCATTAAGAAGACTCAAGCCGCTAAAGGAATAATGAAAATTACATTTGAGAAGCACATTTGTAGGATCTGTAGAACGAATTAATCGAATTTCCATTAACATATGGTAAATCGATGATCGGTTAATGAACTATTCAGATAGCGAACATAATTGTGGAACCAATTAAGTTCGTTAACCGAATACCCACTGTACTATCTTTGCCTCAAAATTATACTTCAGTTTATTGAAACTATTTCTGTCTGGATACATTGTGATATATTTACATATATTGACTAAAATCCTTTAAATGTTTCTATTTAATTCATTGATCCCGGTTCAACTTCTTTACTTAATTTTTAAAATATATTACAGAATGATGTTAGCTTTTAAGTTCGCCTGTCTTGTTTGTTATCTTTTACACAGTAATAATGTGCTACATATTTTTTTATGTAGGTATGTTGCAATAATTAGCATTCCATAAAGTTTTTATAAAATTTGTATGGAAAGTTTTTTTTAAAAATCTCATGCCATCATTGCCATGCAGGTGTTGAAATCCCTCAAAGGATGAGATGAAATCTCTTAGATCCTATAAACAACTAATTGTTTTTATGGTGCCCTTCTTTCATCCCCACCATAGCACCATGGGAGAGATATAGCGTGGACTTAGCCATGACCTGAAATATCCATTAGTCCTCATCGGAGATCAAACCAGGGACCCTCAGGTCAACAGTTGAGCGCTTTACCACATAACCACCCATCCCTTATGCCATGCAGGTCTGCCATATTATTATAGTGTATTATTAATTTGCCTACATTGGGTAAAAGTTAATTATTTGGGAAACAGTATGGTGTAGGCTTTACATTTTTCAAAATTTAAAGCTATTTGATTTATTTATGCATGTATATTTTTTTTAGCATTTATTGGTTTATACAAAATTCAGGGGTCACCAAACATCAGCCTGCTGATGGTGCTTGAATTTGCTCGATAAGACAGTCATGCAACTGAATTATCTGGTCTCCTGTAATAAAAGTCGGATGACCCATGATTTAGTAGATGCTTAAAAAAATTCTTTTAAACTAATGGCATTTATTGTTTATGTATAATCGGGACAATAAAAGTATTATTCATTTCAATCTTTTCTTTTTTGTTATCTTAAAATGAATATAAAAACAAGGGACCAGTGTAATAAATTTGTATCTGTACTGGATGTGGAAAATAGAAACATTTTTTGTGTTTTAAATGTTATAAGCCTTTAGAATTGGTCATTTTTCTATGGTGAATGTAATTATGAAAGGAACAAAGTAAAACCCTATAAAGATAAAGGGCGTACCCAGACAAGAAAAAAAAACTTAAAATTACTAAAGTTTAAGACATTAACATTATACGAATTTAATGGGTTTAAAAATAAGGCTGTCAAGATATTTTTTTGCAAAACGTAAGTCATTCTTCCATAAAATATCTTTAAAAGCCTTAGTCATTTTATAAATCAATCTCAAAATCTTACATGTATATAAAGATATGAAGCATTTTAGCCTTGTGCCAGATACAAGATCCCTTATTATGCCAAGAAACATTTAATCTTCCCCAAGAACTATGAGGTCTGTACAGCAAGAAGCATATAGAGTCACAGTAGCCTAAATCACATTTTGGGTTAGGCTAGTTTAACTTCAAATGTTTTATATAAGCATGTGTAGTGTATATTTGTAAACTAAAAGAGAACGTAATATTTTACCTTTTAATTAATTACATTTTAGATAGCAAAGACAAAAATGTATGAAAAAATAAAATGTACTGAAAATAAATACCTTAGTTATAACATAAGTACTCAATATTTATTCATATTTAATTTTAATAGTGCATGACAGAATTATCATAAAAACCAAATAAATATAAAAAAATAAAATAAAAAGCCTTCAAGCTTAGTGAGTGTTCTATACTTATAAAAATTAAAAAATCTGGCTTCTTTCCATTACATATTGTTTCAACTATAAACTACAATGGTATTTAAACAGATGTATATTTTTAACCTTCAGCTATTTCAGTTTTGCAGGTGAAGATGCATGTATCATACAATTAAAAAAAAAAGCAAACATAAAGCTTGATATAACAAACACCTACAAATGTGATAAAATAATGAACCAGAAAGGTTTATGTTGGTTAAATTTTTAGAGAAAATGTCTTTTTATCAATTATGCAATGAAATTTTTGTATAAGTAATTGGATCATTAATATTTTTAAACTGCTATACAGCATAAGACAAAATAAAATCCTTGTAAGGATAAGATGTTTATTTCTAGATCCTAAAAACACAAATGGAAAATTTTTGTCTTGCGCCCTTCTTTTAACCCCAACCATAACCGAGTATGTAATGGATATGTTAGCACTTTAAAGAGACTGGACACGCTAGGATTCAAACTCACAACCTACAGTAAGCAGATCGGGCTAACAATCAAATGCTACCAAGTCATCGTCAGTAAAGAGATATAGCATGTTGATATAAAGTGACACAGCATGCTGCAGTAAAGAGATTGGGAAGATTGAAAGAAGAAACCATTTTTTTTTTTAATTTTTTTAAAATCTGTAGAGTAGTTTCCAAACACTAATACTAGTAACATTTACACACAAGTTTGAAAACAAGATGCATCTATATGTTTGTTTGACTAAAATAAATACATAAACAAATACAACTACATGTAGAACCCACATGCACAAGATGTAATAGAATCCATAGTTGTGAGTGGTTAAAGCTCACTTTTTGTTTTATCCAAAATGAAAGGCACTTTAGGACAAATAGGGAAGATAAAACTGATTGTAAATAATAAAAAGTCATAAAATAAAAAAAAAGGATTATTTGAACCTCATACAAAATGATTTTATCTGACAGAAAATAGATCAATAATTATTGAATGAATCAGCGACTGACATACAAAATACAAACTTTGGCAATCTAGTGTCACAAAAATATGTACATGTATTGCAATCTACCTAAACCTAAAGACCAAATAATTCATTTCAAAATTAATGCATTTTACTATTTTTCACTAATGGCTATATTTAAATATTAACTGTTTTTTTTTAATTGAAGTAACAAACATAACAGATATATCATTGGCCAAATTCATAAAGTATAATTAACATGGTACATAATAGCAAGTAGAGTTGTTTGTTTTTTATAATATATGAAATTGTAAGATGTCTATAATCAAGATAAAAAGAACAGAACTAAAGTGAGACTAGGGGTGAAGGGTATAACTGTCAAAAAATTAAAGTTACTAAAAATGATCACAATTAAAAATGATTATTTCGATTAAATTAATTTATGATAAAGTACTAGTGTACTCAATTAAATATTCAGGGTAGCACTGGTTGCTATCAAAGACGACAAATATCTTAGGTGACTCAAGACTGTCTACACAAGAATCATAACACTTTCCTAAAGGACAATTTTCATCAATTGGTGGTGGACGCTTTAAGCCAGAAGATCCTCTTGTTGGTCGACCTACTAAAACACGAGCCACAAACATGGAGTGGATGTCAGCTTTGACTTTTTTACTAAACACTGATCCAAGATCTGTTGTTCCTGAGATCAATGACAAATTATCCTCTTCTACACCAGCTTTAGTATTGTCCCCTTGAGACATGCTGCTTATTTCAGTACTTACATTATTTTGAGTGCTAAATCCATAAGTCATACTTGATGATGGTGGAAAATGAAATGGTTGGCTAACAGAATTCAGATGAGGTGGCTGGTTGATAGAATTCAAATGAGGTGGCTGGTTGATAGAATTCAAATGAGTTGGCTGGTTGGTAGAATTCAAATGAGTTGGCAGGTTGATAGAATTCAAATGAGTTGGCTGGTTGGTAGAATTCAAATGAGTTGGCTGGTTGGTAGAATTCAAATGAGTTGGCTGGTTGGTAGAATTCAAATGAGTTGGCTGGTTGGTAGAATTCAAATGAGTTGGCTGGTTGGTAGAATTCAAATGAGTTGGCTGGTTGGTAGAATTCAAATGAGTTGGCTGGTTAATAGAATTAAAATGAGTTGGCTGGTTCACAGAATTAAAAAATGGGTTGAAAAAGCTTGAATGAGAATTTATTCCAACACTACTGACAGATAATGAAGGGGCAGGTTGACTCTGAAAGGAACAAGATGGCTGAAGAGCAGGTGCTGAGAAATTCAAGTAACCCTGAGGTGGCACCGGTTGCTGAGTCAGTGATTGGCCAAAATAATTATTGAGTCTAGAATGAAAGGCTGACACCATCAAATTTCTTGAAACATGTCCAGCTCCAAAGGGTTGATGAGTAGGAGTTATACCTATCCTCACACTGATCCCATCTCCTCCTCTGTCTGTGTAACCATGGGAATATTTAGACTCTTTTGCAAAATAAGATCCTAGGGAATGAGGAAAGAATTTATGAATTTGCAATATGTCTATGTCTATTACCTTATTGAATATTTATCAACTAACAAAAACTTTCATGACATTTAATAATGGTAATGACTCTTTGTCATTTACTTTTATTATAAAAATTATGTCAGGAATATTTTTCTTTAAAAAAACAAGTTTTAACACTAGAAATTAATACATCAGAAATACATCTTCCATTTTACATAAAATTTACTTTATTTCATAAAGGTTTCAATTAAAAACTGCTTTAGAATTAGTTTATTCAAGCAATATAATGTAAAGCAAATCATTCAAACTTAGGTGAGAATAATAAGCTATAAAAACTGTGCAAGACAATCCAACTTACCACAGCCATAAACTGTGCCATGTTTACCACTTAATCTCCAATCAAAACCTTTTCTAGCAATAGCTTCAACATATGTTCTATGGGTACCATGAAAGAGTTGTTTTTCTGTTACAACCATGCCATTATTCTCCTGAACCATCTCACTTTTCTTACTTTATGATCAAAGAAAAAAAACAACAACAAAGGACTTAAGAACAGAATTTAAAAAGTACATTTTTCTCCCCTATTGATATTTAGCAATCAAAAGAAAGCTTGTTAAAAACAATTTTCTCCTTAATTATATATTTACTTACAGAGCAAAATATTTCCACATAATTGAATTCTGAATCCGTAATATCCTAACAATATCATAGTTTGGAAATTCTAATGTCTCATGAAAAAGAAATGCAAGTTCTTTATATTCTTCTGTATCTGGAACCACTTCGTATACCATAACAGTCTAGTAAAAATAAAAGTGATGGGAAATATATTTATCAGAAATAATATACTGGTGAAAGACAAAGACCAGTTTGTATATCAAAAGTGCAAATTTTAAAAATGACATTTCTCTTTAATCCCAGATATTAAAAAAATGCTTTTCAATTTTTCAACATTTAAATATAAAAGACAAAAAAAAAAGACTCACTGCTCCATGTTCCATGGGTAACCAATATTTGGGTGAGTCTTCAGTAGCTGAAGATTCTTTCATAGCATTGGGTAAGTTATTCTGTTTTGTTATTTCAACAGGTAATGAAATTTCTGACGCTGATATACTTTCAGAAGCAGATGTATCAATTGTTAATGACATAATATCAGATGTCGCAAATTCAGATCTGAGGCAAATGAAATTGCATAAAATATTTTAGAATTACCACAAAATTTAAGATTAGACTTATCAAACAATGTGCATAAAGCAATCATGCGTGAGAGTGCGTACAGTTATGGGTCAATTAGATTGTTTTGATTGCATGCAATAGTATGAATGGTCAGGTAAAGTTAGGTTGGGAGAATCAATAAGCATGTGGATATGAGTGTGTGTAGCTGGGCTAGGAGAACAAGATGTGTAAATGGGCAGTCACTGTAGGTCACTCGTACAGAGAGGTCATATTCTATTGAGAGTAGTTTGTGTTGCCCACAGGAGGCGAGGCCAATACATATCGCCACATGAAGATTTGTTATGTGAAGTTTTATTACTTTTTACTGTGAAACACTATATTTTATATTGGCTGCGACACCAAGTACATAAATAGTATATATATATTTATATTAGAGCAGCTTTTTGATTAGAAAATTTAATCAAAACTAACGCGTAATTAAAACTTTTCGCAAATTAACGCATATTTAATAAAAAAAATACTTTATTTATTATTTGTAACAAATTTTTACGCTTAATATTTTTTCGCTAGCTTAGCCAAAAACTGTGTAATTGTCCTCGTGTAACTTCCACCACTTTAATGGATCCCAGTCATTTTCAATTTGTTGCTCGTCTGTATTTATCAACAACCGTTATTGGGGTGGAGTGAGGCATCAATGGCTCATCTTCAGAATCTGATCATAGTTCCTGCATTCACGCTTTTTTTTCAACATTACCAAGTCCAGATTCTTTTACATCAGCCGATTCAAGACACTGATTGACATGTGTCATGTATATGAAATTATTAGTGCAGCTGTTGACGACTTGACCGACAAGATGCTGTATTTTCAAATGCGATAAGATTATGAGAGGAAAAAGTGAAACAAAATTTTTATTTAGCCTCTCGTTACTGTGAACTAATTATAACCGGGTTCACTATAGACTTGTTGTTTTTTTTTACCTCCACCAATACACTACAGTACCGCTGCCAATGCACTACAGTACCTCCGCCAATACACTACAGTATATAATCTAAACTAGTGAATGAAACTAATTTGAACTATCAGCGTATTGGTCAAATTAACGCACTTTGGTGTTGCATTAATTGTAATTGCATCTTTTTTTACGCATTCATCACACTTTAATGCAGTTTAATCAGCAGCCCTAATATATATTTATATATTCACTGCTAATATGGGGGATGGATGGCTAAGCTGTGCAGAGCACTTAACTGTCTACCTGATGTCCCAGTTTCGATCCTCTGTGAGAACCTAGGGAATTTTCAAGGTACTAGTGAAAGTTGGTTAAAAGTCCCCCAAGTCTACCCAACTTTATTAATGGAAGTAAATGCGGCTGAGCAGTGGTTAGGGAAACGGGAAATCTACACTCATCTGCAACAATGGCCCTTAAGTGTTAATGTAACTTTATTTTTCACCAAATAAACATATAAATATTTACATTTTTAAAAATTCAAAGATCAGAAATTTCAATAAAAATTACAGAAGATAGATAAAATGAGTACCTTGATTTGAGTTTCTCATCAGTAAACATCCACTGAGTAATATATTGGAGATAAGCTTTATCAAACCTTTCTTCTATAATATCAACCACAAAAGAGGGTAAGCTCTGTTTAAGCTCCTCTGTGAAAGGAATTATTTTAAATGTTTACTGAAATCAATGATAAGTATTCAGTCAACAATAAACTTTTAGTCAAGGTATATTTAACACTAGCTATAAAACTTACCAAATGGTAAAACCACATTACATGCACTCAAAGGTATATTTAACACTACCCATAAAACTTACCAAATGGTAAAACCACATTACATGCACTCAAAGGTATATTTAACACTAGCTATAAAACTTACCAAATGGTAAAACCACATTACATGCACTCAAAGGTATATTTAACACTAGCTATAAAACTTACCAAATGGTAAAACCAAATTACATGCACTCAAAGGGCACTTGACATGTTTTTGCTAGATCAATAAAAAAATTCAAAGATTAATGAAACACTAAGATAAACTACACACATATTTAAATGTATTTAAAAAAAGTATTATGTTTTACCTCAGTAAATAAAACATGTACATTTCAGACATTTTAACAGCTTTGAGTAAATTTATGAAAAGTAAAATTACTTTCAGAAGTATAAAAAAAAAAAAAAAGAAACTGTTGCTTAAAGGTATGAATCCACCAAGACGAAACACTTTCGCGCGGAAAGTTCAGCACAGTTTCTACTTAGCGAAACTCTTGTAAATACACTGGAACGAAATGGTGAGAGCCAAAACAACTCACCAGAAACAAGATTTTTTAATGATTACTTTGCACTTTTTCCTGCTAGGGAAAAAAAACGATACTTTGAAAAGCAGAAAATACTGCATCCCGTGTGCCTTTTTGTTCTTATTACAAATAAATTGTCTAGCTGGAAATGGAAAACTGTTTTTTAACTTTTTATTCGATCGGTAGCCGTTCATTTTTTTCATTTTCATGATCAGCCAAACATTTATTTAATAGCATTTATGTTTTCAGACAGCGCTTCGATCAAAAGAAATTTCATTTGTAGAATCTGTAGGTAGACGATGTATATTTTCCTTTCAGAATTTCAGATACAAAGACTGTTGCCGGCCAAAACTTATAGTAGTTCATGTTTATCTGTCAAAATTCACTTTGTTGTTTTGTTTTTTAATGGATATATACTAATTTGAATCATTTTTCTATTCGAATCGACGTTTTTAAGCAGCCATTTTGTTTGTTTATCCTGAAAACTTTCGCTGCTCCGCAGCGGAAATCCTAACTAGTGTACATATTCTCATTAGAATATCATAGTAGCGAAACAGAGTCGGAATTCGCAATGCCCTTAGATACTGGAATTTTGTCTTGGTGGATTCGTACCTTAAGATATTGGTAACTAAAAGAAAAATCCTTATAACACATGACAGGCACATGAGAGGAAAAAACTGAAGAAAACAGAAATGAAAATTATCCAAGCAAGATGTGGAAAGTCAGTTTTTAATAATCTAAATTGTTGGAAATAGGTTTTTTTTTTTCAATTTAATAGCCCAGATTTTTAGCATAGACAGGGAAATCTGGCCAACACTGCCATTTTCAGGAATACTCACTGGTTAAACTGCTAGAGAGTAGAAATAACCAAGTGGATTAAAAGAGGGAGGTGGTACAGAGATTTACTGCAT
Source organism: Bulinus truncatus (assembly GCA_021962125.1). Classification (NCBI taxonomy): domain Eukaryota; kingdom Metazoa; phylum Mollusca; class Gastropoda; family Planorbidae; genus Bulinus; species Bulinus truncatus. The sequence goes on from JAGDYQ010000012.1 coordinate 10,345,481, forward strand.
CTGTCAGTGTCAAAGGAGGGAGGTGGTACAGAGATTTACTGCATCTGTCAGTGTCAAAGGAGGGAGGTGGTACAGAGATTTACTGCATCTGTCAGTGTCAAAGGAGGGAGGTGGTACAGAGGTTTACTGCATCTGGGGTGATGGGGGCAGCAAACCAAACACATCAAGAACCCCAAGTGTGTGTGGAGGGGGGGAGCTTTTGATACTTTTTATTCCTTATATTATCAATACATTTTTTTGTTAGGAGAGAGCCCCAGTTGTCATAATAAGATTTTCTGGTGGCGTTCTTCGTGTATAGTATTTCCACTGATTTTTCTCCAATTGAAATAAACTTACTTTTGACTTAAGGAAAGCAAAATGAGTAAAGTTAATTTCCCTTAGCCCTATCGGGCCGTCAAGGCAGTTGAAGTGTAGAATTCATCTGTTTCTATAACCTCGTCATATGAAGGGATTGTGTGGTTAGCACATTGCCCAGCTGCCTTTACTTCCCCAACTCAAGTCAGCTACCCATTTAAAGTTTGATGGACTTGTGGGACAAGTTATGAGGTCATGACAGAAATAAAATAATCTTAGGCAGATTAGATACATATTTTTGAAACAAAAAGGATACACTTGAATTTTTGCCATCTGAATAAAAGTTGTTGATTGGTGCAGGTGTTTTGTTAAATTTATGTAAATTGTACAAGGTATCCATTCCTGGTAAAGTCAAAAAACATTTGCCGCTGACTTGGAGAGATGGGTACCACCAAGTTTAGAAGCCCACAGAAAAGATGTATAAAAGAACAACAGATAAATGTCTGTTGTGTCTATTCGTTCCCCCAAACTACCACATCAGTTAATAAAAAGAAAAATTGTAATATACTGATTTTTTTTTATTGTTATATAGAAATTAATTAACATTTCCTAATGTAAATTTTGTAAGATTTTAATAAATATAACAAATATGGTTAAGACATTTAGACATTTGAAACCAAGTTTTTTAAAAAAGTAAATTTTTATATAACACAAAGAGAGCAGCATGTAAAAAGTTGACCAGACAAGTCAGACTTATGTATTTATAAAAAATGAAATCTTGCCTAAGTACTAACCTTGCTTTTACCTGCAAGAATATTTTTCACCTGAACTTCCAGACAAGTACCACAAACTAAATGACCTTTCTCACATTTAGACACATTTCTGGAAAATGATGCGCAAGTAAAACATACAACTTCATTCTTAAGAAGTGAGTTTTCTTTGCTGACTATGGAGCCAGCTTCTTCTAATGCATCAACTTCTTTCTGTTCTTTTACCCCCAAAGAATCTGCATTTTGCCTTATCTGTTCACTTTGCTGAGTTTCAACTATTATCTGTTTATCTAATTCAGTGCACTGAGAAGTGGCACCAACTTTGATAAATCTCAACTTTACATGTCCTGATGTGCTTGGTGGAACAACTCTCCACTCAACATGATTGCCATCATTAAACTTGTGCTTGTCCTTCCGATATAATTTTCTTTTATTGGCATAGTTTTCTAGACCTGAAAAACTACTCAATTGATAATTTAAGACATTTTTCCTGAGTTTTTTTAATTCAATTTTCCTTTTATTAAATGGCAGTGAAGTTAAATGATTCAGAGGCAGAAAGAGTTTCAAAACAGATTTGTCTAAATTTGAATTTTGCTTTTTAGTAACAAAATAGTGATATTTTATTTTCTTAGCCAGTTGAATTAGTTGCCCTTTCTTGACATCAGTTTTTTTAAAGCAAAGATTGCTGTTTTTGATTCTTCTAGTTTCTACTGACCGTTCTTTGGTTTGAAAAGGTGTCTGACACTTTAAGGCTGTCAATCTCCTATCTGAATAATTTTTACATCCTTCAGAAATCATTTGACGAAAACCTTTATATTTTATACTTCCCTGATCATGCTCTTTTAATGCATCTATCCAGCCTTTTAATAGAAGCTTACGTTCATCTTCAAATTTAGCATTGGCAATGTCTAGGGAATGATTTAAAGAACAAGTCGTCTCATCAGTTTTCCTTTGTCTAGGCTCTAGATAACTATAAAATTTGCTGTTGGGCTTTTTTAAATCAACAATTAAATGATGTAGACCTGAGGTTTTAAATGCTTCCTGAAACAAATGGTCGATTTTAGACTTATCATCAGAATAGTTTGACTGAAGATTTAAACTATTTGTTTGAATGCAGTCAGGTGCTAAGGATGAAAGATGCTGAGAGCTTTTGCCAGACTCAGGCAAGATAAATGCTGAGCTGGTAGAAATGTTTTGTGATGGCTTATGGCCTTGTAATGTGGAACAGCTGGAACAAAACAATGAGGTCTGTGAACTACTAGAACCATCTGATGTTAATCCTTTCAGAGAACAAAAACAGTTGGCATTACTATCCAAGTAGTGTTTTGGTTTGTCAGGATTGGCTACATCAATATGCTCATTATTTTGAACAATGTGCCATTTACTGGATGACGTAGTTGAGTTCATTTTCAATATTTTTAAGGCAGGTACACAGCTATTTAATGAACAAGAGTCATTTGATGTAACTGGAGCAGTTAAGAAACTTTTTGCAACATCAAATGATCCTGAAGAATTAAGAGCAGCAACAAAGTTTTCTGCATCACCTAGTGGTCTTGGAGGGATATCTGTAACATCAGTAGAATAATAGGTCTGTAATGGAAACACCTGAGATACAGATAATGTAGAGTTCTCAACTGGGGCATTACTCAGTGTTCTTTTTAGCTTATCCTGTTGAACAAAATAATCTATTTTTTTAATCATTGAAATAAGTTTAATAAAATGAAAGGCAATGACTGACAATAGGAATTTTTTTAAATATGACAAATTAAGCTGTCTGTCACACTCAGATCAAACAAAAAAATAACAATGATAATGGGAAAAAAATTGCTAGATTACTAAATTTTTTTCATCTTATAAGTTCTGATATTATCTTAATGGATCATAGAAAACTTTCAATCATGCACATTAAAAAAAATTAACCATCATAACAAAAAAAAAATGAAAATATAAAAATTATAAATTACTTGATATTTGATCTGATGTTGAACAAAATTTATGCATTCAGAAAAATCAAATTTCATTAATAAAAACAAATCAAATAAAAAAAAACTATTTATAAAATGTATTCCTGTACCTGTGAAGATGTGCGTACTCTCACAACTGGATCTTCCTTAGATATAAATATAACATCATCATCTCTGTCTATATTATGACAAATTTTCTCTTCTTTGACCAATAGAATGTCATCATCTTCATCTACAAAAATAAAATATGCCACTGATAAAATAATATAATAAAATAATTCTGTAGAAATATAAGTTCCTTTTTATAACAATTTTCATCCTTAACACTAACACAAATTATTTGCTTTCATGTAAAATGCTTGAAATAAAGTCATTTTCTGCACATACTTTTCTGTTTTGAATAATTTGAAACAAGTTGTTATAAAATCTTTTCAAAGGAAAGTCTTTAAAGTTTGTAAAAATTTTGTATTCATAGTAAAACTCGCCTAATTTTAACCCGGATAATTTGATTAAGTGGTCATGTCCAAACATTATATAAAAATCCTTCATACTCCACTTAATGCTGGGTTAGTGTTCCAAAAATAATGGCAGCGCTAAATGGCTTAATGATAGGTTAAATTCCAAAAGATATGATTGTGCTAGTGTTTGTGTTTTTTAAAAAATGGCAGCGCTAAAGCTCAAAAATATGCACAACAAAATGGAAAAAAGGCCTCAATTTATAAAATGTACTTATTATTGTACTTGTAGTAACTCGTAGTGAACACATCAAACTGTAAAAAAATATTTATTGACAAATTTAACTTAAATATACATTTTTTGAAGTATTCATCGAAACATTGTAAAAAATAAATATCTCAGTGATGCGACTACTGCAGTAAGGGGATGTGGATGGGTTATTGTTTGGGTTAAGAAATAACATACCTTAATTAGCATCTAAACCTATGTATTTAATTTGCCAGAAAATGCTCCCAATTCACCTTTTAATCTTCATTATTCTAAATAAAAACTGTAATAAAACTATTTTCTTTACAACGTTTAACCGTTGTATCATAAGTATGTTGGCTTTTCCTCCATCAAAACACTTCGCCAAGGACGGTCCCAAGCAACCCCATCCCATAAAAACACCCTTTGCTACAAAAACTTGAACAGAAAAATCAGAAATTTTTGTCCGGAGAGAAGAAGGTTCTTCATCATGAAGACCTATGAAGTTTAGTTGTGAAAGCCGAAAGGAAGCCACAAAGCCGACGACCCTTCTGACAACCAGGAAAATCATCATTGGCACATGGAATGCCAGGACTATATTTTAAGCAGGAAAGATGGCACAAGTAGCAGCAGAGATGAGGAAAAACAACCTGACCATATTAGGCATCGGTGAGACAAGGTGGACACAAGCTGTACAGAGACTAATGATATCAGTAACAGGCACAGGGGTCACTGATTGGGTGGGAAGCATAATGTCCCAGGATCATAACTGCCTCCTTCCATAGAAAGAAGACGATCAAAATGAATATAATCCAGTGTTATACACCAACAAACGACAGTGAAGAAGAGGAAAAAGATCAGTTCTACTGCAGACTCCGGGGACGGATGGTCGTGCGGTAGAACGCTCGACTGTCTACCTGAAGGTACCTGGTTCGATCCCCGGTGAGGACCAAGGAAATTTTTCAGGTCTTGGCTTAAGTTCCCGATATATCTCCCGTGGTGCCTCCATGGCCATTGCACTATCGGCTATGGTGGGGATGAAAGAAGGGCACCATAAAAACCGTCCCATTAGTGGTTTATAGGATCTAAGAGATTTCATCTCATCCTTTCAGGGACTTCACACACTGCAGACTCCAAAAGATTCTTGAGAATTTCCCAGACAAGGACCTCCCAATCCTCATGGGAGATCTCAACACCAAGATAGGGACCGACAACGCTGGATATGAACAAGTCATGGGCACTCGTGCTCTTGGGGTAATGAATGAAAATGAAAAGAGATTTGCAGACCTTTCTGCACTAAACAATATGGTCATTAAAGCAGCATCTCTAGACAACAAAACAGAACCAGAAGAAAAGAGGGGCAGATGTAGCAAGAGTGAAGCTGAAACTAAAGAGAATTCACAGCAGCATATCCGACAGAAAAGTCAAATACAACATTCGCCTTCTGAAAGACCCTAAAACTAAAGAGCAGATCAAATTAGTGCTCAGCAATTGCAGCAATTACAGGGGCATCAAATTACTATCTGTACCGGGCAAGGTATTGGAGAGGTTGAAAGACACAGCTGCAAGATGAGCAGGCAGGCTTTCGGAAAAATAGATCATGCACAGATCAGATCTCAACACTTCGCATCATAGTTGAGCAGTCCATGGAGTGGAACTCACCATTGTATGTCAACATTGAGAAGGCGTTTGACAGTATTGTCCTTTTGGAAAGGAACTGCCAGCTGAAGAAGAGATCAGAAAGAGGTGATGGGGCTGCATACACCCTACGCAAACCAGCAGCTGGTGTCAAAAGGCAGGCACTGAGGTGGAACCCCTAAGGTAAATAGAAGAGAGGCCGCCAAAGAAACACCTGGTGTTGAGACCTACAAACTGACACCATAAAGATGGGACACACCTGGAATCGGCTGAAGAAGATGGTAAAGGACATAGGGCTCTGGAGATCTGTTGTTGGTGGCCCATACACTGCCATGAATGAAGGGCAATGATACACAATTCAATGATATTAAACTCGAAACCTAAATGACTGCTTTTTGCTTCCTAGCATATCAAGTTATGTAAATTTAACTCAACTATATTACAACCGACAAATTACAAGCATACACAAATTATAATACTTATAATCAAATGATTATAGTTTTTAACTAGCTAAAGTTCCATAACATAAAGACTCAAATCAATGGTGCTTTAGCTTTAAAGTGGCTTTAAACAAAGATAATAAAATCAAGCTATTGCAAATGACAAAATAATGCAGGGCATAATTCTTATTGTTTTCAGTCAAATAATCACTCTCCCTTAAAGAACAATAGACAAAAGCAATGTACAATCCAATTTTTTTTTTTATTTTTAATTTTTGTTTAAAATTTCTAAAGGAAAGGCTAAGAGGAGAACTGCTAACCCTAAACTGGAGGTCATTATAAACAAAACTGATATAATGAAATTATTATAAAAAAATTATCAGTGACTCACAGCAAAGTATCAGATCCACTGATTCATTGTCAAATCAAATGTATATTTAGTCTAATACTAGTTTAGATGACGAAGTTTAACTTAGAAAGAAATTCCTGTGTTAAGCACATGATAAAAACATAAAAGAACCAATGAGTCCAATGTAAATGTTGGTTTGTAAAATAACTCTGGAATCTGAGAAAGTAAAAACCGATATTTGATATTAATGAAACGTCCTGAATACATAGCACACTTTTTGTAGATAATATTTATAAAGCCATAAGCCAATGCGGATACAAAAAAGTACACATAATTTGTCATAATTTAACTTCTTCAGTGTCTAATACTTGTAACAGCATGACATAAGCATAAATGAATACCGAAACATGCTTATTTTCACGAACTAGTGAGGAAAAAACAATCAACAATAAAGTAAATCCATTCTGTACACATGAAAAATAAAATAAAAACACTACTCAATTATGTGTATCAATTCAATGACAATTTTTACACAAACAAGAATGCTAAAAATGTATTTTTTTAATATTATACTGGTACAGATATGTGTATTCTTTTTTAAGAAAATGTTACCTTCAGAGTCGATAATTATTGGCGTTGTAGTAATTTGACCAAAAGGCATTTCTGAAATATCTGATACTATTTGTAAGTCCGATGAAGTTAAGTCCATCGACTGCAACTAGTTAGCGCGTGACCCAATTTTCAGAGATCTTAATGGTACTTTTTCCTCTGCTACACTGTTGTTCTGCTTTCGTATAGTATCGTTTGTTAGTGTTGGCTATTTTCAGTTTTGTTAGGAAATAGTAAGTACGCAATAGTCGCCTTGGTATCGATTTTGTTCTCTATGAAAGTTATTTCAGACTAAAAAAGCATTTAGAAATTTATTTTATAAATTAATATTGTGTTGTTTTAACATTTGTTCATATTGGAAAACTTAGCAAGCAAATTCGGTAAAAATAATTGGTCAAGACGGCACTAATACTATAGTAGCAACATGGTATCGATATTGTTACATTAGGATAACTCAGCATTTAAAGTCCCCAAATCGAAATTCCTTTTTAATTTTTACACCGAAGAGATACTAAACGCAAATTAAACAGACATAATGATCCAGTCATAAGCCATTAAAAAGAGTAATTAGTTCTTTTACTATTTATTTTTTACAATTAACCTTCGAATACGCAATACTAATACTCTCTCTCTCTCTCTCTCTCTCTCTCTCTCTCTCTCTCTCTCTCACACACACACACACACCCACCCACACCCATTTCCCAAATCACGTAGCTCTATTATAGACAACCTATTTTTTTTGTGAGGAAAAAAATAGGAATATACTAACCACGTGATAAAATAATTATCGTTTTTTTTATTTATTTAGCTCATAGGCCTAATAGCTTACTTGTAGAGATGTACAGCTTAACGGGCATATTTAAAAAATAATAATAATAGCATACCGTTAAAAAAAATAATGAGAAGAAAAAAAAAACCTTCCCAATCTAAAAGTCACAAGTGTGTGAAAATAAGATATTATGTTAGGGTAGAATGTTAAAAAGTCGAGATTTCCAAAATTGTTTGTATAAGTAGGCTTACTTATAGGCTATACAAAAAATTGCATGTCTAAAGTGGTTGTTCTTAGGCATAGGAAAACCACATAATGTGCATGGCAAAGCTCATCAAAATCTGTTTACATGGCTATTTCATTATTTATAGAGAGCACTGCGATGGTATCAGAGTCTTAACTCATGTTGAAACACAGATCATTTTTTATTATCGGTAACTTACTGAATGACCTTTCTCCTTAACACACGGACACAGTTAAGTAACAAAAGATCCCTAAACCAACACATAGCCTACTTCTCCTAATATTTAATCCAAATCAGCCTTAAATCAGGATCATATAGGCCTACATGCCTAGAATTTAAAGTTCATATTTCAAGAGATCAGAAAGGTTGAATACTGTTTTGACTAAAGGTTCTCTCTAAATCAGTGGTCTCTCAACTCCCTGGCCGTGGACCAATACCGGTCCGTGGATCAAATGGTACTAGGCCGCTCAAGAAACATCAAATTATTTCCTTTTTATTTACTGTGCTGTAGTTCTCTCGGGATATTGCGACTTACCATGGATGAGAGGTTAATCGGGAACTGAGCGGCTGTGAGCGGCAGTGGCATTGAGTAAATCAAAACAATCTAGAATATAAAAATCGACCACACCCCTCTCTAGCGGGCCGCAGTAAAATTATCAAAAGTTGACTGGTCCATGGCATGAAAAAGGTTGGGAACCACTGCTCTAAATAATCTGAGGGCTGGGATAAAGTTTCGATGCTGTTTTAGCATAGCTCGGAAGAATTTTCCACTGATACTTCTCACTTCATTCAACAAAGCTCTAATGTTTATTGTTGCCCTCAAGTGAAATTGCAGTAGCAAAATTTTTCGTCAATAGCATTCATTACCAAATGAGACATTTACCATATTTCGGGCATTAAGAGCTTTCATTATGTGGTGATGTCAATGACGTTCTGAGAAGAGCTTTCATTATGTGGTGATGCCAATGACGTTCTGTAATGAGCTTTCATTATGTGGTGATGTCAATGACGTTCTGAGATGACGCAATGACTGGTATCCGTGATATTTCGCAAGATTAAATTTTCCCAGTAGATGGCGCTATTTGAGATTTCAGCGTTTATAGTTATTTCACTAAAGATTCAAGATCTATTATATCTATCTTTTTAATTTTCCTGGAATGTTCATGGGAGTTTTACGCTTGGATATAATTTAACTGAAGCATGAATGAGAATTCAAAGAAGCCACAATGGTGGCTAATCCAGTTTTATTCGTGGCGGCAGATAACCCTTGGCCCGAAAAAAAACCAATCTCCTCAAGATAGAAGACCCCTGATTACTAAAGCATCTCTAATTAGTAAATGAATGATTGAATTTGAAACCAGTGGCTTCGATATAGCGACCGCTCAGCCAGGGGGTGATGAGTAAAGGCACGAGACATAATGGTCCCTAAAGACGGCAAAAGCGTAGGCCTAATACATTCTTTAGTGAGGAAGGCATTCTCTAGCATTTCTTTTTGTGGGAGGACCGCCGATTTATTAGCGACGCCACTGTATGTGAATAGGCGAATATAAAACTTGTAATGAAGTCGAAGGTCTTATAAAATTGGTAGCCCAATTAAGTTCATGTAATGAGAATGTATAGGCTAAAATACTGCTATAGTAACACAGAGGGGCGGATGGTCGTACGACTAAGTGTTCGATTTTCGAGGGTCCCGGGTTTGATCTTAGGGGAGGACCATCATTGGATATTTCAGGTATTTTGACTTTGGTGGGGATGAAAGAAAGGCACCATAAAAACAGTCACATGAGTGGTTTACACAGACTTCACACACAGTAACACAGAGTGTGTAAAAGAGCCATTCAATTTAGAGAACTGTTCGTGATTATTATCTAAGCTATTGTAATTCAACAATTAGGTCATTAATTAAAACCACTGTGAAGGTCTCAGGGACACCCGAGTTGTGGAGAAATTGCTAATGTGTCTTAGTTTGACTTTCATTTTATACAAAATTGTGTGTCTCACAATTGACACTGTACAAGAAAACGACACATGTGTTGCATAGCCATGTTATTTAGCTGATTATGGTTTGTAAAGGTACACCACTTCCTGTCTGAATATTTCATTGATGCAGTCATCAGGGACACTGTGATTGGGGGGGAGGGGGACAATCTGAACTTTCAGGACCCAACCACTTTTAAATTTATGTACCCAGTATTTTGTATGCTGCTAAATTAGAAGGAAATCTGTCAAGAAAGGCCAGCATTGTCAAAGTTTGTCAGGGGCCCCAGAATTCCTGTATAGGGCCCTGCTTTTAACATAACTAACAGAGCCCAGTAATTAAATGTAATTTAAATTACAATTTTGTTTTTGCCAATCATTTAACTAGAACATCAAGCCAAAAATTGAGTTAAAATGTCAGGCCAAAATCAGAAACCTTAAAATAAAAAATAAAAACTTTGTCAATTTACTAGAAATTCATATTTTATTTACAAAAATAACAATAATATTTTTCTTTAATAGAGAAATCAGGAATGTTAACTTTAATAAAAAGAAAGTTTAAATAACAAACAGTTATTGATAAGGCAATTATAGATGAATATAATTTAACAGTAAAAATCCACCAGCCCTAAAATGGAAATGTGTGAACAAACATGTTTTAAATTATGATAATACAAATTATAACAAATTGAGTGTCTACTCAATGAAAATACAAAAATAATCAAGAATGTTGTTTTAAAAAAATATTTTTTTTAGGTTTTTAGTAAAGATTTTTTTTCCAAACATTAATATTTTATATGATTGAGATAAAAAAAATATAGCAATTACAGTAATATTATCTACCTGTAAATACATTAGCCTGTTATTGTAAGCATACCATATGGTTAAAAGATTATTTTTTCTCTTTTGGTGTAAATGTTGATAAAAATGATGTAAAATGACTCCGTTAAACAATTTTTTTATCATCAACGTGAGATATGATTCTAAAGTAAAAAACAAAATTTTATTTCAATTGTGTATGATTATGAGAATTTTTTTTTTAATTTACGCATTTTTTTTTTTTGCTTTTTTAAAACTAGATCTATTAAACTCTTAAGTGAATGATGTATGCACTTTGTTACATTACAAGTTGGAATCAGGGCTATAGTTCAATAAGAAAAGAATGAATGCAAAAAAAAACATGTAGGAATGTATCTTTGTCAAAATTATATGTTACAAATATTTACAGGATCTGTTTTCAACATATTAGTACGAATGACCACCACGTAAGCTTGGGCCTGACAATGCAAATCCAATGGCAATGTACAGTAAAGTAGAAGCAATAATTGTAATCATGCCAGATAAAAATGCGTAATTACTCCACTTGTAGGCATAGTTAAGATCTCCATCTTTGTATGAACGTCTGGACATGACTGCAATAAAATACAACTCAAGTGTAAAGCTGGTAAAAAAAACTATTATGACTGCATGTCATGACAACTTATTTAAAAATATATTAGAATTAATAATTTTATTCTAAATTTTCTTTGGGAATTTGGCTAATAAGATTGGACAGCCATGGGCAAACTAAGGCCCGCCAAATTGTTGATCTGTCCTGCCACTCGTTTCAGACTGAAGCATAACAGTAGACTTTTAAGTTGTGACATTTAACTTTAATTTATATTAGTTCAACTCTCCATCTATCTGCTCTTGGTCCAGCCCACCCATCAAATTACGAATCCAAAGTGGCCTGTGACTCAAAAAGTTTGCCCACCCCTGCATAGGATGTGTATTTGGGAAAAATAATTTCTCTTGCATAGAGAATCTAAAATGTTTTTTTTTTAGAAAATAATTATTATTAAAATAAAATATATAAATCTTACAATAAGTCACAGTAAGTTATTACCAGTATACAGACTATGCAATACAAAATAATATATACTCTTTTAGATTAACTGAAATGAAAAAATCATGTTTAGACTTACATGAAAATAAAATTGCTATTGGACCTAGAATGGGATTAATAATGGTCACCATGATAGCAAAGGGCAGGTAAGTATGTGGTTCTCTCCCAATGTACTGGCCACGGATAATTTCAGGATGAACATAAATAGGGTCTCGGCTGACAAGAATTTGTTTTGAGTTAGTCCTATATACATCATCCTCAACAGGTGTGGTCATTTTGGAATATCTGAAGAGAAAATTAATGAAACATTACAGGAATTAAGTTGTGAATTTTTACTGCATAAGTATATTTTTGAGAAACATAGCTTTTTAATACACTTGAAAAAAAACTAACTAAAAAGCTTAAAAAAACATTAAAAAATATGCTACATACAAACTATGTGATACTTGAATAATCATTTAACTTTTACTTTTGACTCAAACTTAAAGCAATAGTAGGACATAAATCAGGCATAAATATTAGACGTTCAAGACATATTGTTTCAGGTCCTGGTGAAAGTTGGTTTAATCCCACAAGTCTACCCAGCTTTAAATGGGTGTCCAAATTTGAAAGTCCCCCAAGGCCCCATTGAATGTAAAAGTAAGTATTGAGAAAGAATTCATTTCTAATTCTGTTTATTAAAAGGGCATTTACAAATAGAAAGTTGCATTTTTGTATTATAAAAGAGATTGATTAACCTCCTGTGGCTTTTACAAAAGAATAATAACTTAAAGTTAAGAGTACAATTTTACAATACCGTTTGATAAATAACAAAATACTGTTGAAATAATATTTTTCAAACTAAAGTAAAAAGAAATATTTTATGATACCATTTGATTAATTTAAAAAAAAATACTGATGAAATATTAGTTTGCACACGATGGATTAGTTTATTTTTAAACAAAAACTGGCCATATATTAGTTAGTACTCTGGTGTCTTTTGATTTACCTCCCATGGTTTTTTAAAAAAGTAAAGAGATAATTTTACCAACCCAATCGATTAAATATTATTTAAATATTATTTTTTAATATAATAGATGTAATTAAGTATAAAGACTTCGGATATATCCGGCATGGAAGTTTATCTGAGGAACTCAGAGCAAAGATTGTATTAAAGGGTAGCTTATTTTCCAAAACAAAGATGAAGAATACTTGTTTACAACTGAGTTTACCCAAAATAAATCACGAAGTTTGACATCATCATGGTTCATCAGAAAGCTTCCAACAGGAGAAATTTGCAACCGATCTTTGCTCCTCTTCTCTCCACACTGTTTGTTTTGCATGTGTACTGTTTTCTCATGCATCAGAAAAGACATATAGTGCATTAAGCAAACCTGGAGTTGGTTTCACCAAACGGAAGAAACCTGAGAGACTGGAGGAAAATGTAGGAGTTCACCACAGACAAGCTTTTCTGAAGTGGAAGTTAGTAGAAGAAAGGCTTATGAGCTGGGGAACTTCCTAGCATCTTTAAAATTTCTTGCAGAATTTCATGAAGTTACGAAACACCACTTAAATAGAAATGAATCCGGGAAGACACATTATTTGAATAATTAAATAAAAGAGTCATTCTTTTGTTACTTTGAAATTGTGAAGCCAGATGCACAACATTATGAAGAACTTGTTCTGAAAACTCTTAAAGACATTGGACTGGATTTTGATCTGTGCGGAGGTCAAACCTATGATAACGCAGACACAATGAGTGGCCATCTGTCTGGCTTGCAGAAAAGTCTCTAAGACAAAATCCAAAGGTAACATTTCTGAACTGTGATAATCACTCTCTCAACCTTGCAGCATTCTGATTAGATCCAGCTATTTCACCTTTTTTGGAACTGTACATGAATTGTTCAACTTTTTTGCCAATTTACCCCAGAGATGGGCCATACTGAAAGAAACTGGAGCCAGGAGTCTAAAAAAGGAGAGTAGTACAAGGTGGTCCTTAAGAGAAGAAACTACATAGTTTCCTTGCATCTTGACAAAATCATCAAGGTGTTGGAGAGACTTTCTGAATCAACAACTGAAAGAATGGACACTAGAAGTAGTGCACAGAATCTTCTTCATGCAGTGGAAAATTTTGAATTTTTCGGGTCTCTAGAATTCTGGTCAAATCTCCAGCGCCTAATCAATATAGTTCAGAAGAAACTACAAAGTCTGGACTGCACATACAAGAAGCTGATGAAGAGATTAAGACCCTTTCAAGCTTTCTGCAAAATGATGAGAAATGGACGAAACTGATCACCCAATCCATTGAGAGAGCAAAAGAAGGCAGTGATTGCTATGAATTTTCTGTAAGCAAAACAACCAGAAGAAAGAAAAGACTTGATGGGGAGTTGAGTTCTGATGTTGGATTTTGTAAATAGAACTTGCAATTCAAACGTGTTGTGACAGAGATGCTGGACAGACTTCATATGGAGATGAAGGACAGATTTTAAAGGCTGCAAAACCATGTGGACACCTTTGGGTTTCTTTTTGAACCAAGACACCTGTTGGAGACTATGGATGATTACATGCTGATGAAAAACTTGTGTTACTTTTTCCTGTTTGTAATATGAATCGCTTTTTCAATGTTGCCAAGCACTTTTCATCAACAATCCAGTATCACAATCACCAATTGACATATTGAGGAAACTGGCTTTATATGGTAATGATGTGTGCTCAAACCTTGCAACCTCCATCAAATACTGCTAACTCAGGTCACTTCTATAGCATCACGTGAGAGATCATTCTCAAAACTCAAGTTACTCAAAAACTCTTAAAACTCAAGTTAATCAAAAACTATCTCTGGAGCACAATGTGTCAGTGGAGTCTAAAATACTAGAGAGCTTTGATCTAGATGATGTTATAAATACCTTTGCTGCACAGAAAGTATGACGTAAGGCGGTATGAATTTAGATTTGTCACTTGTGCATTATCTTGCCAATAAACAACAGTATTATTCTTTAAGAATCTTAATGATTATTTTTTTTTAATTTTACTGATACACTGTACGAATTTGAATTGAGACTTATATATTTATTAAGTACATTATCTCATGTCATGATGATGAAATGCAGGGGCCACCAAAAAGGCCAAGTCCCCCAGGCCCCCAAATCCCTAGGCAGGCCCATAGCCAGGTCAAAGTAAGCAGGGGGGCACCAATACCCAGCAAGGGGGCACCTTTGCTTTTTCTTTATTTTTTCCTCTTTTCTTCTTTTTTAAGCGAGGGGGGGAGCACTCCATACCTAGCGGGGGGAGGGCTCTGCCCCCCAGTGCCCCCCTTGGCTACGGGGCTGTCCCTAGGTACGCCACTGATGGGTACCTGCCTTGAGCTGAAGTAAAGGCAGCTGGGAATTGTGCTAACCACACTATCCATTTATTATATGCAGATCTGACAGAAACAGTTGAATTCTACTCTTCATTAGCCCAGATGGCCTTTTGGGGTTACGGGAACTTACCTTTTTTTTTTTTAAAGTAAAGACTCTAAGGGCCAAAACAAGCCTTACAAGGACTTAAACAAGTTACTTCAATAGCTTATAATTATATCATAATAAACATTATAATAATATTTAAAATGTTTATTAATATTATAATAATAATGATTATTATAATATTAATATAAATAATGTCATTAAATTACAAATGGCCTAATCATAATTCCTCAACAGGATATAACAGCAAAGAGAAACAATAGTGGTAGGCATCAATCTATACAAACCCACGGCATGCATCAACTGTCCCATATATTGTAAATATGTTTTTAATTATTATTACTATTAGTGCTTCCAGTGTTAGACAAGAAAATGCGGAAGTGAACAAGATATCCATAATTCAGAAACAATTGACTTCTTAAAATTTTGATACAAAGTCATGACCGAGATGAACTAAAAACAAAGTATGCAAAACACTTATTAAAAAAGATTACTTTGAAATACAGATTATAGTCTCTTATTTTTTGTGCTTTTATTTTCAAGATTGCATATGAGCAGGTAGACAAACCGGAACATAAACCGTAAATCTGAATGACGCATGCGCCAGGCCCAGGTAAAAAAAAATCAGGTGCAAATCTTATGACTGACGTATATAAAATTGAATCTTTGCTTAGATTACTGCTTCATCAAAAAAGAAGTGAAGTCGCTCTACCCCACAGCAAAATTTTCGCTATAAAAATACTTTTATCTTTTTTTTTAATATCGTAAAGGGTTTCGGTAAAGGTGCCATCGGCACGGATTTTGTGTACTGGTACCCTTACGGCCTTACTGCATTCACACACCTTTCGGTGGTATGAGTGTCACGCGAACAACCCAATGTCCTATAGTTTTTACGTCAGCCACATTTGGTATGGTACAACCACTGGCGGCGGAGCAGGGGGGGGCAGCGGCCCCCCCCTAAAACTTTTAAGGGGGGGGGCGGCGCCCCCCCCCCTTGAATTTTCAGTCTGCCCCCCCCCCTAAAATTTTAACTTTTTAAACTTTGTAATTCATTTTAGTTTATATGTATCATTTTCATTTTCATAATTCATTTGATTTATTTCTTAAATTTAATATTTGAAAGAAATTATAATTAATTGACATTTTACAGTAATCACATTATTGAGAATTGTTGTAACATATTTTAAAACTTGTTGCAAGTACCTGGCTTTGCCCGGGTTTAAAATAATGTTTTCTGTTTATTTACGAAGCGTAATTTGGCGTTTAGTTAAGATTTAAAATAAGACGCGTAAAAAAGGGTTTATTTGCATGCATTAAAAGGGTACATTTATCTTAAAGCAATGTGATACACAACATTTTTGGCAGTTCCTCTCTCTCTCCCTCCACTCCCTCCCTCTTTCCCTCCCTCTCATTCCCCTCCCTCCCTCTCTCTCCTTTTTTGTAACTTTATAACGTAATTATGTATTGATGATTTGGCCTGGGGGGGGGGTGGCTCAAGCCCCCCCCCCTGCCCCTCCCCCTGGTTGCGCCACTGCGTGTACCAAATTTCAAGTTATTTAGTTGTCTGGATCTTGAGTTTTAAGGGAACAGACAGACAGATAGCAAATGCGTCTTATAAGTATAGAGAAGTATTGCCATCTACCGAATGACGGCAAATGTAATTTTTAAAGAAAATACAATTATTTATTATCTTTTCATAAATTACTTTTTGTTTATTGAGTTTCCCGTTTTCCGGTTTCATATTCATCATCATTCATGATAATTTCCAGTAATTTTCTGATATAATTTCACTATTAAATTTGTAAACAAACTGACATTACGAATCAGTTGACGACAGAAGTGCTCAATGTTCATTATTATTTTTTTTTAATATATTATTTTTTAATAATATCGATTAAATACTTGCTACAGAATTACTATATTCTAGTATAGAATTAAAAGGGTAAAATTTGTCCTTCGGTCATATTTTGTCTTGCCCCTCCTTAAATTTTCAAGGGGCGGCGCCCCCCATAAATTTTGGCTTGCCCCCCCCCCGTTAAAATATTTCGTTCCGCCGCCGGTGGGTACAACGCCCACATTTGTTAGGGTCCAACGCTACATTTGGTAGAGTACAACACCCACACTTGGTAGAGTACAACGCTACATTTGGTAGGGTACAACACATACTTAGTAGGGTACAACTCACACAACTTAAGTGGAGTTTCAGGCCACAGCACACACGAATGTAAACAAAGAGGCTCGTTAAGAATGATAGATAGGCAGAATGTTTTTTTTTACAGCCATAGGTTGGGCAAATCAATGTGTTGGAGACAAACCACTCAACATATATATATAATCTGACTACACTTATGAGGCAAGTGTCAGAGAGAGAGAGAGCCATAGTGTAAAGACGCCGTGTGCCACCAGCACAATGGTAGTGTTTTATATAGGTCAACATCTGTGTAACACCATCATCACATTGGTAGTGCTTTATATAGGCCAACATCTGTGTACCATCATCACAATGGTAGTGTTTTATATAGGCCAACATCTGTGTAACACCATCATCACATTGGTAGTGTTTTATATAGGGCAACATCTGTATAATACCATCATCACAATGGTAGTGCTTTAGGTAGGTCAACATCTGTATATCAACATCATCACAATTGTAGTGTTTTATATATTTCAAGTCTGCTTTCCATGATGCTGTTTCTAGGCATATGGTTGATTTCCTATCAGTGTTATCAAGGTAATTGAGAGGTTTTGTGAATGTTTCCTGCTCTCATAGTTCTTGCTTTCTCACCTCTGAGGCAATTAGAGAATGAGGCAAAGAACGTTTTTTCTTATGCCTTGTCTCAAGCTATGCACAATGCACAATAAGGAGTCTACGTTACTCTACTTGTCTGTCTACATTACTCTACTTGTCTGTCTACATTACTCTGCTTGTCTGTCTACATTACTCTACTTGTCTGTCTACATCACTGTGCTTGTCTGTCTACATTACTCTAATTGTCTGTCTACATTACTCTACTTTTCTAAAGCTATGCACAATAAGGAATCTACATAACTCTACTTGTCTGTCTACATTACTCTACTTGTCTGTCTATATTACTCTGCTTGTCTGTCTACATTACTCTGCTTGTCTAAAGCTATGCACAATAAGGAATCTACATAACTCTACTTGTCTGTCTACATTACTCTACTTGTCTGTCTACATTACTCTACTTGTCTGTCTACATTACTCTACTTGTCTGTCTACATTACTCTACTTATCTAAAGCTATGCACAATAAGGAATCTACATAACTCTACTTGTCTGACTACATTACTCTACTTGTCTGTCTATATTACTCTGCTTGTCTGTCTACATTACTCTGCTTGTCTAAAGCTATGCACAATAAGGAATCTACAAAACTTTACTTGTCTGTCTACATTACTCTACTTGTCTGTCTACATTACTCTGCTTGTCTGTCTACATTACTCTACTTGTCTGTCTACATTACTCTGCTTGTCTGTCTACATTACTCTACTTGTCTATCTACATTACTCTAATTGTCTAAAACATTGGTTTACTTAAATCTCTCCTATGCTGTCTTCTTGTATTTTCCACTTGTTTATTTAGTTTTTGTCGTGTGTACTAGCCTTAAGATCTTGAAGGGGATGTGTAGTGATGTGGATATGTCGTTTATACTAAAGCTGTCATATGTCATCTTGAAGTTTATGTAGCCTAGAGTTGATATAGATCTATATTGTGTTCATAGCATTTAAAAAAAAAAACCTTGGTGAAAATATGTGGTCAGTTATGCCTGAATCCACCTTGGTAGTCACCTAAGAATGTTACATTGAATTTCCTTATTTTGTTGGGAATTAATTTAGTTAGTATTTTATATACTGTATTTTGTATACTGTATTTTGTATACTGTATTTTGTATACTGTATTTTGTATACTGTATTTTGTATATTGTATTTTGTATACTGTATTTAGCAGTGAAATTTCTTTGTAGCTGTTGCAGTTTAGTTGTGTACCTTTCTTGTGGAGTGGTACTTTCTTGTGGAGTGGTACTTTCTGTTAGCATTACCCTTCCTTTTAATATATTTTGTTGATGACCGTATGTATCTCTTGGTATAATGTGTGTCATCAAGCTTATATTGTATTTCTAGGTGCAATATGTGTCATCCAGCTTATATTGTATTTCTAGGTGCAATATGTGTCATCCAGCTTATATTATTTCTAGGTGCAATGTGTGTCATCCAGCTTATATTGTATTTCTAGGTGCAATATGTGTCATCCAGCTTATATTATTTCTAGGTGCAATGTGTATCATCCAGCTTATATTGTATTTCTAGGTGCAATGTGTGTCATCCAGCTTATATTGTATTTCTAGGTGCAATATGTGTCATCCAGCTTATATTGTATTTATAGGTGCAATGTGTCATTGTATTTCTAGGTACAGTGGCGCAACCAGCAAAAAGTGCTGGTGGGGGGTGGCTCATATATAGAAAAAATGCTGGGGGGGGGGGCTCACATATAGAAAAAAGACATTTTATATAGTAAAATATGTATGATGATTTGGTCTATATGCAATGTGTCATCCATCTAATATTGTATTTTTATGTGCAATGTGTCACCCAGCTAATATTGTATCTCTATTTTCTAGGTTCTGGGCGTGATGACATATTTGATTAAATTTGAACAGATTTAGATGTGATTCTTTTGATACTGATTCACATAGTTAAAACTGTTGTTTTTCTTTGTTAACCCTTTTAATATTGAGCATTTTTTTGTTTATTTATATTTTTTTTCTATAGCTGGCTAATGTCTGCAATTGGCCGCCTAGCAGACATTGGACGTAACATATATATGTTGTTTGCCGTCTGCACAACTGCCCCTCACAGCCTTGTGGGTAACTGTTTTTGTTAAAGGTAAGTTCCTTTAGCCTATGTGGATCTCTACTAACTACAAGGCAATAGTTGCCTTCCGTTTAAGCAAAGTCTTAGTAGCAGGCTTATTGACGTAAGTAATTAATACGATGTAGACACCATTCAAATTCTTTTTTTTTGTTTGTTAACTTAGTTACCCTAATCTAATGAGTCATTGCAGCAATACGATACCAAGTGCAAGTGATTAGTGTTCCATCTATATTGTACACATTTGCGAGCGCACACAACTCGCCTAGTACGAACACACAAAACAACAAAGCCCACAAATGTTTTGTTTATTGGTCATACACATCGTTATGTTGCAACAACTTTTATATTTTACCACACTCAGCATTAGGAAAATTAGAGAAGATACTGCATACGACTTAGAAACTATAGGTATTATAACGTATAAATGAAGATTTTGTTATAAAAAAATGACAAAAAAATCGAATATCACAGTAATATCTAATATCACAGTAATATGTATTATCACAGTATTGAAGTAATATCTAATATCACTGTACTGAAGTAACATCTAATACCACAGTATTGACGGTAATATCTAATATCGTTTACAATATTTTAAAACATGAAACAGTAGACAGACTTTATTATAATTAAACTTTCTCTTAACGATTGTTGAGATATTCGTCTGACTGAATATTCCATTTGAAACTACATCCTATAATTTTAACGACATTCGACGATAACGGCCTTTCCACAGCAATTACAAATATTTATGTACAAGCAGTGTACCTGACGTTGCTCAGGAAGTCCGGGTGCCACGTGACATTTGAAACAGCAAATCTAATGCTTAAAACCGACACCATCACAGGGATGGGGCATAAAAGGGTTAATGTAACTGGCTAATTAATGCCACCTAATGTTTAGTAAAAATATACATTTCTTTTGTAATACTGACAGATTCAGGCCCGAGGACGTAGCTTAATGGGCCTGGGGGCAAGTGTCATATGCGGTGCCTGGAACATTTGTTTAAGTAACATAAAGTCCTAGTGATGCCCCCCCCCCCCCACCGATGGAAGTGTTGCACAAAATGACAACATAAAAATGTTGTATTGTGTGTATGAGAAAAAGGAAATCAGCTATTTAATACACAATGGTGAAGTTCACACACATCAATAATGGACATGTCTGTTATGATAATAGTGTTAACGAAAACGATGGTTCACTGAAGCTCACTCTTATGGTAAAGAAACAATGTAATAAACAAAGTTTGTTTTCTTCTTCAAGAAAATGTTGAATGTCACCAGTTTCGTCAATGAACAAAACAAATTTTAGTTTTAATTTGGCTTCATAATTGATGAGTATAAAACAAACTACCCAAAAAAATGGGCAATTTTGTCGTGACCATTTTATTATATATTAAAGCTGGGATAGTAATTGCGGCACCAGTGTGGCTGTAATCACTGATGTTGTCTGCCAGGACCAGTGCTCGATTTACCGCCGGGGATATCCCCGGCACTGAGGACTGTCATCTCCGGCTCTGCAGAAAAAAATTTCAACCCCGGCACTGGTTTTTTCTTAAATCGAGCACTGGCCAGGACACAATGTCACTGACATTCTGTCTACACACTGTCACAGACTCATACTTAATTTGGGTGGCCAGACTTTACGACCCCTGACAATTCGAACCCGCAACACTTTGATCCCGTCAACTGATAAAAATAATATTTGAATTATTTCTTAGTTTTAAATATGTTTATTAACTTTATTCAACATGTGTATAATTGTTTAAAATATTTAAATTGTATTAATTTTGTTTACAATGTGTGGTTCTGTAAGGTTCTGATGCTCTAAGCACGTTCAAAATTTTTTAGACCGAAAATGTATCTTACATACACTTCTCATGCTTGCTCATGAGTTTCATTGACCAATGGTTTGTGTCTACTCTAGCCACTGGCACAAATGACATAAGTGACTGATATCCAAGGTGGATGGGTTCAGTATAATGTCTACCTGCTGACTTATCTGTACATTATTATCATACCTGTATTATACCTGTCTGACAACACTTACCACATTTGCGTCATCACTTATCAGACCTGGGTTACAATCAAAAAGGGGGGGGGGGAGATTTGTTGAGTGTAAAAATTACGTCACATTAATCACACAACTTGTGTCCATTGCTAAGACGTCACAAAGACTAAAACACACATTTTATACAATTAAAACAAAAACTTGAAACAATTAAAACACATTTAAAAAAACATACAATTATCTTTAACAATTATACACATGTCAAACAAAGTTACTCAACATATTTAAAACAAAGAAATAATAATTCGAATATTATTTTTATCAGTTGACGGGGTCGAAATGGCGGAGTCAAACTGTCCGGGGTCAAAAAGTCGTGGAACCTTAATTTGATATCACAAACATATCATTCAAACTGGATGGGTATACACATTGATTTGATCTCTGCCTTCAATAACTCAGTGACAATTGATAAAACAATCAATATTTTGTTTGAATATTTCATGTCACATAAACAAAGAAATATATTGAAATGGAAGATAAAAGAATAGAAGAATAAATCATTGTGAAATACTCTCCATTCAATTCTCAGAATCTTCAAAGTAAACTACACAATTTTCACTCACTTCCTAAGAGATTACATATGAGGTTCATCAATTAGTAAAATAACAACAAATTCAAATAAATTCATTTCAAACAAATAATTCTTTAATGATTTAAGTGCCATAAGAAATATTTCATGCTAACTGAACTGAATATAGTAAAAATGATAATCTGAGAAATGAATTATTTAAACAAATGTGAAGAATAAAAAGATATAAAAATCTTGTGTGCAGTTCATATCAAATTAATGCTTGTTATTTCTTAGAAAGTTCATAATTAAGAAAAAAATGTCATCAGTAAATTTGATTTTATGGTAAGTATTTCATGGCTGCAAACCCAGAAGTTGGGACATGGTCAGTTATGGAGTCCAGGTCTTTAAATGACTTAAAATTTTATTATAACATGCTAAAAGAAAAAAAATATAAAATTTGTCAGGGTGTGTGTGTGTCCATGATATCAATTTGATGCCTGAATGAAACAGTTGCCAAATATACGTACACAAAATAATCACATTATAAATATGAAAAAAAAAATCAACCAAACAAATGTTTTCATAAAGGCAAGTCTCTACATTAAAACATTTTTGAAACAAACTGAATGGACCCCTTTCAAAGATAGAATTTTTTTATACTCATAAATAATAAACTATAAAAACAGAAAAAACAAATATTTACAAACTTTATTGGTAAAGAAATTAGATTTCTACATTGGGGCAACTCTACATGTCAATGAACACCGTGTTAGTGATGGGGCAACTCAGAACATCTACTTACTACAGTACAAAAAATAAGTTTACATAACTATACTAACTATCTTGACTGACAGTTTTATTGAAGGCATTGTCCATTGCTAATGACATGATGCACACAATGATATCATTTGAGCAACGATGTCACACTTTTAAGTACAGGTAACTAGGTAACTAAGTGATTCATGACTAGTTTGAACATAATATTTTTTTTAAAATACTTGTTTAAAAAAATCTAGTTATAAGAAAAAAATATTGATTTATGAAATCATCCTAATGACAATGGCTGTTAAAATAATACACTTGAAGCAGACAACAATTATGTCTAAGTAATGTTTAAAACATCATCACTAGATATTTTCACATTTTCTAAAGTTTGAATAGAATCGCTAATAGAGGACCTATGAAAAATACTTTAAGTTACATTTATCTATTGACAGCAGATGAAATAAATCAAAAGATTTTTCAATAAACAATTGAAATATTTGCCCAATACAAATGTACTGAACATAATGTGCTAGTCATTAATATACACTTATATACACATACTACATATGTTCAGATCATGCATATATTATTATTATGTTCTAAAAAATGTTCTGTTTAAGAGATGCAGAACTACATGTCAGCAGCTGAGACTTTATATACACTGTGATAGGCGTTTCTTAGCAGGGCATATGGGAAGCAGAACTCTAGAAGATCCATGGTGAGAAAAGGAGATTCTTGAACAATCTGGTTGAGACAACATGGGAAATTACATCAAATGGTTTCATTTTATAACTTATTATTTTTTATTTGCATGTCTGTTCTCGGAGTATGGAAAGTAATGTGTTGACGCTAGTAGATATAGATTAAATTAATTGCATCATGACTTTCAAAAAAATATTAAAAAAAAATCAATGATAAAGAACTAGTTTCTTTGGTTTTAAAAGATGTAAAATGCTAAAATATCCAAGAATTAAATAGACTACCTTATAATGAGTAGCTCAAAAAACTGTCCAAGTGGATGGACATGTATTATTCTGCACATTTTGGACACGCAGTCTTATTTTACACTGGGACTCAAATATTTATACGGTTGATCATATTATCTCTTATAACATCATTTCAATTCCAACATTGTTTTACTACTGAAAGTTTATTTGATTTAATATTGCAACTCTGTGTATATTGTTAGTAAATGTTATTGTTTTAGTTCTGCATACAAGAACTGGTTGCATCATTTTACATTTTACTCTGCGTCTGTATTGTTTGGCTACCAAAGAGATAAATAATAGTTCCTTATCAGAGTTCTCTGTAACTAAAAAGCCTCACTCATCAACTTTCTTCTTTCTTTGACTCATCATAACAAATTATATTGTCAATATTATGTACTAAAATCTGTTTTAGAAATCCCCAATTCAAACATTTAATAATATGTGAAAATTGTTGAATTATAAAAATAGATCATAATGTTAATTTTTTTTAATGAATCCTGCTTAGAAAAAATAATTCAATTTACCTTTAGCCTAATTAGGTCAGAGAAAATGAACATTACTCTTTTATAAAATATATAATAATTCTTAAACTATATTTTAATCATTAGCTTAAAAATTATTTCTAAATTGAACAAGCTGATAGGTTTAGACAATTTTTAGCAAATTAATCAAAAGTCATGTTTGGACTTTAAATATAATTATTAAAACAACAACCTAAATTAATGGTCTTCAATGACTGATATGGTAAAATACTGGACTGAAAATAAGGTTGGAATCTTATACCAGAAAAATGTTTCAATTATCTAGAGTCGAGATAGTTTATAAAAACACCTGAATTTAGTCAGAGAAACAAAGGTGGCCAAAGTTTTCCAATGGCTACCAGCAGCAGGCAGACTCTAATAGCGGCTGGATAGTGAACTTGACTCACATGCAAAGGGTACAGGGTTCTATTCCTGTTAAGCTAAAATATATTTGCCACTGACTTGGAGAGGAGATGGACACAGAAAGGACATCTGAAAGTCTACGCTCCACCAAAAGACCATAAAGGTTAAGGGGAAAAAAAAAAGTTCTTTTAAATTTTCACTATGCAGTCATATTGAGGTGCTCTGTTTTATCAGTTTCAAATTAAATTCAACATCAGTGGCTGGACATTTCTATGGATGATCAATGACATCATTTTTATTTGTCAAATATATCATACATGGTTTGTTTATGATAAGCTTTTGACAAAAAAAGTTAAACTGACCACTTTTACTAATCATAAAAGATTTGCAAAGTAAATATTAATTCAAGTTTGGCCATTAATAAAGGTTAACAGTGATGGGCACATTTTATTTTTAGAAAAACTCATTAACATGTTTTAACACACACTTGCTCGGTCTTGACATTAGTAAATCCATTTCTTTGACCTTGAAAAGTATGAAACTAAATAGATAACACAGAGACGAGCAACCTCTCAAAAAAAATCTTTAATGCAGTGATGTTCAAAATGTGCTAATGTCATAATGAAAACAAGTTAAAATTATTTTTTTTCACATTGTCAGTGCATACAGTACCTATGTTTTTAAATGTAGCATTTATAATTTAATTTATGGTTGCTGATATTATAAATTTTGTATTAAGAAGATATGACCTACCAGACCAAAGAGTAGGAATATATTTATTATAAGATATGACTTACCTGATCAAGAAGTAAATAAATAGATTCTCTGTTTTTCACTGCTTCTTTATCATTTTCAAAGCCAAGGCGAAGTAGACTAGAGGATGCAAGCTGAAATGAAAAACAATGAACAGTGATATAAATGTCCATATTTCAAATTATTATAACATAATGTAATGAATGGTCCTATGATTCAGCATTATTTTTTTCCTACTAATGATATTTAATGTTTAAAGATTTAATAGCAGTGTGGCTGACATATAAATTAAAACCACATTCATAAATTAATTTCGAGATGGTTAACATTATAAAATGTAAAAAGGGAATAAAGAAATATCACAACATTCTACATATAACAAAAATTCAGGATGACTTCCCTCTATTTAAAATTTAACTCCCCTCAACATCCCCTCTCTTTAGAGAAAATTTTTGGACTTTCCATTACATAACAAACACCAATAATCATTAAGAATAGAGAAATACAGAAAAGTACGATAAGAACCTAAATGCGCATTATGTCACTCTTGGGGAAAAAAGATGCTTCTTTTTATTCATGAGTATGTAAATAAATACTTAAGGAATAATAAAAAAGGTATGGAATTATAGTTAACTTAATAGATTGTGTTTCCAGGCTAATAAGACTTAAACTTGGTGTTATCAGTTATTTTAACTTCAAGCACTGATGCACACCATTTAAAAATTTAAAGCATTAAATTAAAAAATTCTTGAATTACCTGTGCTGATATACTTTACAAAAAATAAAGATGACATTAATAACAGAATTAACAGACCCATATAATTACCATATATACTCGCATATAAACCAAGTTTAGAATTATAAAATACAATACTGACAACAGGGAATTGGCTTACATGCGTTTAAAACAAAATGCACTCAAGGACAGACACTAATGCCAATTTTCCAGCCACACATTTTCATCCCTATCTGACTCTTTATTTGGTTATGTTTACAGAGTACTGATATATATATATATACAGAGGTGTAACTTCAAAGAATTTAATGTATGCATAGATGATAATTATACTGAGTTTGAATATTACCATGAAGAATTCATTTTCAAAGTCAAAAATGGCATAAAATAAAGAAAAAAAAACAGAAAATGTTTCCTATATCTATGGTTTCCTAACTAATACTATAATAACCATCTCATGAAGTGTAATCAAACATAGATTTCTGTCTAGGCACACTGTGTGTTTAGTAGGACGGATGGCCGAGTGGTGTAGATACTCGACTGTTGACCAGAGAGTCCTGGGTTCAATCCTCGGTGAGAACCATGGGAATTTTTCCAGGTGAAATTTGTTTCATAGTTGTCACACAAGTCCACCCAGCTTTAAATGGGTACCTGACATTAAGTTGGGGAAGTAAAGGCGGCTGGGCGTTGTGCTAACCACACAATCCCTTCATATGCTGAGGTTATAGAAACAGATGAATTCTACACTTCATCTGCCTCGATGGCCCTTTAGGGCTAAGGGAACTTTACACTGTGTGTTCCTATATCTATTATTTATAATCTAATAATTGTAGCATTGTAATCAAATATAAATTTGTGTTTAGACATACTCTATTATGTAAATGCATAGAATAAAGTGACCGCGTGGATGTGTGTGAAACAGTGGCGAGCCATAACCAAGCTAGAGCTGGCAGTGAAGCTAACATCATCAGTACATGGTCTCTGTACACTGTCCGATTTCTTAGAAATTACACACTCAAAGGAATGCACATCACATTATCTACCAATCACCTTGGCCCCAGCCTTGGTTATGGATTGCCACTGGTGTGCAAACAATATGGAGTAAAATTAGAAAATTTTATGGTCGCCTTATATACTGTTTTTTGCAAAAACTGGCCATTTTAAAGCAGTTTTAGGAAGTCGACTTACATAAGATGTAGGCTTGTACACGAGTTTATACGATACATAGGCTTATTCATGGTAGCCTCCAAGTTGAACTATTTAATAAGTACACAAATTTAGCTCAAGTTTTGCAATGTACAGCTAGTATTGGCAAATTTTATAAGTAGTGAAAACATTAAAATCTGATTTAATTCAGGCAAGATTTGTAAAAAAAACTTATTTTTCCTAAATTAATATGATTTAGAGCTGGGTGGAACTAGGACATTGTCTCAACTTATATTATTCTTGCTATGTAATGAAGTTAATTAATTTGATTTAGAGCTGGGTGGAACTAGGACATTGTCTCAACTTATATTATTCTTGCTATGTAATGAAGTTTTTTAAAACAAAATACTACAGACAAATTATTTTAACAGCTGGAAATCACTTTTTTCTCATATTATTCATTAAACAAGGAGTGAAATCATACCATCCAAATAAAAGTAAAATCCTTTCTGATTAAAATATTAGTGAAAAACAATGGATTGCCAATTAAGTAAGTATTTTAATCTAAAATCAATCCTACAACAATAGTGATGAGTAAGCACTCACAAACGACATGGCAAAATATATTTGTATATAAGCCTACCTATTGTGAAAGGCTTACATTTAAATTTCATGAAATATTGAATATGAAAGACTTACAGCTAGAAACTCCTGTAATCTAAGGTCAGTGTCACCAGGTCCATACAATGAAAACAAAGCTCCAGCTAGTCCATTGATGCTCCTGGCTAGACAGTGACTGTTGTTTAAATGTCCTGGTTGTTCATAAAATAAAAGATTTATCTATAATATTGAACAAGTTAAAAAAAATCTTTCTGAAATTTTATAAAAATGTACTTTAAAAGAATAAGACATATTTTATTTGGAATAGATCTAACAAGCATATATGATCCTATTTATATTGAATAATCCACTTGTAAAATCTGGGGAAAATCAAAAGTGATGCCCATTTTCTGTCAAAATAAAATAATAATGGCAGCTACTCCATTTTTTAGAAAAATTCATTTCTAAATAGTATCAGTAGTTTTTGATAATAGATGTTAAGTCTAAAATAGTAAATTTTATCATTCAAATAGGCTATATTGGTTTTTTTTTTTTAAATAAAACATTTTAAATCTTCAAATTGTTCAATCCCATTGCCAAACAATGACAATAATACATGTAGGCTAGTATGGAACTTTTCCAAATCTAAAAATAGCCTCACTCATAATTTTTTAAAAACTATATTTCTAAAATTATGCAGCCTATTCCTTTTAAAATTGTCAATCAAATTTAAATCTTTCAATAATTTGCAAAAATTGCTGAAAAATAAATAAAATTCCCAATCATCAAAATATTTTTTAATAATAAAAACCCTACTTTGAAAAAAAAAGAAAGCTTAAATTTACAAAGTTATTCTAACGCTTTAAATTACTTGTGGTCTGAGAGAATTAGAATATCATTATACTTGTATTAAATATTTAGTAGAATATCATTATACTTGTATTAAATATTTAGTAGAATATCATTATACTTGTATTAAATATTTAGTAGAATATCATTATACTTGTATTAAATATTTAGTAGAATATCATTATACTTGTATTAAATATTTAGTAGAATATCATTATACTTGTATTAAATATTTAGTAGAATATCATTATACTTGTATTAAATATTTAGTAGAAATGATGCGAATGTAAAAAAAAAATTAAAAATTGACCCTTAATAAAGGTTTATTGCAATCATTAGCTTAAAAGCGGTTTCTATATAGGCCAAATGCACAATATTTGTAGCAAAAAAAAATTAGGTTTGAACTTTTCATATAGATATAAAAACAGCAAAAAAGCTTAACCATCTTTGCTGGCTTAACTAGTACAATGTACAATGTGTACTTGCTGGCTGTACAATGTGTACTTGCTGGCTGTACAATGTGTACTTGCTGGCTGTACAATGTGTACTTACTGGCTGTACAATGTGTACTTGCTGGCTGTACAATGTACAATGTGTACTTGCTGGCTGTACAATGTGTACTTGCTGGCTGTACAATGTGTACTTGCTGGCTGTACAATGTACAATGTGTACTTGCAACCGGAGTTTAAATTTCTTTCTGAGATACATTTTAAACTTTTTTTTCTTTCAAGTAAATATTCCGTTGTTCATTAAAATAAATCATAGTCAAAAATATTTGTAGTACATGTACTCATTAGTTTCTCAATTTTCATTTAAGAGATAGAATAAATAGACCCAAAATAATTATATATTCATAATAGTTTAACCTCAAAGTTGATTTCTTTTTAAAATAGCTTCATCAACTATGATAGCAATGAAAAACTAGCATGAATTAATTTCACGATTTACAGATATCTTTACACGAAGCAAGATAAAATAACTAATTAAAATCATAATAATTTTCAAGTAAAAAGACAAGTTAATGTATTTCAATATTCCATTTAGAAAATTTTCCATAAACATAATGTGATACACTTAATTCATATAAACTATTCAGCTATAATATGAATTTGAAAAAATAAGCTATTTTTAATAAACAAACTGAACCATCTGTTTTAAATAAATATGAAACATAAATAGATGGTAACGAAATACAAAATTCTTCACTACTATTTATCTAATTAGTTTCATGTACAAATGTTTACCTTCTAATGAAGCTCTGAATGCTGAAGAATCCAACCGAGCCAGTTTAGGAATGGATACAGCAACAAACACAAACAAGAGACAAGCGATGGTGTATTCATCATCAGCATAAGCTGCAATACATGACAATTATTTGATGAACTCAATTGACCAAACTGTTAGCAGGAGCAGTGAATTATAGCAACCCTAAATAAAACAGCTAAACTTATGTGAATAAATGATGAAACAAGATTGAAAACACTAATATAGATTCCAAAATAATTCTTGATACTTTTGGAAAATTGTGATATTATTCCAGATTCTAAAACATAGAAATAAGAGACTTTTAAAAAAGTTAAAGAAATGGTTCTTGGGTAAAAGCTTAAAAAGATTCCATTTATCTTATCCGAGAACAACTAAATAAATTCACTCATAAACCATACTTAGGCATTTTTTAGATGTACAGATGTTAGTAATAGTAAAAATAAATAATATCTAATCATCATTTGCACCAGAAAGAAAAACTTTGTTGAAAGAAAAGAGATTTTTTGTATCCATTTACAACACAGAGACAGCAGGCTATGTTCACTCAGGTTCCACAGAACAGGTAATATACTTTTTTGAAAGGGATAATTAAAAAAAAAAGGGGGAAATAATCACTATTTTTCACCTCAACATAACAATTAACAGATGAATTATATTTATAATACAATCTAGCTGAGAAACTGGAACGAATTAAATAGTTATTCTTGACTGTCAAACAAGATATACATGCACCAGAGGGGGGAAATGGTTGGAATAATTGTTTTTGTACAAAATAACAGATTGAACTAAAAGATTTAATTTTAGAAAGATGAGGTTGTCCTTTCAGGGGTTTTTATTAGAAGCATGAGCCATCATAAAGACAGCTGCCTAGTTTATCTATCAATAAGAACTCTTCTGTCATAGAAACAGATCTTTTCACATGTGTACTAAAGAGGAGTAATAAAAAAAATGCACTCGTAAAAACTATTGAAGTTTTAGAACCATTACATTTGTTAGCAGAGGCTAACAAATAAGACAAATAAGATAACCCTTATTAACAAGTGAAGGCACATTGTACGCTTTGCCAATTTAATTGAAAGTTTTAAAACATAGTTACATTTTTTCTTTAGGGTTATAAAATTTTGCAACTTAAAAAATATATACAAGGCCTAGTGATATTTAAAGTTTTTAGTTTATGTAAATATTGGTTGAAATAATCACATTTTTACTTTTTTATTTTAATCAACAATTGTAAATACAATAAAACTGAAAAGTATTGTAAAACTACAAATATCTTTTGTCTCTGTTTTTATTTGAAGATCTCTTGCCGTTTTTTTTTTTAAAGTCTGCATTTGTATTCTTAGTAGTAATTATGTACTCATGGGTTTTCGATCTATTAATTTGAAATTTATATTCTATTGAAACCCACACTTGTTAGAATGCATTTGTTTTGTGAAAGGAAGTATAGACTAATTGAGATTAATATTTCAAAATTATTTTGTTAACAAGTTTTTGGAAACAACATTAGGTTAAATTTCACAGATAGTATTATCCAAAAAAAAAAATTTTGATAATTTTAAACCTCCAACAACAATAATATTTTTGTAACCAATTTCAAATGTAAATAACCGTACCACTTTTCAATGTCCTCAGTGCATTGCAGAGAGTTGGGTCAACGCTACACTTTTCACCTGCTGAAGATGCCAATTCATTGACCACCTGTTCAGATGAAAATCAATAACCTTAACCTTAATTGGGGATTACATTTTTTGTGGTTCACAACTGCTGCAACGCAACTCTAGTCTTGAACCAAGACTATGCCTACACGTACATTGAACAATGTATATCACAATGCACAATCAAATTTATAAAAAAAAAAATTCATATGTACAAAAAAAAAAGTTAAAAAAATGAACAAATATTGTTCAATTAAATGTTGAGAAATAAGAAAACAAATAATACTGAAATAGTGAAAATGATTTTTAAGAACAAAGATTTGCATTTAACCTTTACTGATAACTATGGATTATAAATATTTAAAACTAAAGTTATTAAGATTTAACATATTTTTTCCATTAGATTTTATTTAAAAATTGTAATTCTGTACTTTTGTTTTACACTAAAGAATAAAATGATAACATCCAACAGTTTAAAAACAAAATATAAAGCCTATACATTTATTTGGTCAAGTGAAATACAGAAAAAACAACACCAATCTTATATTTTATCTTCATACGTTTCATTAACAATGAAGCATTTATTTTATTTTACAATGCATATAAAAGGGTCATTTTTAGATAGCTAATTTCTATTGTACTAATGGAAGTAAAATTTATCTAAATGATACTGATAAATGTTCCAGTTCAATTTGTTTTTTTAAAACATTTAGGACTAGTTTATGAATGATGTACAATTTGTTAACTAGAAGCCATGATAAAGAAAGGATATTCAAAACTAAAAAAAAAACAAACTTAGGGCTGTGGGAAAAATGAATATTGACTTATGTGAAATTGACTTCTTTAATTCGATTTTAAACCACATTTTATCTGAACATTTGTTAATAACAAATATAATGAAATAAAATGAGTATTTGTGCAGATGATCTATGCTTGAGAGTGACAACAGGTTAAGTTCAGGAATTGTGCTTTCAAAAAAAAAAACTGCTAACTAAATTATGTCTTGCAGTATATACTTTAAAAATGTGTGGACATAAAATGTTCAGTATGTAGAATTCTTCAGATTAGTAGCAATTAAGAAATATTCCATAAAAACAAATTGTCAATCAACCAGTCATATTACCACAGCTTTATAAAACATCTGATCTCTTTACTTGGAAGGTTGTGTGTGGATACAAATTGAATGGGTAAAAAATGTTTTGGTGAATACAAAAAACTTCAAACCAAGAGAAAAAGAAAATGTTATTTAAAAAGTTAATTATATCAGAGTACAACATAAGTGTACATTTTTTTCCATTTACGCATTTAAACTCATTTTTTAAAAAAATTACAGCATTTCATCTTGGTCTAAAGAAATCGGGTTTGATTGTAGAAAAAAAAAATGAAAACACCAATAGAAGTCTGCAGGTTGCGCTACAAACCTGTTGTTTTAAAGAGACTGGCTGCCAATGAGAAAGGGAAAACAAAAAGTTACAAATTAATTTGTTTTTCAGAAATAAATTAAATGGTGAAATGAATTTGAAAATATGCAAGCATTAAATACAATTCTTAACATTGTCTTCAAATCTGATGAAATAATCCATGTCCTGGGTTTCTCGATGTCACAAAACATAGAAAGGTTGTAGAAAACTAACAGAGAATTTGTCCTCAGTTGTCAGGAAGGACAAACTATCAAGTGATAAGCAAAAAGCAATTAAAATTCCTCACAGTAGTTCAAAAAGCATTTTGTTTTTGGCAAGAAGTCATGAAAAAAATAGAGAAGTATTTATTGAAAGCAGTATTTAAAGAATGTTAATAAGCAGCAGTACTTGTCAATCATATGACTTTACCTTATCCAAGATGAAAGCATCAGTGGATTTCATATCATGAAACTAGTGTCAGTGTTAGTCAATAATTGGAATAAAGTATAGCATTCAATGCAAATCATCTAACTAACCAAATAGTGTTGGGAATGTTAACAATAGTAAATTTAGAATGAAAATAGTCTTATATTAGCATTGCAAGTCTGCTTTAAAATAAAAACCAACAAGTAACATAGTTAATTTTGTTCTGAAAGTAAAAAAAAGTTTATTTAATAGCATTTCTTTGGTTAATACAAAAAATAATAACAGACATTGAAACTTGTTCCATTATTCAGTCATTCCAGAGGCACAAGCATACACAGAAATAGTTTGCACAGAGAACATTATTTGTTTGAAAACTTTACTAATAAAATGTAGTGGTATCAGAAAAAGTTTCTTCTCAAATAAGCACATGCCAAGTATGTATTACTGGCTTTTTTCCAACCAATGCTGGGGTCATAAACAGGTAGCCCACAGACCACTAGTGGTCCATGAGAAAATGTCGGTCGGCAGAAGAAATATAGAAATAATAAAGTGCTTAAGCAAAAACTTTTACTGAATATAAGTCTTGGTGATTTATTTTTTTTATTATTTAAATATAAACTTATATAACAGTGGTACACATGGGTAAGAATGAACAATTTAGGGTTCTCCAGAGATAAAACTTGTGAATTTAGTGGTCCACTTGAGTGAAACTTGTGAATTTAGAGTTTGGTTGGAATAATGCTAATCAATTGAGTGTAGTGGTCTGTGAGGTTGTTGATCATCAGTATTTAACTGACAATAAGGATTTCAATTGTTCAACTACGCTAATGAACAAGTATAATAAATTAATGTTAGAAATAAAATACAGCCCAAATTATCTATAACTATCTGTGCATAAAATTTTATTAGCACTAGAAGCCAGCTGATGGAAGACCTGCCCTAACTTGACAGGATACAAATTTAAATAAATATTTTTTAAAATAACAAGTGATCATGTTTTGAAATAAAAGAAATAAACTAATTTAAAACGAATAATGAATTTTTTTTTAAACCTGATGTAAGCAACACTAGTAGGCTAAATGTTATATCCTACATTGTAAATGTTATATCCTGCATTGTAAAGCCATTAAAATTACTAACAAAAAATAAAAAATAATAAGCTGTATGTTTCTTACCATTTGGCTCTTTTGCCTCTATAAAAATATACTTTATTTTAAAAACAGTCTAACATTGTATTTCAAAAAAAAAAGAACAAATGTCATATGTGTATAATTTTTTTTCTAGTTGAACAAAGCTGTATCTAATAAAAGGATAAGAAATAAAGTTTAAATCTTGTCTTAAAACGCAATGTCTTGGGTGCTCTTTACATTAAGAAGAGATGGATTCAGTAATAAATTTGAGTGCGAAAAATAATTTTTCCTAATTTTAAAATATTTTTTTCCAGCTTCACTTTTTTTTTTTTTTTACTATTTTTCTAAGACTGGGTATGGCTGTCTTCCTTCTAAAGTGGCATCATAAACAAGATACACACTTTACTGTGATAAAAATTGTTTAAAAATTATGCAAAAAAAAAAAAAAAAAAAAAAAAAAGTAAAGTTCCCTTAGCCTTAACGCACCATATAAATTGTACAATTCATCTGTTTCTATAAGCTCAAAATGTGAAAGGGATTGTGTGGTTAGCACAACGCCCAGCCACCTTTGCTTCCCCAACTTAAGTCAGGTCCCATTTAAAGCTGGGTGGACTTGTGGGTCAACTATGAACCAAATTTCACCTGGGGAAAATTACATGGTTCTCACTGAGGATCGAACCCAGGACTCTCAGGTCGATAGTCGAGTATCTACACCACTCGGTCATTGGTCCCACCAAAAAAAAATTTAACAAAGTTTAATATTCATTCAAAATTTCTCCTCAAAAGTGGTGTAGATATTTTTTTAAACTTTCTGAATTTATCTCTTATTTACTTTAAAGAGCACCCCAGGTTCTAACTATTATAGAATAACCTCACTCATTGTCATTAATTACATAAATTGTAAGTTATTTTACTTGAAAAAGGGATGTTAATTTACTTCCAGGTAACCTGCTTATAATAATTTAATTACTTTTTTTTTATAAACTAACAAATGGTTGCTAGATGTTCATGATGATTGTAAAAAGTTTCTTTAGCCCTGTAGGGTCATTGGTATAGATGAAGAGTAGAATTCATCTGTTTCTGTAACCATCACATTAAAAGGGTTTATGATGATTGTGTACGATAATAAATAAATCATTTCATAATGTAATTTAACAGAAACATAAGCAATACTATAAAGAAAATATTATAAATAAAAAATCCTAAGTCAAGATGTTTTTTAATTGCTATGTATGAAGAGGCGAAAGCAGCATATTAAATGAAATTATTATAATTAATTACACATATTCAATAAGAGGGATATAAGGTATTTAAACTGAGCGTTATAGTTGAAAGTTATCTCCTTGTGTGTCTTTGATGGAATTATAAATGACAATTTGTTAACAATGATCAGAAATGATATAAAAAAAAACAACAACTTACCATAGAATCTTTAGTATTAGGAACATGGTGGTGAACATCTCTAATAGAACCCATCATAAATGGAATTCTTTGATCCAAAACCTACAATGACAAATTTGTGGTGCAAAAACAATTCAAGTACATGTATTACGGTCTTCAATCCATTCAATTAATAGTGCAAAAATAATAACTCTATCTGCCTGCCAATAGACTTTGGCAAATGTGACCTAATGACAGATGACATTTAAAAAAAATAAATCTATATGTTACTTAGTAATCTACTTTATTCAATCAATAAATAAAAGAAACTCACATCATTTAAAGCTTCCTGGGCCAATGACCTGAATGCAAGCAAAATACCAATTTTAGTCATTCTGATTAAAAGTACATCAGCATCTAGAGATAAAAAACAAGCAGAAAAATAAATAATTTTATTCAAGCAGACATGGAAGAATTTTGATTTATTTAAAAATAAACATGGTCATGTTTACCGTAATAGTCCTGCTCAGAAAAATTTAATGTACAAAAAAAAACTATTAAGAAATTGTATTTATTTATCAATGTCATTGACAGTCACTGGGTTTTAACTTCAGATGGTCAGTGTGTTTTATCATTAGACGGTCACTGTGTGTGCTTTATCTTCAGACAGTCAGTCACTGTGTTTGATCAAGTACTATAAGGTGGTAAAGATATAGCAAGTAACTTACCACATGGTGCATTCTTATAAGGTGCTTTGGAGAAGAAAAAAACAAATTACTTAACAGTTCAGAATAATACAAAGTACAATAATTAAAATTATTACAGACCGTTTTAATCATATTATTTTGTTAACAAAATCTTAGAATTCTCATATTTCCAAATGCAATCTTAATTCTAATCTTAATCTGCATTTCCTAAATCTTTTAATATTTATTATGAAAATTAATTTAAAATCAATACATAGAGCCGTTAAAAAATGTGTGTTGCAGAAATTAAATTATAAGGATAATGCAAACTGAGGCAAAAAAGATTACTGGCTTTGCTTATGTGTTATAACAAACAATAATTCAAGCTGGATACACTTGAATGACTAACAAAACTAATGAAGCAGGATAAAATAGTTACTTACTCATCAGTTTCCTGGTCAATGCACTCATAATGTCTGGCTTATCAAAACTACTGCGGAGCTGCACCAGAGTGTCTTTGTTAGCCACTACCAGTTTCTAAAAAGATACAAAAATACTACTAGTATGTGCTAGTAAAGTAGAAAATAAAACAGCAGACAGGTTGATTTGATCTTTCACTGAAATCTTAATTTAAAGCACAGATTAACAGTGATTAGGGGATAGAACTACTTTCCAAAATAGAGGAATCAAACGATAAAAGAAATTTAAGAAATTATTAATAAATATTCTATTTTTAAAAGATAATTAATAAATCAGCCATTGTCTTTATAAAATTATTTAATGGTGAATGACAAGAAAAATTGTGATAACCTTTATTAAAGTCTTTTCACATTTGACTAACTCTATTAATTCAATGTTCATACCTTAATCTCATCTACTTGGCTAGCAATGTTTAGCATCAATCTTTCTCCTAAATACTTCATACCATATGGTCCTATCAGTTCAGCAAGTGCACGCAGTTCTGTAAAAAAGAGTTTAAACATTTCCCAATAAATGTACGATCTATTAAAAAAATTGCAATAAAAAGGTACAAGTAGAACTATAGACATATACCAGTAAGATCAGCATATTCCTCGGCTGCCAAAGGTGGTCCATCACCTTGAGATACAGTTACAAAAGATTTCCTACTGGGAGAGAAGACTATACTTCCAGCATTACAGGCTACACGCATCAGAAGAATTTCCAAATACCTATACAGAGAAAAATAAACAGCTAATAAATATGACTTGGTACGTGCATATTACCTGGGATATATAAAGTAGCTGAATTAAGATTCATTAAAAAAAAAAATTCCATAAACATACCAATGTGTATAAATATTGGTAATAGTCTTTTCTCCATTAGCATCAGTGGGCTGTGTTTGCATTGACAGCACATTATTGAAAACTCTCACAATATCAATATGGACTGTTTGATAAGATTATGTGCTTATTTAAAATTATTATATGAAAGAAAAATAACTTTGTAACAAAATATACACTGGTGATATTTAATTTCATTTTTTATTTATTAAAAAAAAATCAATGAACATTGATAAATATATAATATTAAAAAACAACAAAAGCTGTGATTCCTAGAAATAAAGAAAAAAAGGTTAGAAAGTGTGAAAGGGAAAATGGATTGTTTGTTTAGTTGTTACAGAATCATTTTGATTTAAAAAACAATTTTTTTCGCGCATCTATTTATATATATTTTTTAACATGCTTCACATTACCATAATTTTCTATACTCTGCAGAACATTCATGTAAGCTCTAACACCATTTAGCAGTTCTGAGGGCTTTGCAATTTCATTGAGTTCTGGGTTGAACATCATCATGCCAACAAGTGCTCTAATAAATAAAATAGACATAGAACAATTGGTCTTAAGAATCCAACACTTTTGAAAAATTTCTTACAAATCTTCCTTCAGGAAACTTTACTCATAAAGAAATTAGAATTTTCCACACCCAAAAAACATCAATGAATTAGGTGTTACCCATTTAAAAATGTCAACATAAGCAAAGAAATGCTGCAAAGTTAGAATAAATGAAAAACACCAATTAAATTATCTAACACATAAGCATCTTAGTGAAAAGTAAAGTTCCCATAGCCTAGTAGGCCAATGGGGCAGATAAAGTGAAAATTCATCTGTTTCTGTAACCAAGGGATATAAAGGGATTGTGTGGTTAGCACGGAAACCAAGCTGCCTTTACTTCCCCAACTAACGTCAGGTATCCATTTAAAGCTGGGTGGACTTGGGGGACTTAACACCTGGAATAACTCCCCTGGTCCTCACAGAGGAACAAATCCTGGACTCACATGTTGACAGTCAAACGCTCTTCACAGCTTGGCCATATTAGTGACCAATTGGAAAATCCAAGAGCCCAATGAACATTGTTACTATTTACTTAATACATAGCAACAATAAGTTGTTTGAAAATTTTAAATCTTGTAGGTAATAGGTCAGAAGATAAAAAATTATCTAATAAATATTTTATTAAATAAATTATACATAGGTTGAGACATAACAGAAGACTATAATGATAATCTTCACATTTCAAAATTATTGGAAAGCGCATAAATTACATTATCCAACTGAGTCATTTAAATATTTGTATTCCGTTAATGTTAAAAAGCTGTTTTACTTCTTCAATAATTGTTTCTTGACTGTATTTTACTAAATGAACTGAAATAAATTAAGTTCAGTAGAAACTCACTTATTAAATCGAGTTTCCAAATGCTGCAGGAAAAATTCTCTTGGGACAAATCCATGATCCCAGACTTGAATAACAGTACAGTAGTTGATAGCATAACACAGATCTGTTAAAGCCATGTGTAGTTTGTCCATTCTGAAGTTTTTAACAAAAGAATTTGTGATGTTTCATTATTTTAAACACACTGGAAGAGGGTGATGAATGAAGAGGCAGATGTTGTCAACAAAAAGATTTAACACAAATGCAATAATCAAGCTTAAAGATTCTACTATCTAATCAATCCAAATTGGCATTAAAAAATTCAAAAACAAAAAATTAAATTAAATATATACATTGTATATATATAAAAAACAGCCTTCTTAGAGAATATATTTACTTGATTCCTTCTTATTTGAAATGAGCCGAAATCTTTCTTCTTCTATTAAGATATAGGCTAACCTGGTAAAATTCTCTCTGTTTTTTCGAACACTTTCATCTCCAGGTTTTTCTGGTTCTTGAATTTTTTTGTCCTTTTTATCCTTAGATTTTTGTCTTTGAGACAAGATGATTGCTACACTATGTTTGGGGAGCAGCTAAAAGCATAAGAGATATTTTTACAGTTAAGAATTCATTATTTGAATGCGCATTCTATTAGATTACTTTTTTAAATGTTTTAAATTGTTTAGAATATGTCATACAAAACTAATATAAGTACATAATTATTATGTATTTATGGAAAAGAAAAATATGAATCAGTTTTACTTACAGCTCAGTAGGGAAAAAAAATAAAAGACAAAAAGTGAAATGTATGTGCAACATGTCAAATGTATGTGCACCATGTCAAATTTGTCTCTATATAAAAAAAATGGGACAAAGATCAACATATTGAAATAAGAAAAGTAACTTCTGCTGCTTCCTAGAATAGTCTCCCCTCCTACCTTGTAGTCCAGTTTTGCACTTTCCTCACAAAAATGTATGATAACTTGAGCGATTTCATCACACATTTCTTTCAGAAGCCAATTAGCATATTTAACACTTGTACTGCCAACAGAGATGCGCTAGTTGTGGCAAGTATAAAACACATGAGATAATTATCAAGAACAATTTAGTTTAACTATAAAGGAATACTGTTTTTAATTACCAACTATTTTTTTTAAACAGTCTGTTATACACATAAAACATTTACAAAATACTTGATACTGTATAATAACAAAAAAACAACCACTCAAAATATAACCTTTAACATTGCTCTAGCTAATGGTTAAGATGTATTATTATAAAAGGTAGAATATATACAGTAAAAATGAATTTATTTTTTTTTTCTGATTCAAATAAACATTTTAAAGATTTGAAATTAAAAAAAGATTAATGTCAATTATACAGGACCTTTTGTTAATGCTTACAGTACCTCAACAATTAGAATTGAATAAGTTAAAAAAAACCAGATTGTTAGGTATATATTTTAGGTTAAATTATTATTACTTGGACATAGTACAATGAAATAAAATTAAGACTATACTAAATTGTTAAGAAAAAAATTATTAGTCACTATTAAAAACAGGGTTTAAATATAGAACTTGATTATACAAATAAAATAGTAAATAAATATTGCAGAAGGAATATTAAGGATGACATATACATAGTTTTTGTGGATTATTACTTACCTTATTTATTAAAATGATCATTCCAGAGTTTGATTTTATATGATATGCCAAAGCCAATCATTTTATAAATTATATTACATTGAAATAACACATGCAAATGGTCTGTCAAGCAGAGAGTTAGAATGGTACATTTTATTGCATCACAATTATAATGACCATGGAAAAAGATAATAACAATGAAAACGCTTATATCTGATACTGTAGATTTTGAGCCTAGCATACTAAGTTCTTTTTTATCGATGAAAAAGTGAAAACTGAAATCAAATACTGTCACTTATTCTCTTAATAATAGGGAAAATAAATCAATATCAAATAAACTTTTGAGAGTTCCTTTTTAAAAAAAAATTATGCAAGTTGTTTTCCACTGGATTCTCAGAATCAGACTTTAAAAGATTTGAATTGATATACATGTAAATACTTAAGTCAAATGTATTTTTTATGTGAAAAGAAAATGTCTAGTTCCCCTAGCCCTTAAGGGCCCTTGGGGGTAATGAAAAGTAGATTTCATCTATTTCTGTAGCCATTGGCATATTTAGGGGTTGTGTACCTAGCACAAAGATTTTACCACATAAACTTAAGTCAGGAACCCAATTAAAGCTAGGTGGACTTTCACCAGGACCTGAAAAGTTCCAGTGATTCTGAGAGGATCGAACCAGGAATACTCAGGTCAATAGTCAAGTCCTCTACACTGCTCAGCTATCCATACCTATGTAAAACAAGTTTCACTAAAAAAATTATAAGTTTACAAGAGCAATTCACTGGTAATGTTTGTCTGCAGCCTTGTATAACATTTTCACACCTTCACAAAAATAGAATCTCACTAAAAAGTTAAAATCAAGTCTAACGTGATCTCCATACAGTAATGACAATCTCTATAAAAATATAAATGTACTGAGCAATAGTACCTTTTTCAACAAAAAAAAAATACAATTATTTTTTTTTTAGAACAAGTCAAAATTTAAGAGGATTGTAAGGAAAAGATATTAAAACTGCAAGGTTCAAATAATTAACTAGTTTGATATTTTTATTAAGTATTGACAAAATCATGTGAAATTAAAAGTAATACCGATTCTCTAAAATTGAAGAAAGATGAGATAATACTGTTTTCCTTTTCAATAATAATTCTAAACTCTGTAAAAATGATTGTTAATACATGTTTAACAGTAATTAAAAAAAATACATTTGAATAATTGTTTTTTTAAAAGATGTATGAGCATTTTACTATTATTTTAAACTTCAGTGGGACAATCAATTACTGAAGGTTTGATGATCATAAAGA
Source organism: Bulinus truncatus (assembly GCA_021962125.1). Lineage (NCBI taxonomy): Eukaryota > Metazoa > Mollusca > Gastropoda > Planorbidae > Bulinus > Bulinus truncatus. The sequence continues at coordinate 10,388,319 of JAGDYQ010000012.1, forward strand.
TGAAATTAGTTTCTGTAAGATAAGTTAAAGAGTTTCATCTTTAAGAGTAAGAATGCTGAATACAAAAATAAGATTAGAATACAAATTGTTTGATGGTTGGAATCACCAACAGCTGTTTTCCCTACTGAGCTGTACATTTTTCTGAGTCCTAGGTTTTACATTTGTACAAATAATGAAAAAAATAAAGGAGTTTTACCATAAATAGCTGCCTTTGTTACCTTATAATTAAGCATGCACTGTTCTTCACATATGGAGGTTATGACTTGATTCACCTCTTCAGACATCTCTCGTAAGAACCAATGGGCATACTGAACGCTTGTGGTGCCAATGGAATGACGCTAATATGATAGTGATGATGGTATATGTCCCATGTGAGGAAAAAGCAGAGAGTATGCAATGTGCAAAAAATTAATATAATTAATATATTAGCAATTTAAAGTACATTTCTCTACATAATCTGAGAGTAGAATAAGTATTACAGTATATTAAAAAAAAAAAATTCAAATGTTAAGAAGAAATGTTATAAGATTATTTTAAGCAATATAACACATTATTTTTTGATCATCTTGTTTAGATTAAAAAAGAATTAGCAGATTAAAAAGAATTAGCAGCATATTATAAAAATTCTGCTAAAAATGTGTTATCTGATTTAAACGAAATAAATATTTCACAAATAACTGAAATTTTTATGAGTTTTGATGGCAGGGAAAAAAAATCAATTATCAAATTTAAAATTTCATGTTTTTAATTTATCAAATCATGTGAAAAAACAACTAAATTATGTTTTAAAAGAAACTACCGATGTATGGAATAAGTGCATATAAATATGCCTTTCAGCATATAAGATAAAAAACAGAAATCTAAATAGCATAGGTTATGTAAAGCTGATACATGATTAAGTATTTGTTAAAATCTTAAGGTTAAAATATTGTTACCTCTTCAGGACAAAGACTGTGTGTGGCATTCATAAAGTGTCCACAGATCATCGGAAAAATAATACTGTAGCGATGTTGTGCCAAGAATTCCATGCATTGCTTAAACTGATGTTCAAATAAAGTTGTGTAGAAGCTGAAGATTAAAATAATTATATCTTTTCATACAATAGTTTTTAAGTACTGGTAATAAAAAAAACAATCTTGTGTAGGCTTCAGCAGTAAATTTTCACAGATAAAATAATTGCTTACAAAAAATGTATCGATAGTCATATAATACAAATATTATGTCACACTGACATAACAAAAATTTTTCAGTTCAAATTGTCATACCAATAGATGGACAGGTCTCCTGTTTCATTGATCATTTCATCTAAATAATCCACCATTTTAGTATGGAAGACAACAGTGTTCATGTGTTTGGCAAGTTCCTGATGGTTCTTTAGCTCAAGTCCTGCTTTGTTTACACTTGTATAAGCCTGAAGAAAGTGTGGTTAAAAAACTCATACATGATACAGCATAATGACATGGTGAATATTCTGGTAAAATAGAAACTATGTATCACTTACTTGCAACCTGAACCAATCCAAACGGAACCCTCTGAAGTCAAACAGTTCATTCTTTTCCACTTAAAAAAAGCAAAGTAATTACAGCATATTTTAATAAAGTATTTAGATATTAATTTTAATCATTATAAATTTCCCTAAGCCTTTAACAGGAAGTTGAAAACTAGAATTCATCTGTTTCTGTAGCCACTACATATTAAAAGATTGTTTAACTAGCAAAAAGCCCTATACTTTTACTTCCCCAACAAAGTTGGTGACCAATTTAAAGCTATGTGGAATTGAGGGACTTCACATAGGACTTCACAACTCACAGAGGATTAAAACAGGCTCTCAGGTCGATAGTTGAGAGCTCTACAATGCTCAACCAACAGTAAGTAATTTTTTTTTTCGAGTTCACAGTTTTAGTATATCAATATTAAAGCCTATAAATCAGAAAAATGGTCAAATCTTCAAAATATTTTAGACATTAGTGTAGGTGAAAAAAACAACAATAAATAACTTCAAACGTTTAGAATTTAATGAGAAAACAGAATAAAAATAATGATGATGAGTGATACATAGGAAAAAATTGTGCATACTAGGCAATCATTTATTGAAAAAATTCTACAGGAGAAAAATTACGATTAGACTTGTCAAAATATGATTAGTTACCTTGTCTCACTGACAAAGCTGCAATGCTGTTGTAGAAAGATGACAGAATAATTGATTCATCTTCTGGACACATGGTTATATTCTGAAATAATGTGTTCAACATACAGATAGGTTTAACTACTACATGTTTTCACATGGTTATATTCTAAAATAATGTGTTCAACATACAGATAAGTTTAATTATTACATGTCAGAAGTCAACTTTCTTTTTATATAAAAAACAAACATTTGTTGTAAAAAGCATGAATTCGGAAAATTATTTAAAATCTCAGATAATTATCAAACATGATTATACATGCATACATATGCCTTTAAATATGGAGCTTAGATAGTAAAAAATATATGAATAATTAAAAAAATATCAAGTCTTGCAAGTGAAGTCCAATGAATGTCATCAATGTAATTTTTCTGTATTTCATCTTTTGCAACCAATAATTCAGCAGATATGACATATGGTTATTATAACAAGTCTGTGAAAAAAAACTGAGTTACTGTTTCCATCTATCAGATGAAATGTACATCAGGACCAGAGCTAAGAAATATTTTGTAGGATTACAATGAGCTAAAAAAACATTGAAGCTTTTTTTTTTTTAAAATGAAATTATTTACCTGTATGAGTTGGTTGAGGTAAATGGCATCATATCCAGATAAGTACTGAACATAATAACGCTGAATAACTTCATTGTATTTTTTCACCAAACCTAAAAAACAAAAGTACAACGTAATCTAAATGATAAAATAACCACAGCTTTTAGTATGCAAATTTTTGTAGACAACGACTCAAGAGTATAAGACTAGGAAGTGATTAGCGTGATATTTATTTAACAAAGTAAAAAGAAAAATTTGAAACAATATTTATTTAAATGAGACTAAGCCGAAAGCAAAATGAAACTTTTCTTTTAGTTATTGTATGAATTATTCAATAAATTATCTAAATATCCATACATGTTAACCAACATCTTTTTTGTTGAAAAAATTTTTTTTTCTAAGATATTTAAAAAAAAAGGCTTAAAAGAGAAATATAAAAAATAACTATATTTAAAGAAAAAACAAAAAAACATTGCAGATTTATTTGGTTTAATAAACTATCATTGTAGAGCCTTATTCTAATTTCATTTATGAAAAAACATTTCCACAAAGAATTTTAATAGACTATAAATAATACATGAATATAGTTTAAATGTGGGACGGATGGCCGAGTGATGTAGATACTCGACTGTAAATATATATAAATTCTTCAAATTTCTTTTGTGTTATTGCCATACTGAATGTTCAAATTAATAATGTAACCATTAAGCATGTATAATGATATAAATTTGAAACACTTTTGTACTTTATCCTTTTAACCATTTACTTTTATGTCATATTTCTGAATAGAATTATTTTCTGTTTAACCAAGATAATGTGAAGAAGAATGTAATTTGTACATATTTTCAAATACTGAAAAAAAATGGTTTGTCTTTAGAGGAAACATAAATGTATCAGTCATTTGCAAAATAAACTTAGTTTTATTCTGTTTTTATTTACTACCAAATTGTATTATAGCTGATAAATCCATATGATTTAGAACATGTGCAACATTAGATTTTTCTGACATGCACAATTTTAGTATGAGATAACAAAGCATTACACATGATTTTAAGCTCTATATGTGTATACTGTTACATTAAAGCTTAAAATTTTCTGTTAACATATGAACATTTTTTAATTTTATAGAAAACTGGACAAGATTTAATAGTGATATTTTATTGAAAACAAAAAGAATACATGTATTGACAAATACAAGTATACATTATTCGCAATATTTGACCACATTAGCCTTAAATTATCAATTTCATATTAATAACCAATTGAATATCCTTCTGTTCTGCATAATTTAAACTGATTTTTATAAAGCCTAACTGGTTATAAGGAAACTTACACCAAAAACTTATGGTGAATGTAGTGCAAAAAATAAGCCACTGAGGGTACGAAGCAGTTTTTTTTTTACAATTACAATAAATTATTAAAACAATACATGTAGATATAAAACAAAGTATAAATATTTAGATTACCTCTTAATTCTTCCATGTAAAATAAAAGCTCTGGAAGTTGCCTAAGAGTAAAAAAAATAAATTATCCATTTACTAAACATTAATGAAGAAACAACATTCTCATTCCCACTGTATGAAAAGAAAAAAAAACAATTACAGGTAACAATATACCTATCATAAAAATCCTCTGGTGACATTTTGACATTGTGTCGCTTAGATGGTGGGTTAACAACATGTCTTAGGAGCCACAATACTTCATCTCTAGCTAGTGAAAGTCCTTGAAAGACATACAGTGCCTGAAAAATATTTCAATGAATTAAATTCTTATCCACAAATTAAAATTTATATAATACTTTTTAAAAATGTGGGACAGATGGCTGAGTGGTGTAGATACTCGACTGTAGACCGGAGGGTCCTGGGTTCAATCCACTGTGAGAACCATAAGAATTTTCCCAGGTGAATTTTGTTTCAAAGTCATCCCACAAGTCAAGTCCACCAAGCTTTAAATGGGTACCTGACTTTAAGTTAGGGAAGTAAAGGCGGCTGGGTGTTGTGCTAACCACACAATCCCTTCATATGCCGAGGTTATAGAAACAGGGAAATTCTACACTTCATCTGCCCCAATGGCCCACTAGGGCTAAGGGAACTTTACTTTTTATATATAAAAAAAACTTTTTTTGTAGCTCAAAGTTAAAATATTAACTTGCTAAGAAATGCATAAAAAACAATCACTGTATTTTTCAAGCATAAATAGTTTTCATAGTGCAATATTATTATCAAACATTACTTCAAACAATTTGATTAGTCTTTTAATAATGGAAATATAATTATTAAACATTGATTTAAACTATGTGATCAGTCTTTTAATCTGCAAATTTTATTTAACATATCTGTAAATGATGTGATTAGTCTATGTTCAGTTTCAGATCCATAAAGAAGAACAACTTTGTCAATGGAGTTATAGATCCTAATTTTTACATTTAGGGAGAAAACGTTTGATTGTCTGATACGTTTTAAGGCATAGTAAGCTGCTATTGCCTTGACTTTTCAATGCTTCTTTTCTTCTTTAGCTCCTCCTTCTAAGCTGACAATGAAGCAGAATATCAGTTTGCATTCCTGTTTCATATTCAACATTATTGCTTTTTTTTATTAATCTTGAAGCCAATCAAATCAGCTTTTTTAACCGTTAATCTTTAAGCCAGTCTTCTCAGTTTCCATTTAGAGATGTGTGAGTGATATTTTGGCATGTTGTTTGTTACCTGTGACAGAAGGATAATGTCAATATCAAGATCTTCCAATGTCTCTGTTAGGGTCCAATGGTTGCATGTGTTTCTATTTTCTGTTGTTCAACTAAACAATCCTTGGCAATCAAGAAGATAATTGAATTTGGCCCCTCTCTCTGTCTTCATTTGAAGGGGTTAATCAGCTAGCCATCAAGTACAACGTGACAGGTGGAGCTTTCATATAGTTTTGGAATGATGCTGATGAACTTTGGAGGTATTCCACAGTTCAGCATCAGCTTCTATATGGCCTCTCAGTTCACATTGACAAAGTTTTTGAAATCTACAAGACATGTATAGTGATGACTGCCACTCGAGTGAATTATGATTCAAAGTGTTGTTATTTGATACATACATGATGCCTCTTTTAGTGTTTCAAGTAATATTCTAATCAGGACTTTGTCTGGGGCATATAATAGCATGATCCATTGCTAATTGTTTTATATGGACAATTTCAGAAAGTTACCCCACATTTAATTAGGGAAGGAAGCATTGTAGAAGGAAGCTGTGTAGAATGCTCAACTGTCGACCTAAGAGACCCAGGTCTGATCCTCGTTGAGAATCAAGGGAATTTTTCCAGGTCCCGGTGAAAGTTGGATATAGTCCCACAAGTCCGTCCAGCTTTAAACGGGTATTTGATAAATAAAAATGAGATACTGCAGTAAGCAGTATTAGCAATAGCACATTCGTTTTTTATAATAAAAAAATAGTGCAAGAGATAAATTCTAAATATCAGTTAAACTCTGTGTCTCTTTTTTTTTTCAAGTCCTTCTAGTTAGGGAAAAAAGTGGCTGGGCATTGTGCTAGCCACACAACCCCTTAATATGTCTTAGTTACAGAAACAGAAGAATCCTACACTTCATCTGCCTCTATAGCCCATTATGACTAAGGAAACTTCACTTTTAAGTTGGTATGTCACCATATTCTCATATTTTATATAATAGGGGCCTATTATGTCTACAGATGCTGCTGGGTCTGCCTTTTGAGCCTTGCCAGCAATAATAGACCTTATTATAATTACATTAAAATTCATTTCTTTAAGTGCATAAAATTAAAAATTATGAAAAAAATAATACAAAATTATTATGTACCTTTGGCCCAAGCAATCCAGGTTCCTCAGTAAATACCAGCGTTAAGTCTCTCAGAGTACTTCTTAAAAATTTACGTCGCTCTCGATGCAAGGCAGGTCTGAATAGTAAAAAAAAAAATATTCTATAATGATTTGGCCAAATCAAATTTGACAAAAATGAAACATGATCAACAAGAGAAAAGACTAAAATGTATCTGACTTATTTATCTATTGTTTCTGCTTGCTATAAAAAAAATGAACATAAAATACAAAATAATCAATTATATCAGTCACTTAAGCTAATGACAACAGGAAACTGACTGACTGAATGATGACAATGTGCCTTCAAAAACTTGGTTCAGACATGAAAGAAAATATAGAATAGGCTGCACACAACAAAACTAGTCCAGATATCTTTACAAATAACAATGAGTGGAGATATTGCAGTAACCAGTATTAGAAACAGCGTATTCGTTTTTCATAATAAAAAAAATAATGCAAGGGTGAATTCTAAATATCAGCTTTTTTTTAATCCATCCCACAGTGTCTCTATTAAAGCATTACATAGTTATAGGATGCATCAATATAGATGAATTAAACAAAATAACTCCTACTACAACTTGGTAATCTATCAAAAGCATTGAACTTCCAGACGTTCTTATTTATAGATATTAATATCCTAAATTCCTTCTATAATTACAAAAAAAAAAATCCACAATATTCATACAAACATACGCAGTTTGCAAAGCCTGAACTTGAAATTCTTTTAATTCTGTAACTCTCTTGTTTTGCCTGAAATAGGACATAGGAAATAAAATTGCCTTTGGTCATTTGATAAAAATAAAAAATGATTATGCTTAATTTATTACTTGTATCTAATACTAGCCCCCCCCCCCCAAAATAAAACAAATAGCATTTTCCGAAAGTAAGATAAGCTTTTAGGGTTTACACTCGAATACACCTACCCCCGAAGACTGTCAAAAAAAGCGTTGATATAACTGTGTGTGTGCAGCACTTCATTTCGACAGAGAGTAATAATATAACTATCCTGTAGAGCTTGTTTCCACAAATCCCATGCTTGAGGCTCACTCAAATTCTGATAGCACAGCATCAGACCAACTGTGGAAGGAGAAAATCTCTATTCCAAACAATTCAATAAAGTGAAATATACGCTTGAAATTCTCAGCATTAGTTAAATTTAATTAAGCTTATGTTGCATTTAAAAAATAATAACATTGAACAATGGTTTGGATTAGCTTTCTTTTTATTTTAGCAATGTCTTTAACAAAAATTATGTAAAACAAACAGCTGGTTCAAATGCATTTACCTTAATTGTAACAACTGCCATACTGTCTGTTTCAATAAAGATAATTTTCACCTAACACTCTATTATACTAATTTTTTTAATAAATAAATGTTGTATGAAAAGAATGGAAACAATGGGCAGCTTATATTGTGAAGTCATTTTAGTCATTTAAGATTTTTTTTATTGCTTACATATTATCCACCTCTCCATTGTGTCCAGAGATAAATATTCACACTGGATCTAAAAAACCAATGCAAAATGAAAAAATTGGAATTAGTTGAATAAACTGAATGAAAACTTGTTTAACTTCCAAATGTATTGTGGTCCTTAAAATTGCTAGCTGTAAATGAGTATTAAAATTTACCATATCAGTTGCTGGGACACTTGACATTTTTGCAGGCTCGGACAGTAATGATAGAATTTGCAGATTTCGCATCATTTCGGCACTCAGGTTTCGAGTTGGATAAACTTTGTGCAATGACATGAGAGCTGGCATCAAATGCTAATTACAATATTTAAAGCTTCAATTATAACCAACAATAAAATATATGCATGAAAATTCTTTTGTTAATGACAAAGTGGATAAGGATTGAAAATATACTAACTGTAATTTAATCTTACTGTGAGACTGCAATCAATTTTAAATGATTGAAATATATTTTGAAATAAAACAAAAATAAACTCACTCGCGAATGTGGCACAAATTCCTCAGCAAGTTTTTTCATGGGAGGATCATACTCCAAACACATCTGACCTAATCTGTGGTATGCTTGATCACTGAGAAATGTTTATTAATATTAATAATACATGTACATACAACACTCATGAGGAATGTAATCTATTTACATAAATGAATGTAGTGATGTGGAAATAACAGGATTTCTCTGGTGGAATAAGAAACAATTGATACAATATTGGTAATCATTGTTTTAAATAATATGGACAGATATTAGATATTTTTTTTGAAGATGTCTACTTTCTTTATCATTTGTGTTTTAATTCATTATTTTGTTCATGACTGCACATGAGCTGCACATGACTGATCATTGTCAGTTCTATAAGTTCTTCATAATCATCTCTGACCTGGGACTTCAAGTCAACGAAATTTGTCAGGAAGCTCACCATGTTTTCTCAGAAAACATCAGTGTTTGAAGGCAGTTCCAACTTACTATAGTTGTCAAGCTTTATGCGTCCCCAAACTTCTTTAAATCTTTTGAAGATAGGTATGTTTGGTGAGTTAGAGGGACCGCAACACAAACTGAAAGCCTTTGCCAATACCAGTTCAAGAACATGATGACGACATGCCAGCCACAATAGTTCTCGACCAATACGATTCTCAAGCAGTACACAAGCTTCATTGAAACGACCAGTGTTGACAGAAGTGGTGACGAAGCTCATAGACTGGATGCTTTCTACCAGTGCCCACTGTTCTAACTGACCATAAATAGCATCAGCAGCATTCTGTCCTGTCCCTGATGTTAGTTTAGGGACACCTAGTAATTTTTCACTGCCATCACCAGAAACCAGCACCAGCAAGCGGTCAACTTCTCCAAGACCCAGGATTTCAGGTAAGATTTTTCTATCCCAGTGTAGAACTAGAGGATAGTCAGGCTTGAATGAAACCTTTATATCTGCTGTTTGTTTACACCTGGCTTTCTTTCTGGCTCTTTGTATGGTGCTTTGTGAAACTGTCAAAGATGAAGGGTCATGTCCCAGCGCTGCAGCAATAGGAATCATCAATCGCAAAGCTTCACGATCAGATGTTTGGTTGCGATCCAAGGCCCTGGTGACATGCTTAGTGAACAATGAAGTATGAAACCCAATCTCCGTCTTGTTTGTCCATTTTTTTAGTTGAGCTTGGACTTGGTTCATATTCATCTAGGACTTCTAATTTATTGGGTGATTCACAGCTCTTTGTTTCATTTTCACCTGATTCACCTTCTATAATTTGTTGCTGTCGTTTTTCAACAAATTCGAGTAAAATGACGTATAAGGTAAAACAACTAGGGCTGTGAGCATCCCCTTCTACTTGGAATCTAGTTGTAAAATTTAACAGTATACTACCTAAGGCAAAAGGAACACAAAAAAGGGTGCCCTGGTATGTGGAACGAAGTTGGATATTTTGTGCCATCCTATTGATGGTGCTTACTATTTTGCTCTTTCTTTCCAAGTATTTTAGTTACTTTTTGTTCAAATTCAATTTCGAATTTTTTCTCTTAGGGGTATACTACCAAATAAATTGAAATTATTTGGACGTTGTGTAACATGGCACATAGATTTCCTGTCTAGTTGTAGCTAAAAATAAGCATTTTTAAAATAATTTAGTAAAAATCAATCAGTATTCCATTTTCCACAGTAAATACTGTATAATTTTGCATATTTTAATTTCTATGGTGCTATTTACAGATTTATCAAACATTTTATAAAACTGAGGCACATAATATTCACAATTTATTAAAAAAAAAACCTTTTTCCATGCATAAACTCATGTGCACTATTGTACAGGGCCAAAACAGTTTTACGGTCATCAACTTTTGACATTAAAATCATGATGGACATGTAGGTTATGATGAGGTCAAGGTAGGTTTTGGTTAAGTCAAAATTTAATGTCTGCAAATATAAAGATGAGCAACTAATTATTAAGTTACTACAGTATATAAGCTAAAAAAATTAATGGCGTCACTTATCTTACCATACATCAAACCACAATCTGCTAAATTACTGAAATCACAAAAAAGCTAAACATAATAATACTCTTAATGCTCTGTAGCCATTTTAAATCATAATTAAAGAAGATTACTTAACCATTTAACCAGTTATGACTAACATCTGTAATTTATATGTATAGGATCTTATATAAAATTTATTTTTAGTTGTTGAAAAATATGCCTAACCTACATTTTATTCAGATATTTTTTTTTTTAAATTTTAATATGAGATAATACATAGCTTACAATGTCCATTTGAACTTGACAAGCATCAATTGTTGTCAAAAGATCAACTATGTGGTCCTGAGGAAATACACATTTACTTAATGAATTCGTTGCAATTGTTTAGATTTTTTTCTATTTCATTTTAATTAAAATACAGCATAAAAAATATACAGATGAAAATGTTGGCAACTATTAATTTACAAGGTAAAAAAAAATATGACTATTTATAACCGTAATGAAAAATTATGGCAATTTATAACAGTATCGCCGGTATGGTTTTATAAAAAATATGACACCTTAATACTGTATCGCTAATACAGTTTTAGAATAAACATTTTAACAATAAAATTTACCTTAAGAGTTAGGATGTCTACAAAAGTATGATAGTAAAGTGACAAGCTTTTAATTATATCTGCTTTCATTCCATTCACTGCTGAAAGCTGTTGAGTTTAATGAATTAAAAAATAGTAAACTATAATTATTATCAAGAAAGACTACAGTCACAATGAAATATTGAAAAATTGACAACTAGGTACAGTTACAAACTACAATCACAATAAATTATTGATAATCGGATAACTAGGTACAGTTACAAACATGGAGCATTTTTCCTACCTGACTTGCTTTAGCGTCATACAAAGGAAACTTTTTGAGCAAAACTTTTTCAATAGCAGGTTGTAGTGCTTTATCAGTCAGAAATGATGGCTTGTTCTCAGGACTACCAAGCATCTAAGAAATATAAATTTGGTCAATATATAAATATAAAAAAAAAAAAAATTAGGACACTGCTGCTAAATATGTCAATTAAAAAAGTGTACTACAGCACCCCGAGATAGTTATTCAATAAAAAGCATACAAAATTCTAACGGGGGACATGAATAAATATCATAATGGAAAAAGTTGGAAGTGAAAATACAGGGAAAGAGCTAAAAATGTGTATTTAAGCAATGGGAGATATAAGAATGGGAAGCTCTTTTCAAACCCCCTGGCCATTAACACTGACAAAGCAAAAAGGTTGATTCAATCATTGATCAGGAAAGCTTTTTATGGAGTGACGATTAAATCGTCTATTTCATTCCGACATGATTTTACAATCTGATGAAGTCATTTTTTTATTGCCTGCTCACTTTTTAATGATTAAATAAAAGGAATTTTTTTTTCTATAATCTTGGGGTTTATTGGGAGGGGCCCTGGTGAAAATGCATCAACTGTTCACGTGTAATTGTTATTTTCAAAATAAAATAGAGACATTTTGAAAGGATTGTAAAAATTGTATTTCCCATAACTTTCTGTAAAAATTATGTGGAAGTTTAATCAAACATGTAGTAATATATAGTGATGTCAGTAGTTAAACACAGCAGTCCTAATGACTAATGTCTATGAAATATCATTCTCAAATTATACTATAATCTATCAAATGTATACTAGTTAGTCTAGTTATCTACTTTCTTTTGTTACAAGAAAGTAGAAAAGAAATTGGTGAATTTCAGAAAAATTGTCTTATTAATTAGCAAACAACAGTGTGACAGTTTTAAAATGTGCTGATTTTCGTGCCTTAATAAATATTGTATTTGCGAACAAATACACTATCAGTATGTAGACTATGACTATCAGGCTAGCCTATGCAGAAATGGTAACAAACAGTTAAAAAAACCTTTTTGATATTATAAATTCTAGTAAGCATCCCAATGCCTCTGTCATTGAGAATAGTTAGCTTTTCAGCCAACTTCTGTTGAGCTGGCATCATATTTCGAGACATTTTGATTTTGATAGTACTAGTTTGACGAATATTTTAATCATCTAGTGTTTGCTTTACTCTCTTCCGTATTAGGCTGACGCCATTTTGCTTTTTATCCAACTTTTCTAAATAAACCCAGAATGAGCTCCAGAAAATACTCAGCTGGGCTTGCCAACTTGGTTAATTGTTTTACAGATCTCGATAATATTTGAGCCTACTAGCAGGCCCGTAGCCAGAGGGGGGCTAGGGGGGGCTGAGCCCCCCCCGTGCATGACCTGAGCTCCCCCGTGCATGATTTGAGTGTGGGGGGGCACTCCACACCTAGAGGAGGTGGCACGGCCCCCAGTGCCCCCCTTGCCTACGGAGCTGGCTAAACCACAAAGTTTGCAAATGTGAAACGTATAGTAATATAAGTTCGCAACAAGTGCCGACGAGTGGGGGGCAGGGGGCCAATGCCAAGGGGCCCGGCGAGTTTTAGGGACCCGGACTGAGCTGGCCAATCAACTTTTTAAAATATTAATAACAGCACGGGGGCCCGTGTCACCCCTGCCCAGGGGCCCAAAATTTCTGTCGATGGGCCTTTTCGCAACCTTGTAATAGTTTTATATATTGATATCTTCTGAGGACAACTAGCAACTTAAATAAGTTAATAAAATAACATTGGCTTCTGACTTCATTTTTATACATATGTATAATAAAATAATAAAGTACAAACTCCGTGATTTCTGAGTGATGTTATTCAATTTGCAAATTTACTTTTTAGCAGAATTAATTTTATTTTAAATTAAATAATTGCGACTGTTTTTGTTGATAGATCTGTTCTTTGTTTTCAATATTTTATAAGAATTATCACACAAATAGCTAAGCTATATTCGTGCATCTTTGTCGTTCTTCCCGGGTTGTACGTTAAACAAACAGTATAATAATATAAATCAGGTATCTATTATGTAACAATTGTGTAGCAAGACAAATGGTCAATACATTTATAACAGGAATCAGAAATTGCTCAGCCTCAATAAATTTTTATCATTAAAACTAGGGCTGCTGATTAAACTGCATTAACGCGCGATTAACGCATCAAAAATAATTTGCGATTAAAATTTTTTAACGCTACACCTAAATGCGTTAATTTGACCAAAATGCTGAAAGTTCAGAATAGCGCAAAATCGATAAATTACGGAATTTCACTAAACAATTTGAAGTTAAGGTCCGTTCACCTACTACGTAGATCTAATACCCCCACTCTGCGGCATTTCGCGCGCGCACACACACACACCCAGGTATGTCTACGAAAGTCCCACTTGTAAAATAAAATGAAGATGTTTTTGTTATTTAGCCCTTCGACAAGTAACCCCCCCCCCCAATCCCTTTCCGGTCGATGTAAAAAGATAAACTTTCCATTCATTTGTTTACATTATCTATTGTAGTACTGTAGAGTATTGTTGGAGGTAAAAGAACAAGTGTTTAGTGAACCCGGTTATAATTTGATCAAAATAACGATATTCTAGAAATTGTGTAGCATTTTATTTCGCATAATTTTTATCGATACAACATCTTGCTGGTCACGTCTGCAACAACTGCACTAATAGTTTCATATACTTGACACTTGTAATCAATGTCTAGACTTAGATGAGGCACACATCTGTACAACCAGACAGTGGTTGTAATTTTAAGAATTTGTGTGACACTTAGCTCTTATACAGTGGTTCTAAAACTTTTGCGATTCAAGATACACCAAGAAGTTTTATTCATTTTCCACAGCACAGCCGTAAAGAAAGATAAAAATGATCAAAGAAAAAAAACGTTTATATAATTGTATTTTAATTTCGATCAACTAATTATGTACATTTTGACGACACACTTTATAACAAGTCGCGACCCACATGTGAGACTGAGAACCACTGAACAAGGATGCTTACTTGCTCGCGTCAAAAATGAGTCGAACATTTCATGGTCTGGCGTGTCAAAGACGTCACACATACACACACACACACACTCACACACACAAAGGTTTATTGCTTAGGTAAGTGCGTACACATACAAAAACGTTGTTTCAGATTCATATGTAATTATTATCGGGATTTCCTTTCCCTCCACTGTCGCATTTTGTCACAGTGTAATTCGGCAAAGTTGATAATCTTTTCTCCATTCTTATAATGGAATCGCAAACAGAAAAAACAATTTTGCACGGGAATTTTGTTGTCAAAACTAGTAGTATTGTTGTTTGCAAATATTTCAAAAAAGAATTTAAATACCATCACAGCAATTCATCTTTGACATATCATTTACAATCCAATCGCGAGTTCATCATTCATGACATTCCATCGACATCGGCTGTATCAAGAGTTTAAGTCAAATCGACTCATCGCCAAACTACATTGTTTGAACATAAAGGAAAAGGCAAAACCAATAAACCAAACGAAATATAACAGAATAACCAACACTATCACCCAATGGGTTGCCAGGAATAATCGGCCAATAAACATTGTAACCGACGAAGGACTAAATGATGTTATTCGGGTTGCCACATTTCTCAAGCTATTTTAGTATACAGTATTTTTTCGATTAGAAATGCGTTAATTTGCGATAAAAATTTTAATTTTGCGTTAATTTCGATTACATTTTTTAATCGAACAACAGCTCTAATTAAAACTCTTTACTATTTAAATTATTTTTAACAAAACTGCAACATGCCATGCATTATTGAAACGTAGTTAAAATTATATATTTCTAATTAATAGCTAAACAATCGGTACTAAAATGCACCATTCCAGATATGGAACTGCAAAAAATTTCTTGGGGAGGGGACTCACTGAGATCCCCTCCCCAAACCCCGCCGCTCCGTTCGCAAGCTTTCGGCGTTTCGCGCCTACATTTTCGCCCCCCTCCGAACATTTCTTTTACCCCACCAGGAGCGGATTTAGGGGGAGGGTCCGGGGGGCCCATGCCCCCCGTTATCGCAAGTTTAGGTAATACATCATTAAATTATCGAAATATTTTTTGTTCTAAGACCAATTTTCAACAATGAAAACAGTCCCCCCCCCCGGGGTCAATGTTTTGCCCCCCCCGTCTAGATCCGCCCCGATCATTTGTTCTGCGACCCCCCCCCCCCGAAAAATATTTCTTCGCCCCCCCGAAAATGTCTTCGGCCCCCCAATCCAATATTCCTGGCTACGGGCCTGCCTACTAGATATAAGAAAATGCATTCTAGATAATTTTCTATATAACTGTAATGTTATTACATGTTTTTCTAGAGGTTTATAAATTTTAGATTTTGTTAGTAGAACATATATGATTCGGAGAAAGTAAAAAAGGGGTATGTGTGGGTCTCTATACAAAAACCATACATACAAACCATTGCGTGAACATAACTTGTTTCTAAAAGTGATCAATTAAATTAATACATTTAAATAAATAAATCTATAATTGATGATGCAGGCCAGTTATGCAAATATTGAAATGTGTTACATATTTAGCTGAGTAACATAGATAATAATAAACAAAAATGCATAGAATAAACGGGATAACAAAGAAAGACACATAACAGTTTTAATTATGTCAATTAGTGTCAAATCTGTTAAAACAAAAGGTCTCGACCACGCCCAGTGGCTCATCTGTTTGCAGTAAATTTATGTTGCTTTAATGTTCACAAAATTCGTTATTGATGTAATCTCTTTCACACGATACTTTCTCCATTGTGACTGCAACTGGTCGGCCAATGTGAACATTGGCTGGTTTAGCTGGCCAATAGCTGCTATTGGCAGACTCGCAGACATTAGCCGTAACAGTCTTCATGCAGTAACCATATGATAGTGCTATAAGGGGTCGTCCATTAATTACGTCAACAACTTAGGGTAGGGTGATTCAAAACATTTTTTTTTGCAATTTGATATTGCATTGTTGATATTTTTTTTCGTTTTATAGTCCTAGACTTTCATGCCAAATTTTATTGAAATTGAATAACATTTAGAGGTCGCTCATCGAAACTGAAGTTTATATTATCTTCTTTAATGACATGAATGTTTATAATATAAACATTAAATTAATCATTATCTAAAAATCAACATCAAACATTAATTACAGCGAATGAGACATGTTGAAATGTTAAATAACATAAAATACAACGATATGCAACAGTTACTGCTTGTTTATTCATGTTTACATTGTATTATAAACATAAACAGTACGCTATACTAATGATCGTCAGTTCAATAACTTAAATAACTTCAGTGTACTTTTCTTCAACTTTGGCACTCTCTTTCTGTGATCTTCTACAACCTGCAGCAATCTCTGCATTTCAGATTCCGTTTTAGTGATTGACTTATTAAATGATGACATCAGTGCAACTGACCACTCGGCTGCATCATTGACGCCTTAAAGGAATCAACAATACAATTAGCTTTAGCAAACGACAGCAATAGATCCCAGGATACTGGGTCAACTTCATCGAAGCTGGTACCAATACCGACTGAACGCATTGCAGATATGATGAGGTACCTACATAGTGATACAGTTAGTGCAATTCTTCACTTTAAACACTCGATCCATCCAGTCATCGCCAGTCTTCAGCATCACTTCAGAAACTTTTTCAGAAAACAACGCAAGAAAAAGCACATCTGGACTATAATACCAAAAATGGTTTTCAAATTTCATTTTCGCAGCATCAGATACCGTTTGGTATATGATAGAAGTTCGTGAGATCTGCTTGGATAACAATAGATCCTTAAACGGAGCATCACGACTCACAGGACATGGGATTCAAGCTTTGACGTAAATGTGAGTCGCAAACAAGCAGAATTATTGCAAAATCTTTACATCTGAATGTGTGAGCTAGAACTGATTTCTAAACAAGTAGATCTTGAAGCAGTATATCACTTTCGCTATCCAGAAAGCCATATGGTAAGTGCCTGGCGCATGAAAGTGGTACTGTTGGTTGCTTACACTGACGCCTAATATCAAACTTCACGTGGTATTTAACTTGAGGCACTTGAAAGTCTTGTAGGAATGACACAACACTGTGTTTGTGTTCTACAATAAACCGATCATCTAGTCTCGAATCCTCTAGCGGACTATATAGCTGCTGATCAACCTTAGGCCAAAAGCGTTTGAAACGTTTGAACAGTGGAATTTTAGGGCTGTTGGTGGAGCCATAGAGAATAAAACAACTCCAATGATCAGTTCCTGTACATGATGTCGGCAGGCAAAATGTAACAGCTCCTCTTGCAAAATATCCCATTAGTAACACCAGTGTTGACGGATATTGTGTCAAAACACATACCAATAATCTCATCAGATACCCCACAAAGTCTTAACAGCTGTATTGTTGCATTGGCTTGTGCCTTACCAGCACGGTTGGTATTTTAGCTAAACCTAAAATCTTCTCAACTTCTTTCCCAGTTAAAACTACAGCTAATCTGTCTACGTGTGACTGCAGCTCTGGATAATCTGTAGTTTCCTCCATTATCTTTCCGTCCAAGTGAATAACCAATGGGCATTTACTTATACATTGAAATTCTGATTTGAAATTTCTTGTCTGGCATCGAACCCTCTGACAGAAGCTTCTTGTAGTAAACAGGAATCTCAATTTCAAAATCAACGTCATCTTTACCTTCATCCTCACTTTCGCTGTTGTTTGTAGACCAAGTAGTGACAACAGCCTTCTTACGTCTTCAACTACTCTTTAATTCTCTTAGACTGCTTTTCTTTATAATGCTTTACATTAATGCTTTCGGATGTTGTCTTCTTCAGTAACTTGTGAATTTAGAAAACCATCTTCATAGCATGACCCAAGGTCAGTAAGACATTACTAGGCAGACACGAATCCGTTTGACAATCGGCCAAACTTCAGTTATACGTCTTGTCAATACAATTTTGTAAATTACCACTTGATGTGGATGCCATATCAATTCAATAATTTGTAGTTAGTCAAGAACTACTTTATTATCCAGCGAACTTGAACAATAAAATTAGATATAATCTAAACAGTGCCGGCTTTAGGTATAAGCGATATAAGCAGCTGCCTAGAGCGGCATTATTTCAAGGAGCGGCAAATCTCAGCAAAATAAAATAAAATCTAAAAATATATAAATTAAAAATAAAATAAATGAATTTGAGAAAGTGTAGAATTAAATAAGAGCACACAATTGCTTAGAGTGGCGACAACAAATAAGTCACGTGGATTAACGCTCTATCTTAATTTATTATATCAATATTATGACATCACTATTAGAAAAAATTATTTTCTTCTTTTGCATTTAACAAAATTAGTGTCAGATATAATGGAGGATCCTGCTAAATGGCCAGATATAAGTGATAATATTCGTTGTTTTCTTATTCAGCATGATCCAAAGCAAATCAAATTTGAGTCTAGTTATCCAAAAGATGAAAGTGGGAGACAATTTTCTAATTACCACTATACACGAAAACTGGCTAGCGGAGAAACTTTAAAAAGGAAATGGTTGATGTATTCTACGTCAGTAGATAAGGTATATTGTTTTTGCTGCAGAATATATAACAGGAGTAAATCGGCCTTAGCAACACATGGCAGTTGTGACTGGAAAAATATGTCAAGTATATTGCAGCATCATGAAAAATCTCCAGATCATTTAACCAGTAATCATGATTGGAAAGAACTAAAAATGTGGATGACAAATGATAAAACTATTGATGACGTGAATCAGCGCCTTATAAATTGTGAAGCGAAACACCGGAAAGATGTATTAGAAAGAATAATATCTTTGGTCAGTACACGGAGTTCAAAATTTACCACTGAGAGGGCAGTCTGATCGGTTATATACACCTCATAAAGGAAATTTTTTGAAATTTGTTGAAGTTATTGCTGACTTTGATCCGGTAATGAAAGAACATACAAGACGTTTTAAATCAGATGAAATTCATGAAAGAGACAATTTGACTTTGAAGTTTCAAATGATCCGATTCTCGAGCCAGGAATGAATTTCAGAGTAAATTTTTTAACCAGATATTGGATACCGCAATTCAATCAGTTATTGATCGATGTATGCAGTTAACATCTCAAAGTGATTTATTTGGATTTTTGTATGACATTAAAAACTGGAGAAATGTGATAAAAGAGAGGTTTTCACAGATTGCATGGACCTTCAATTAGCTTTAACATCTGAAAACGAAGATTCAGCAGACCAGGCCCGTAGGTATGGAGTGCCCCCGCTTAAAGAAGAAGAAAAAATAAAAAAAGTAAAGGTGTCCCCTTGCTGGGTATTGGTGCCCCCTGCTTACTTTGACCTAGCTACGGGCCTGCAGCAGACATTAATGCAACAGAACTGTGTGATGAATTATTGGCTTATACAAGGAGAATTACAGAAAAATCAAGCCCTAGAGTTATATTAGACTATCTATGTGGAATGGGCTTGGTTGCTCTTTTTCCGAATGTGTACGTGACATTGCGAATTTCGCTTACATTCCCGATAACAGTGGCGAGTGCAGAGATAAGCTTTTCGCTCAAACTCATAAAAATACATCGTCGTTCTACAATGTCTCAGCATCGTTTGGTTGATTTTGCTACAATATCTATAGAGAAAACGATTGCAGAAGATTTGGATCTGACCGAGGTAATTGAAGAGTTTGCCTCTGCAAAAGCTAGAAAAGCATATTTTTCTTGAATTCTCTTCAATCTGTTTAATGCTTAATAAACATGACATTTCATTTTTTTTTAATGTTTCAATACTTTTTTAACTTAGCAAAAAAAAAAAAAAAAAACTTCCTAAAATACACTACGTATACTTAAAACTCTTTAACTTTTATAAAGTTGCCAAATTTTAAAAATTTGTTATGAAGAATGAAGACCAGTAATAAAAAACAAGCAATTAAGCCTGTTCAATTCTGGACACAGGACGTATTAGCGCATTTTCGTGTTATGTATCAGTACGTTTGTTAGCTTTCAGTAAATATTTGTAAATTTTGTAAATGTTTATAAATTCAATTGTGTAATGCATATATCTGTAAAAAAAAAATTATAAAGACGTTTCTTTATATTTGAAAAAAAAATTATTGTCTCTTAAATCTAACTACAAGTGGTTTGTGATTACTGAAATAGGACTCATAATTGAAAACATTCGAAATTATAGTCATTTAATCGTCCGAAAACTCCGTCAATTGTTGCATAGCTCTGATACTTTCAATTAAACTCAGAACACAAGCTTACTATTTCATTTGATGAGTTTCTTAAAAAATCTTGGTGAAACTACGTGCTGCAGTATTTCGCACCAAATGAATGGGTTATTGAACGTACAAGGTGTATATATAATATATAAGCCCTTTAGGAGCCCTGAATCCCGGCCCTCAGAGGTCCTATCGCGAAATGAACTTTTGATGTACACATGGCAGGCCAAGACCTACAAAATGATATATACATCATGGGTCTAGGACTTATAGTTGCTGAGATATAGGCGCTCCTTTATTAATATAGCTTATATAGTAAAAAAACGGTACTAAGCCCCCTTTTACGGCCCTCAGAGGTCAGATCGCGAAATGAACTTTTGCTGCACACATGGCAGGCCAAGACCTACAAAATGATATATACATCATGGGTCTAGGACTTATGGTTGTTGAGATCTAGGGTGATGACAGACAGACAGACAAAACGGGGACAATAGAGCATTTTTTTTCGAAAATGCTCTAATCAGCCCCATAGCGTGA
Source organism: Bulinus truncatus (assembly GCA_021962125.1). Classification (NCBI taxonomy): domain Eukaryota; kingdom Metazoa; phylum Mollusca; class Gastropoda; family Planorbidae; genus Bulinus; species Bulinus truncatus. The sequence goes on from JAGDYQ010000012.1 coordinate 10,409,500, forward strand.
AAATTCTACAGCAGGGGCCAGACATTCTGCAGCAGGGGCCAGGCAATAGCAGGGGTAATACATTTTACTAAGTAGAACAAATAAGCAGGAAGGGCCAGACAAAACGCAGGGGGCCCGGCCCCCTGCCCCCCCGCACGCTACGGGCCTGCTATAAATACATCATATTTTTATTTTCATAATTTGGATTTACTTCAAAATAAATAGCATTTAAAGAGTTTTCTTAGAAAAATGAAACTAAAGAGGGCGGCATTTTTGTCCTTGCCTATATCACAAAAATGTCTAAGGCCGGCACTGAATCTAAAATTCAAATATCACGGTATACTTTAAATTTTACAATGAACTAAAATTACACTATAGCAAAAGCAAGCAAGCGACACATCAGAACTGCCGCATTATCTCATATAGTGAAACTTCGGTCGCTTGAGCGACCTCTAAAAGTGGAGTCTAAAAAGGTTTGACAGTAGTTGGCGTGGGGGAAAGGGTTTTGAAGATATTTTTTGTCGTCAACAATGTCACTTTTTTTACAAAATTAACTCCATTCTTTTTTTGTTGTTTGTTCTTTTTTTTTTTAATACAAAAAAAAAAAAAAAACAATAAACCAAAACAATGAAAGTTTAAAGTTTAATATTAACTTGAAGCAAATTTTATTTTCCAATCAATGAAATAAATTGATGATGTTTTAAACATTAATATGACGTATTTACATGAAAATTAGTTTACAGTGTTCTAAAATATCTATAAATTAACTCACTTTGAACTATTTTTATCCATTAAAATTTTGAAATAGGAAGGAATTAATTTTTGAAATAGCCAAATACGTATATGAGTCTGCGTGTTTTGTCAGATATTGTTGTCGGCAGAGCACTCATTCAGCAATCTAAAACTGGCACAATATATTTTTTAGATGTGAAATGTTAAACTGTTTATTGTGGCACTACCAAGGCTGATATGATCTAGCAAAACCAATTATTTTGATAACCATGGACATTTCTTAAATGAATTTTACTATTGGCTTTTTTGCCAGATTTTTGTTTATATTTCATCATTTTAAAAATATTTATAATCATTCATTTTATTGCGGATAAATCTTGGTTATTATGCTTGATAGTCAGCATCGATGGAAGGGTAGCGCCGAGCTAGAGGGGGCGCCGAAATAGTAATCTTGAAAACAATTTTCAGCAAAACATGGCCTGCGGTCAAGTACAGCCTGTTAAACGGTTTGGTCTGACAATTCCGTTCCTGTACACCGAACAATTTTAAAAATAAAATTTAAGAACCTAATGTGGCCATTCCTTGGTTTAAAATTTGTAATATTTCATCATATATTTCACACTGCTCTACAATTATCTCATTGGTACATGAAAATGCGCGGTTGTTGAAATAAAAGAAACATTTGTAAGTGATGATCTGTAGGTGTCAAACAGCAGAGGTTAGGATAGTAACTGGCATATAAAATATGTATAAGTACACAGATCGGGCTGCAAATCAAAGTGCTAGATATGAAGCCTGGCCTGCAATACTACTCTTCTCCACTTTTCCCGATCCCTTCTTCCTCCACCCTCTCACTCCTATGGCTTAATCTTTCTCCACTTCCTTTAACCATCTGCTTCTTGGTCTGCCCTTAGGCCTTTTCTCATTGGGTGTTGCCTTATATATAATGCTTTTGGACCTCTGTCGTATTCCATTCATTCTATGTGCCCTTCCCACCTCAGTGTTATATTTGGTTCTTCGTATAGTTCGTACAGTTCTGAATTGGTTCTACTTCTCCACTCGTTATTGTCATTTACTGGCCCATATATTTTCCTAAATATTTTCCTTTCCCAAGTGTTTAGCATTTTTTTGCTTGTTTGCTGAAGAGATGCTTACACATTGAAATATAATTTTGTTTACAGTACTTCTATAAAATGGAAGAAAAAATTGACTGTTCAGTGGATTTTTAACCATTTTGTATCATGTCCATTACGATGAAAAAAAAGTATTATAATTTTTTTTAAACCATAGGGAACCGCGTCCATAATAAACGAATAATTTTAATGTACTTTTACTTCACTAACTGCATCAAATCACGCCTACAAGGGTGTGATCATATCTATTACTGTTTAAAAAAAATAGTGAAGTTTTCAACCCATCCCGCGGACTGCAGTCATGACTCCTTTTTTTTAAAATCATGCATGAACTTGAAAAAATAGAAAAAGTAAAATGTGCAAATAGAGTGATTTTTTGAAAGTTTAGATAGTGTAGCAATCTTCTTCCCTGTGTCAATAGTTTGTTTAAGTTTACTCTTTTAGGAAAATTCCTGCCCTGACGATGGACTAATGTCATGATACATCTATTTCAGTAATATTCCCACTTGGTGCCTCCATAGCCATTGTACTATCCGCTATGGTGGGGGTTAAAGAAAGGGAATGCGAAAACCGTCCAATTAATATATGTCGAGCTGAGGGTCCCTGGTTCTATTTCTGATGAGGGCTAAATGATATTTCAGGTCATGGTCAAAGTCCTCATTAAATCTCTCCTGGTGCCTCCATGACCATTGCACTATCTGCTATGGTGGGGATGAAAGGGGACCATAAAAACAGTGCCATTAGTCGTTTATAGGCTCCAATAGATTTTATCTCATCCTTACATGGGCTTTTAACACACACACACACACGCACACACACTAATAAAGTTCAAATAGCAAATTTGATAATAGGCATTGACAACAAATGACGTCATTATATTTTTGAGGACCAATGAAGAGATTTTTTATGTCTTTTAATTATGATATTTTCTGATATGGTTATTATGTTATGGTTGGTAGACGACGCTGTTATCAGTCACAATTTGACTAGTGTGCTTGAATATAATGAAACATTAGAATCCTTTTATAAACATTAGATTGGTGGATCTGTTGCAGGATCTCGACTAACTTGTGCCGCCAGCCAGGACTGGCATCTGCCGTACTTAGGTGCACCAATACCTCAGTTTCCAAACTTTTTCCGTTGCATGTCAGAGTTTTAAATATTTCTAGTTTTGAACAATGTTTTTGTAAATCCTATATAATATAGATTGATATGTCGATGATCCTCACAAACTTTAGATGCCGGGCAGAATCTACCGGACTTACGTATACAATTGAAATATCAGTTTTGGAAATAGTTCGAATTCTAATTCATTCAAGTATCGAATCAGATTTTTCACTTGTATTTATTAAAGCTAGAAGATGGATCTGTTGTAGAATCTGTACAAACTAAATTTTCAAATTTTTATTTACCGCCATTCAATTCCGAACTGAACAAGTTCCAGAAATCACAAGACAATCAATAGTATGGTACATGTATTTTGACTCTCCACTGGGAGTTGTGGGAAGACTCGACAGTCACGTGGTATAGTGGGAAGACTCGACAGTCACATGGTAAAGTGGGAAGACTCGACAGTCACATGGTAAAGTGGGAAGACTCGACAGTCACATGGTAAAATGGGAAGACTCGACAGTCACATGGTAAAGTGGGAAGACTCGACAGTCACATGGTAAAGTGGGAAGACTCCACCGTACCGGTCCACGGCCCGGTTGTAGGGGACCACTGCTCTAAGGCATTTTAAGATATTTAGCTCAGTATCAGTGGGTGGGGGGGCGCATTTTTAGATTTCACCTTGAGTGACACAAACACTATTTACGTCATTGCATTGTCATTGACGTGACGTCATTAGAACCAAAAATACAAAAACGTGTTGCAAACAATTAAAAAAAGTCAATTTTACCTTAAAAATATGTGATATTTAACATATTTTGTAATAGTTAAAACATATTTTCATTAAATTAAAAAACTTTGTCGAAATTAAACAAATCTATTGGCTTTCCAACGTTTTTATATTTGATTGATGACACGTCATAGTAATACCATTCAAAACAATTTGATCATATACTTTATTACAAATTTTATAACTTAAAAAATAAGAATATTGAAAGGGGACTTGGGGAGGCTGTGACTTTAGCGTGTCCGTTTTGTCCGTGAAGACCGAAAAGTTGCCGACCTCTTTGCAATAAAACTGACTTATCGTACAACTTACACATCAACAAAACTATTGGAGTCTCTCATTCTGGTCTCACATTTTAATAAAAAAAAAACCAGTCAAACCAATTCAGTGAATCCAGGCCACATTTAGAGCAGATTGTTTATTTAAATCGATTCAACTCAGATGAGTTTATTCCAGCCCTCTTCAATGTATTCAAATAAATGGTCGAACTACTTGTGACTGATTCACTCAGTCAGCCTGACGCTGGAGATGTATTTGTGGATTCAAGTGATTTATAAACAGATGCAAGTTTGTTATTTTTTAATAATAGATACATATAGATACACATAGATATTGACAAGAAAATATAAGTGTTTTGATATCAGTTAAACAGACATACAAATAAACATTGACTGGAATGAATGTAAGAAGAGAGACAATATTGAGACTTAGGTGAGAGGGGAAACAGAAAGGAAGACAGAGAGATGGAGAGAATGAGAATTAAAGACAATCAGGAAATGAGAACTTGAGAGAGAGAAAGGGAGAGAGAGAAAGGGAGAGAGAGAGAGAGAGAGAGAGAGAGAGAGAGAGAGAGAGAGAGAGAGAAATGAAAGCGAGATAGACAAAAAGACAAAAAGAAAGAATGGGGCGGGGGGGGGGGGAAGGAGCGGCTGTGCAAATGACGTTTCATCACGTCTGATTTCTAATGATTTTTTTCTTTCAATTTGAAATGATATCGATCAGAAATAACACACGATTTAATTACACTCGATGAAGTTCGTGTTAAATGTCAGTCTCTATGTGGTGGGGAAATGTCGTCAGTCTCCATGTGATGGAGAAATGTCGTGAGTGTCTATGTGATGGGGAAATGTCGTGAATCAGGCAAACTATACACTCATTTCTCTCTCGGTGACGATGTATTTTTTTTTATATATTAACTTTATGAATAAAACATTTGGTTCTAGTGCTGTGAATGGTTGAATTGGTTTATAGAGAAGTGTACCTTATATTATACTAGTTGCAAGTACCCGGCTTTGCCCGGGTTTAAAATAAGGTTTTCTGTTTACCTTCTGTTTTCTCCCTACCCCCTCTTTCCCTTCCTCTCTCTCTCCCTCCCTCCCCCTCTCTCTCCCTCCCTACCCCCTCTCTCCCTCCCTCTCCCTCCCTCTCTCTCCCTCTCTCCCCTCTCCCCCTCATTCTCTCCCCCCTGTCCATCCCCCTCCCTCCCTCTCTCCCCCTTCCACCTTCCCTCTCTCTCCCTCCCTGCCCCCCTCTCTCTCTCTCTCTTTATCTCTTCCTCCCATTTCTCCCATCCTCTCTCTCCCTCTCTCCTTCCCACCCTCTCTCTCCCTCCCTCCCCTCTATCTCCCTCCCTACCCCCTCTCTCCCTACCTACCCCTTCTCCCTCCCTTCTTTTCTCTTTCCTTCCCTCCCTTTCTCTCTCCTTCTCTCCATACCTCTCCCATCTCGCTCTCTCCCTCCCTCTCCCACTCTCCCCCTCTCCTCCTCCTTCTCTCCCCATGTCCATCCCCACTCCCTCCCTCCTACCTTCCTATCCTCTCTCTCCCCCTGCCCCCTCTCTCTCTATCTCCCTCCCTCCCTCCCTCCCTCCCTCTCTCTCTCTGTATATATATATATATATATATATATATATATATATATACTTATTATTATGGCTTCACTATTCTTCTAAAATCCTTCTTCAATCCTTTACCTTCCTCAAACTGTACAAATCAGGGAGCATGAAAAAACAACAACAATTCTTTGCAGCACAAAGGCACCATAAAGCACCAGCGCGCAAGTTCTATTCGGGAAATGACGTCACAGAGGAATTTTATTTATGGCGCCGTCGAGATTACTTTAATATAGTAAAATACTAAAATAAAAAAAAATTAATTACAATTAAACTACCCATCCAGATGAAACGAAACCTGTCCTATAACCTTCCCCATGTATTTATGTGTATGTGTAACAAATTTCACGTTATTTGGTTGTCTGGATCTTGAGTTATAAGGGAACAGACAGACAGACAGACAGACAGCAAATGCTTCTTATAAGTATAATAGATAGATAGAGATTATCTCAGTATTGTGGTGTATCCAAAATGAAAACAATTTTATATACTGAGTAATGGTGTACTGTACTACCATGCTCTTTTATAACGCGAGGATATAGTTCGGTAGAGCAAAAGGGACTGATGTTCCTTTTAAAAAATTAAAATAACAACTGATGAGCCAATGTGCATGATCGACATTAGGGGTGTCCAAATTAACATCCTCCGGGTGGAGGATAATAATGGGGCGTTGCGGGCAGCAAATCAAATGTATTAGTAATGGTTTAAGGTGTTAAAAAGTAAATCAAGGAGATTTTTTTATTATACATGTAAAAGAGAACACAGAAACCATAAATTATTTACATGTCGGACATTGTCAAGACACAAAAGCTGTCAAATTTTATTATGTTTAATGATATTCAACTCTCAAAGAAAATTGTGTTGATGTTTTATTCTTATTTTATTTGATTCTTAAAATTATTTCAAGCTCGTTATTATAAACTTTAAATAATTATTGTATGAATATGACGTAATTGTGAAGAGAGTGATATTGTTCTCCAGAGCAGTGGTCCCCAACCTTTCTCTCGCCACGGACCGGTCAGCGTTTGATAATTTCACCACGGACCGGTCAGCGTTTGATAATTTCACCACGGACCGGTCAGCGTTTGATAATTTCACCACGGACCGGTCAGCGTTTGATAATTTCACCACGGACCGGTCAGCGTTTGATAATTTCACCACGGATCGGTCAGCGTTTGATAATTTCACCACGGACCGGTCAGCGTTTGATAATTTCACCACGGACCGGTCAGCGTTTGATAATTTCACCACGGACCGGTCAGCGTTTGATAATTTCACCACGGACCGGTCAACGTTTGATAATTTCACCGTGGACCGGTCAGCGTTTGATAATTTCACCACGGACCGGTCAGCGTTTGATAATTTCACCGTGGACCGGTCAGCGTTTGATAATTTCACCACGGACCGGTCAACGTTTGATAATTTCACCACGGACCGGTCAACGTTTTATAATTTCACCATGGATCGGTCAGCGTTTGATAATTTCACCATGGACCGGTCAGCGTTTGATAATTTCACCACGGACCGGTCAACGTTTGATAATTTCACCATGGACCGGTCAGGGTTTGATAATTTCACCATGGACCGGTCAGCGTTTGATAATTTCACCATGGACCGGTCAACGTTTGATAATTTCACCATGGACCGGTCAGCGTTTGATAATTTCACCATGGACCGGTCAGCGTTTGATAATTTCACCATGGACCGGTCAGCGTTTGATAATTTCACCATGGACCGGTCAGCGTTTGATAATTTCACCATGGACCGGTCAGCGTTTGATAATTTCACCACGGACCGGTCAGCGTTTGATAATTTCACCGCGGCCCTCAAGAGGAAGGGGTGGGGGCGGACAATTACGAGAGAAATAAATTAAAAGGCAATAATTTAATGTTTCTTTGGCGGCCCAGGAACATTCGTTCCACGGGCAGGTACCGGTCCGCGGCCCGGGGGTTGGGGACCACTGCTCTAGAGAGATAGATTTTATTTGAAAAAAAAATCTAGTTAAGAGACATGCAAATATGATTTTGTTGAATAAAATTGAAAACGATGATTATGGCGGGAATGTTAAAAAATTACCAATTCAAGTATCAAATCATGGGCTGTATGTAACAAATTGGACTAAATTGCTTTTCTTAACTTGAGTTTTCATCAATTTACTATTCATTTCAAAAGTTCACAGGCATTCATATTCATACCTGTTTTTCCCTTGAAGATCGTTTTTGAATCATTGAAATGAGTGGTTACGTCTTCTAAAACCATTGAAATGAGTGGTTACGTCTTCTAAAACCATTGAAATGAGTGGTCATGTCCACCAAAACCATTGAAATGAGTGGTCATGTCTACCAAAACCATTGAAATGAGTGGTCAAGTCTACCAAAACCACTGAAATGAGTGATCATGTCTACCGAAACCATTGAAATGAGTGGTCAAGTCTACCAAAACCATTGAAATGAGCGGTCATGTCTACCAAAACCATTGAAATGAGTGGTAATGTCTACCCAAACCACTGAAATGAGTGATCATATCTACCAAAACCATTCAAATCAGTGGTCATGTCTTCCAAAAAACCATTGAAATGAGTGGTCATGTCTTCTAAAACCATTGAAATGAGTGGTCATGTCCACCAAAACCATTGAAATGAGTGGTCATGTCTACCAAAACCATTGAAATGAGTGGTCATGTCTACCAAAACCACTGAAATGAGTGGTCATGTCTACCAAAACCATTGAAATGAGTGGTCATGTCTACCAAAACCATTGAAATGAGTGGTCATGTCTACCAAAACCATTGAAATGAGTGGTCATGTCTACCAAAACCATTGAAATGAGTGGTCATGTCTACCAAAACCATTGAAATGAGTGGTCATGTCTACCAAAACCATTGAAATGAGTGGTCAAGTCTACCAAAACTACTGAAATGAGTGGTCATGTATTTAAGTACCGATTTCATTTTATTTTAAATAAATTGGCAATCTTAATAAGAAACTTTTACACACAAGTATCCCTGGCGTACTGTGCAGTAATACTTCAACAAATTTGAACTAGGACAGGAACAGCATCGTTTACTTTTAATTTTACGGGTCTTTCTCAACACTTTACCAGACAAGTTCTAAAAGTGTTCTTTTACTGCATCCTAAAACTCTCTTTGATGAATTTGAATGTCATAAATGACGCCATTTTTTTCTTGTTATATGTCATCATTTGTCATCAATGGCATTTACAATTAGGCCTTTTCTAACTGAACTGCATCAATAACTTCGTCCGTTAACAAAACATACAACTATTTCTTAACACATTTTCTTGATGTATAACATAGTCTTACTCTTATAAGCGTAGGACACAGAGAATAGTCTGGAAAAAGAAAAACTTTGTGAGAAATGTCAGCGGATTAACTGACTACAAATAAACTTAGTGAGAAATGTCGGTGGACTAACTGACTACAAATAAACTTTGTGAGAAATGTCAGTGGACTAACTGACTACAATTAAACTTTTTGAGAAATGTCAGTAGACTGACTACAGATAAACTTTGTGAGAAATGTCAGCGGACTAACTGACTACAAATAAACTTTGTGAGAAAGGTCAGCGGACTAACTGACTATAAATTCCATACACTGGAAAGATCACAAGTTTTTATTTTATTTTATTTTTCAGTTGCGAATCTGTACATTGTGTATACCACCTTGTAGTCTGTACATTGTGTATACCACCCTGTAGTCTGTACATTGTGTATACCACTCTGTAGTCTGTACATTGTGTATACCACGCTGTAGTCTGTACATTGTGTATACCACCTTGTAGTCTGTACATTGTGTATACCACCTTGTAGTCTGTACTTTGTGTATACCACCTTGTAGTCTGTACATTGTGTATACCACTCTGTAGTCTGTACATTATGTATACCACGCTGTAGTCTGTACATTGTGTATACCACCTTGTAGTCTGTACATTGTGTATACCACGCTGTAGTCTGTACATTGTGTATACCACCTTGTAGTCTGTACATTGTGTATACCACCTTGTAGTCTGTACATTGTGTATACCACTCTGTAGTCTGTACATTGTGTATACCACGCTGTAGTCTGTACATTTTGTATACCACCTTGTAGTCTGTACATTGTGTATACCACCTTGTAGTCTGTACATTGTGTATACCACGCTGTAGTCTGTACATTGTGTATACCACCTTGTAGTCTGTACATTGTGTATACCACCTTGTAGTCAAGTTACATGTATTTAAGTTAAGTTACATTTATTTAAGTTAAGTTATTATTTAAGTCAAGTTACATGTATTTAAGTCAAGTTACATGTACGAACCATCTTGCCGACTTTACTAAGATATCAAACAGGAATTAGCGGCCCGGGGATGTGGACTAGGGTAACCACTCCCATGGGGACCCCACGATAGAAACGTGATTAAGTTATAATTCTAATTCCCGCATTTGACACACTGGGCCCTGCGCATTCAACAGTAATGTCTAGGCCGCCACCATCATAGGCCAGTATTCAGAAATATTTTTCTGCAAAAGAAATTAAGAAAAAACAATTTACATACCACACAAAATTTGTATTAATTTTATTTTGAAGTTATTAGGTTGTCAAAGTTTCAAAGGTTTCAATGTTTCTAATAACTAACGAATTAAAAAATATTTTATATAATTTAATTTTATCTGAAGTAATCTGTAGACGTTTTGTGACCATTCCATATTCCAATAAATAATTCATTGAACGCCCAATGAACGTCATGCGCACAATGTGAAGTCATAGAATAATGAAAGTGACGTGAGATGAATGGATGGCAGACATTGCAAGATTGAGTGACGGAATCAATTGATCCCAATTCCTTCCAGAACAATTAATTACTTTTTTTTTCGTTATTCTTTTCTATAGACCACTTTGGGTGAAGTCAGGTAGTAGAGATATAAAGGAAGAGATTGAACTGAGATAGGACTAAATTATTACGTCTGTCAAGTTGAATGCACTGTTAAGAAATGTTGAACAAGAACATACACTGGATGATAATTTTACTGACACTTTATTTCATGGGTAAGTTGTTTTTTCTCTGTAGTGATTTAGTTATTATTCAATGTGAATATGTTACTTAGCATTAAAAATAATATTTACCGAAAGCTACATAAAAACAGCATGTATTGTAGATACAATTTAGCAAACCAACATTAATCAACATTAAATAAAGAAATACCTCTATCAACTTGTGGGTCCCGGGGAGGGGGGGTGCGGGCTTCTGCAGACATTTGAGGGGGGGTATTTCTTAGACAATAATTCACCCTGTCGGGGGGTGACCCGACGCATTTATTCTAACATTTGTTTGTAGCTTTTATAAAAATGTGACAAACACAAACTCAGAGATTTTAAACGTAATGGGGTAAAACAAATCAATAGCTCAAATTAATTCTAGCAAACTACCAATGGTAATTAGGACTTGTGAATAAAAATGAATATTGCTATAAAAAATAAACAAAACATAATGTGATGTTCAACTTCCAGTTTACACACTACACCTTGTCTATTCAATAATGTTACTTCCGGTTTACGCACTACACCTTATCTGTTCAATATGTTACTTCCAGTTTACGCACTACACCTTGTCTATTCAATATGTTACTTCCAGTTTACGCACTACACCTTGCCGATTCAATAATGTTACTTCCAGTTTACACACTACACCTTGTCTATTCAATAACGCAACTTCCATAATCAGTCGCGAAAAATGGATTCGTAAAAATTGTTTCACATTTACTTATTGTTGTCATAGTTACCAATGTTGTTGTGTTGTTGTTATGTGTGGCAACAAATATTTAAATCCATAGCAGACCTACGATATTGCCTTATAGAATAAAATCATAAATCACACAAACACTTTGTGTACACCAAAAGAACATAGAACATGCATCATCAATTAAATTAAAGTAAATCAATACATTTTTCCGAAAGCCTCCCTATTGTATATGTTACCGGCAAAGTGTGAAATTCCGGAATTCTATAGAATGCCTAGGCAATGTATAGAATGCCTGGTGGTTTAGGCAAAGTATAAAACTTTTAAATTGTGCACACTTTTCCTAGGCATTCTTTACAATGCCTAGGCATTGTATAGAATGACTAGTGTCGTTTTGGCAAAGTATAACATTTTTAAACTGTGCATACTTTTCCATCATGATTTGCATCCTCGTGCATGTCTTCTGCAGAAAGGGCTGTCTCTTGCATTCCTTCATCTCTATCTGCTCTTGTGTTGTTTGTATGCTCTGTATTCTTTTTTCGAGGTCTTCCTGTTTCCACATCTTGTAAAACATAGTCAGGTAGGGACGACGTTGTGAGACCTACTTTAACTTTGCAGCCAAAGAGTGCTTCGTATGGTGATCTTTTAATCCCGGAATGAAAAGCTCTGTTCTTCATGAGTTGGACGAACCGTAACCCCTCACACCAGCGGCCAGTTTTTCCATCTTGCATCCAATCATACAACATATTTTCGATGTCCTGGTTAGCTCTTTCGACGCTCCACTGGCTTTGTGAGTGGCGCGGCTTACCATGAACGATCTTCAAGGTGGGCCAGTACTCCTTTAAGCTGCTTACCACACTGTTTGCAAATTCTCTGCCGTTATCAGACTGTAGAATTGTTGAAGCACCAAGCAACGTAAATATGTCTACGAGCTAGTAGGCAACCTTTTCGGCCTTCTTTGTCTTCAGGGCCCTGAGAACCACGAACTTGGTGAGATGATCTTGATACACCATTAAAAACTTGTATTCCCCATTAGGATGGGATTGAAAGTGGATGAGATCGACCTGACAACGGGAGCTGAATTCAGAAAAAAAAAACATTGGCTTGACTACAATGCCTTTTTTGACGCTTTTTTGTTTTTTCTGGCAAGGTTCACAAAGGTTAACATAAGTTCAATATCATGACGTGTAATGTTCTTGTATTTGGGTGATAGTTCTTTCAACATTCTGTCCTGTCCTCCATGCCCAATAGCAAAATGGGCATTATGAAGTACGTCAAATAATTCGGAGTCCGCGACGTAAAACTGAATGGCACTCACACCTTCTTTTTCCACCATCATGACATCATAGTGTTTCACCAGCCAATAGTTACATACTTTGCCGAACGGGAACTCGGCATTCTATAGAATGCCTAGGCCCGTGTTTCCCAACGTGGGGCCCACGCCCCACAAGGGGGCAATTTGATTTTTAAGGGGGGCAATTCGAAAATGGACTCGATACGAGTTTTAGCCTTTCGCTCCGGGCTATTTAACCCTTTGGGCACTATAGTCGCCGCGCGTCGCCTCTACTGATTGGCAACTATAGTCGCCGCGCGTCGCCGATTTCGGGTTGTTCCGTTGCCGATAGTGCTACATGTTTTTAATTGCTTATTTTAAGCTTTTGAATCTCTGAACATAGAGAGCGATAGTTATTCTATTTTATTCCATAGTAAAATAAGTGGTGCAAGCAAGAAAAAAACTCGTCAATATTCAGAGGACTATGGGATTCATACCCGCTGTCCATGATGTGTGGATGCCTTTTTGTCTTTTATGCCAGCAATACTTGACCAACGAATCAATGATTCGAGGTCGTCTTGAGGCACGTTTGAAGGCAAAACATAGTGCTCATATTAAGTCAGATTTGAATTACTTTAAAACTTTAAAGACAAATTTTGAAAAGAGAACAACATTAAAGTCCCTATTTACTGCTCATACTTCAACTACTAATCGTGTTCTTGAGGCTAGTTATCAAATTTCTTTATTCATCGCAAAAACTGGAAAAAATCATACTATAGGAGAGAATTTAATAAAACCGTCAATATCAGCATTTCTCAAAACGGTTCTTCAAAAAGATGACAAAGATGTAAAAGCTATGCCACTCAGTAACAATACTGTTAGCAGAAGAATAGATGAAATTAGTGAAGATATTGAAAAACAACTTGTTGAAAAGTTGAAAACAACAAATTCTCAGAGCAAATGGATGAATCAACTTTGAGAGACAATGAGGCAGTATTAATAACTTACGTAAGATATATTGATAAAAGGAATTTTTCTGAAGAAATGTTGTTCTGTAAAAGATTAGAAAGCACCACTACCACCAAAGATGTATATAATCAGCTGAAAAACTACTTAGATGTCAATGATATACCGATAAAAAATATAACATCTTGTGCTGCAGATGGTGCTCCTAATTTGATGGGCAAAAAAATGGTTGCTTAAAATTGATGACAGATGAGAATCCAGAAATGATTCTTGTGCATTGTGTTATTCATAGGGAAAACTTTGTAGTTAAAAACATCTCGCCTGGTCTTAATGAAGTACTACATTCAGTAATAAAGTGTGTTAATACTATTAAAGCTAATGCCAAAAGTGAGCGTCTCTTCAAATTATTTTGTGAAGAAAAAAATGAAGACCATGTGAGACTTTTACTTCATGCTGAATTAAGATGGCTATCAAAAGGGAACTGTTTGAAAAGATTTATGCAACTGATACTCTTAGTGATTTTTTAAGCGACAAACCTGAAATGAAGTATCTGTTAACAATCGATGGTAAAGCATTTGTGAGTTATTTAGCCGATATCTTTGAAAAATTAAATATATTAAATAAACAACTTCAAGGAACAAATAAAACACTTGTCGATGCAAAAGCGAAGATATTTGGTTTCATTACTCTTATTGAGTTATAACAGAAACAAATTAACAACAAAAACTTTGAACAGTTTCATTGGCTCCAAAAATGTGAAGTAACTCATACCGCTTTACTTGTTAGTGTCATTCATCTGAATATTTTATCGGCTGATTTTAAAGAAAGATTTTCTGATTTAAAACAAATTGATTTTCCAACATGGATGATGCAGCCAATGTTAGTAGATTTGTCTGATATATCAAATATGCAGTATCAAGAAGAACTCGCAGAATTGCAAAATGATGAGTCAGTTAAAACTTTATTTAATTTAAAATGTGCGATGGCATGGCATGGCTATGTGAGGAAACAGAAATCAAATTTAACCAAATGTGCAAGAAAACTATTGCTACCATTTCCATCTTCATATCTAGCTGAATGTGGATTTAGTGCTATAAATGATTTACTGTTAAAAAAAAAGAAGTCGGCTGGATATAACACGACGCGGAGACTTGAGACTGAAGCTAACCAAATTGGAACCTAATATAAAAGCTCTGTGCAGCATGCATCAAGCGCAAGGATCTCACTAAACTGGAATAATAAATTAATATAGAAATATGTTTATTTAATTTTTTTCGTATTAGAATTTCAGTTTAACATTATATTTTTTTGAAAATTTACTTATTGTTTTTCGTTAACATGTTCCTAGTGATTTCTTTCTAAAACCTATTATTTTAGTTTCTCAAGTGAACAATCAATTTTTTGATATTGAAAATTATGCATTTTACATGGGGGGGGGGGGGGGCATAAGAATTCGAGAAAGGCTAAGGTGGGGCAAGACATGAAAAAGGTTGGAAAACACTGGCCTAGGCGATGTATGAAGTAGCAATTATTTCATACTTTGCTTGAAAAATTCAGGCATTCTATACATTGCCTAGGCATTCTATAGAATGCCGGATTTCACACTTTGTCGGTTAGAATATATATATACCTTGTGTGTCAATATGGCAGTGCTAAACTATTAAAAAGGAAAATAACTTAGGGATTCATATATGAATCAACCATATTTTGCACTATTATAATCTTCTTACTAACTTTTGGCCTAAAAAGGTGAATGTATTTATTCACGTTATCTCAGGAGGATGTAAAATTACCGGAAAAGCATGCGCAATCAACTTTCGCTTTTTTATTTCCGATCTGATGTTAATAATAGTACAAATATAAAAAAAAAAATTGGGCACTGTAGGGTTAAATGGCGGCATTTTGCTTAGTCGTCATTAGAAGACTTTTTCAATAGAAATGTTGTGAATTAGTTAGTCCATATGAATAAAACATATGAATCCAGTGGTGTATGGGAATAAAACCTACGAATAAAGCAGTCCGTTGGGAAAAATCACTACGAATTATGTTGTGCGTAGGATTAAAATCTATAAATTGTATATATATATATATATATATTATATGTTGAGGCTACCGCAGATAGGGCCCCCAAAATCCTAGAGAAGGCACTGCTAATCAGCTTTAAATATTTTCATGATCCATGAAACGCGAATTATCATTGTTCGATAAATTAGTAAATAACCCATCTTTTCATTTGTCCATAGAATGTATTAGATGCACGTGCCCAGGCAACTATACCCTGTCTGGTTCATATTGTTATAAGTTCCCATCTGTACAACTGGAATGGAGCAATGCGACTGTCTTCTGTACTCAAGACAGCGGCGGCATGGCGGTGATATCGTCCGCAGACGAAAATACAGCTTTTGCTAATTATCGGTACTAAAAATACAATAAATATTAAAAAAAAAGATACGCTACAAAATTGTGACTTATTTATGTCTTTGTCTAGCTTTTTATATTGCTCCTATATAAACAAGATTTACACACAAAAATATTAGATTGAAATATGTTGAACTAAACTAGCTATTCCTATCATAGTATATTCATCATAAGTCCCTGAAGACTATCCTCTAGCTTTTATACGGCTATGTCTTACTTATCCACTTATCATTTGATGTATTATCGTCCATGTGAATTTTAAAAAAAGGCCTCTTTCGATGTATACAAGTTTCACTAAGAAGAAATAGTGGATAGTTTAGCTATAGCTATTCTAGAAATAGAGGATAGTTTACTATAGCTATTCTAGAAATAGAGGATAGTTTACTATATCTATTCTAGAAATAGAGGATAGTTTACTTTAGCTATTCTAGAAATAGAGGATAGTTTACTATAACTATTCTATAAATAGAGGATAGTTTACTATAGCTATTCTAGAAATAGAGGATAGTTTACTATAGCTATTCTAGAAATAGAGGATAGTTTACTGTAGCTATTCTAGAAATAGAGGATAGTTTAGCTATTCTAGAAATCGAGGATAGTTTAGCTATTCTGCTTCAGTTTCTTTAAGCTCTTGTCATTTATCTATCACCAAACCCCGAGTGGCTCGATAGAATGGGGAGGGAGAACATCGGCATAATGAATGTTTTATATTCATAGCAGCGCCTGGCCCAGACATGTCAAACTGGCGCCCATAAGTGCGGGCTGAGCAAAGGATACACAAGATGGCTCAAATTTCGTTTCGGTCTTTTAATTTGTGATTTTTAAAAAAAAAATTATTATATTTATTCTATATATCTATGTATATTCCAAATCTTGTTTAACTTTTTTAGTTTCTAGACACTGGTTCACAGGGGCGATGTTATGAAAAATAAAAAGTTATTATTCCCCGGCACCATTTAATAACCAGGGCTTTCTTATGTCCGTCGATGCCTGCTACAGGAAGGGTGTGGCATTGTAGCCACCCATACAGGGAAATAAGGACCCCATTCTGTTTGTAACTCGATTTACCTGACAAAGGTCTAATTGTTCTATTCGAGTGTAAAATTAAATTCAATGTTGGGAACACATTTATTCATTAATGGTTTTAAATTATTTGACAGAAATTCTCTGCCCATCACTGGAGATCCATTCTGGTTAGGAGTTCACGTTGTGAATGGATCAACTTGGCAGTTTCTGACTGACTACACTGGTGGATTCACTATTTACCACAATTTTGTTAATGGCACTATACCTATAGGACATGATGGTAAACACGCTCTCTTTCAGTTTCGTAATTAATGTCGTGTGACAGCTCTATACAATCTTCAATTCAGTTTTTTAAAAATTACTTCTAATTACAAAATGTGAAACATAAAACATTTTTGACTACCAGTTGCCTAAATTTACTAATTTTAAAGCACAATGAGTCTTTTGAACCATCTGTAATAAGAAGAGAATTACCCCGTCTCTGTCACTTGTTGTTAAAGGCCCCTGGAACGAGACCCCAGATGTTGAGGATCCCGAGAAGGGTACCCTTGGCTTGTCGCTAAGAGTATGAGGGCTGACTCAACGGTGACTCGTATTTGTATTTGTGTTTCTACCACACACAGTCTCACCAACAATTAGACGTATAACAAGTGACGAATAATCAATTCCACAAGCGTGTGTACAACACCAAGATATATTTATTATACAAAGGCACCAGTCCGTAACAGGGATCTGGTGACTTATCATAAGCAAAGATAATTCAAACTGCAGCAAATAATCCAATATAAAATGAATGAGGGGAACAAGGACGTTATCACTAGTTAATTCTCTCTCTCTCTCTATCGCTCACCCAGAGCCACACAAGTCGACTGGTCGCTACCAAGACCCTCCGTCCAATGCCTTGAATCTATCTTTCATTTCCCCCACATCGGTTTTCTCACGTGACCCTTAGCCAATCAAATAAAGTATCTGCTTCATTCAAACTTTCAAATTAGGGGGTGGAGCCTAGATGGGGGGGGGGGAGAAGTAGTACGCCATGCAGACAAAGACAATAGTAACTGGACATCCAGCGGGTCTCTTTGAAGACGCCGACCGGAGTACGTACAGCAGTCAGGTGGTCAGAGATTTCCCCGCGGAATATAACATGTTTCTGTTAACAGCTACTTTGGTTCGTCGACGGAGATTCTGCCGAACACCTGATCTATGACGCAATTACGGGGGTGGGGTGGAAACGGGGGGGGGAACTGAGGAGCGAGAACGTAGATTATTATGTATAGTTTAATATACATATTAACGGTAGTAATACTACTACGTTAGGGGTTGGAGTAAGGGGATAGTTTCGACAGATTAGTCACCACTTGTGACACTTATGATTGGATGAATGGGCGAGTTTGAGAAATCTACTTTATTTTAACGTAAAAAAAATCTTAGCCTAGTAATAGTAACTAATATATTGTTACTTTAAACTTTAAGACTGAAATCTTTACGAAAGCTTCTCTATTGAAAATATAGAAATTCGAAAAACTTCAATATCGAAAATACCGGTTTTAGTATTGGGTAATTTCTTGTACGTATTCTGTCCGATCACAGACATTACAAGTGTGTGGCTACTTTGTCTTTTCTCATTTTATCTGGTGATTTCATGTCGCTTCATACCGTAACATATATATTTATGTGTTATAATTGCTTAGTCAATAAAAAACAATAATAACTCACAATTAAAAAAATGTTGTAAATATGTTTTTGTCACCAGGGGACTGCGTTGTAGGTTGGCTTTCATCAAACACAGACTTGGTCTGGTTACCAGTTCACTGCAACACTTCACTGTACTTCATCTGTGAGACCAGGCCAACTAATGTCGTGACTACCACAACCAGTACACCGGGTAACGTCAACATATCTTTTAATTGAAGTCATTCTCTCTGTTTCTCTATGAAAATATGTTTGTGTTAACATTTAGTCTCACTTGTGAGTATTACCTACTTGTTGTTAACCACTTTATATTTTTTTATTGAGTGATTTAATGTAGTAGTAGTTACTGTGGGTAATGTCACTATTTGCAATCCATTAAACACAACTAAAAGTAATAGGCTAACAAAGCCGTTCTTAGAGCTCATCTCCATGAAATCAGAACACTGCAAACAACCGTCCAATTAGTGGTTCTTAGAGGTAAAGTTATATTGAAATCAATATTATCGTGATCATCGAATAAGACACAAAATAATGAAGTCAAAAACACATTGATAATTCAAACCTTTTTTTTTTAAATTAGATATTCACTCTAATTACCACAATACCAGGCCTAGTTATTTATTCACTCTAATTACCAGGCCTAGTTATTTATTCACTCTAATTACCAGGCCTAGTTATATTCACTCTAATTACCAGGCCTAGTTATATTCACTCTAATTACCAGGCCTAGTTATATTCACTCTAATTACCAGGCCTAGATATTTATTCAATGAACTCATTAAATTATATCTCACGATCCCACTAATTTATTCCATGAACTCATTAAATTATATCTCACGATCACACTAATTTATTCAATGAACTCATTAAATTATATCTCACGATCACACTAATTTATTCACCGTTCCATACATATTAAAACTACCAATCTGACATTTACACTTTTGTAATGAAGATTGTGAAAAAATATTTGATTAAACTGTTTGTACAGTAGTTGCGTCTAAGTTTTATGATGTGCTACTAAACTTTCGTTAATGTAAGTGGTCTCATTTCTTGAAAATATTTGATTAAGAAGCGCTATTGACCACAAGCATAACGGTGGATCTATTGATATCCTTAGCTCGTAGGCCTACTTTAAATGCTTGCAGTTTTCAAGCAAGTAACATTTCAATTACATCTACGACTGCTGTTAAAGATATTTTTGCCTAAAGGCTGTTGAAAAGGTGGAAATGGGGTGTGTGTGCGTGCGTGCGTGCGTGTGTGTGTGACAAGTTTGCCTATCCCAAGAATGATTAATAATATCAAAATATGAAATCTATTAAACTTACTAAAATGATTAGGTCTAATAGTATTCTAGTGTTCCACTCTTCTGTAAAATATAGAACAAAAAAAGAAATCATAAAATCTTGTGGAAGAAAATGAAGTAAACGTTAAAGCGCACTTTTCTAGAAGAAAGTCATTTACTTTTAATTTCAGTAAATTAATGGCCAAAATGAATCATCTTATAAATGTCATTTAGCCAGTGATTTATTATCGTTTTCATGGCGAACGGCCAATTTTATTGCTCATTGTAGCCAAGATGGTTCAAAAAACAAACAGTTTTTGGAACAAGAAAATCTTTTTGTTGTGCATTTTTATTATTTTACTTTTAAAGTTGAAATGGTGTGCAGTATTTGCAATATCTGTATGGTGAGATGTTAACAGAAAGATAAACAATAATGTTCACTTAATTGCCAAACAGCGACTGTTATATAGCACAGGCCTACGATCAACACCTGATGTGCTATTCGTCAAGGCTACATTACACAATCACGTCAGAATCAAGTGAGACAGACTCAGATTGAAGAGATTCAGTTGCTGTTGTTTTATTCTTGGTGCTTTTTTTTTAAACCGTTAATGACAAATTTATCAGGAGTAACTCGATGGCATATTTATTACGTCCTTCGGTTGGGGAAAACCCGTTTATAAAAAAGATTATTAAATGATCAATTAGTTTCGGCTGGTAACGGCCTTTGATCCAGCGAACTAATTAATTCAATATTTTGACTTGTTTATTGGATCAGTTTCGGAATCTGTTAGCGATGTTTTCCTAAAATACGTATCAAATGAAAAGCTCAAAATATTTCTCCGTTAGCTTCTTTGCATTGCAACTAAAACGTTGGACATGATTGTTTTTGCGGTAGTACGTATTTTAATTGGTAAAACCAAAATTGTGATGCAGAGTAAATTGAAGGACTTCAAAAAAAAAAAAAAAATAAACAAAAACTCTAGCGTGTTTTTTTTTCTTGAAAAAAAAACACGCACCAGCCCCTAGTCTATCCCCTAGTACAGTGGTCCCTAACTGTAGCCTAGAGCTTGACCTTTAACCCATCATGGCCAACGATACAAACAACTATAGTCTCTTGTTTCTCCACAGTAGTGAAAGTTTGATAGCCTAATAAATAATAGCTATAACTGTATGCTAATGTAGTTTTTAGTTCGTTTATTATATGTCTGATAAACTTATGAATACTAATTATAACAAATGCCTTAAATAAGCTGATAATGTAACTTTCAGTTTTGTCTTATTTGAAAGTCTGGATCATCTTTTAGACTGAAATGTTTTAAAAGCCAAAAAACTCTAAAGCACTGCCTAATTTAGACAGAATATGATGAAAAGATGTAGATTATATTTTATTGAATAAATTAAATTATTTCATGTTTAGACATTAAATAACGTATTTCTTTCATGTAGATTTCACATTGTTTATAAGGTAATTATTTCAATTTCTATCAATTAGTCACACACGGGAGCAACACAAATGTCAGCACATTTTCCAACTGGATCAAAGTGTACAACAACTTTCGGTACCCCACCTTGGATGGCTCACCAACGACAGCGACTAGGTCTGTGGTTTTCTGCGCAGTCACGTGCGCTCAGTCCAGTTTCTGCGTTGCCTTCAACCACAAGATAGACGACAACGAGTGCCAGCTGATCCACAATGAGGTCGATGCGACCTCAGCAGTGGCTTCGACAGGCTGGGATATTTGGATTGATGGCAGCCTTTATTCAACTTTTTTCAATTCAAGTGCTTGAATGACCAATGTCGTCTGAACAACACATGGGCCCAGACACACTAGTTTGTCCTGGGGCTCATAAAGTAGTTCAAAACACGACACTGAGTGACAAATATAAAACAAACTTTTGAATTGAAAATATTAACAGGCTGACAGGTTAGCATTACTGACTCAAGAATACAGGCGGCCCTCGACTTTCTCACATATTTGGTTCCTGAAAGTGTGTGCGAATGTTGAATGTTCGAAAGTAGAGGGAAATATTAATAACATAAACAGTACATCACAAATTAAATCACTTTCAAAATGGCGATCATGACATTACAAAAACGATTGCTTCGGGAACAACAAGGGCGGAGAAAGACTGGGTATGGACCAGAAATTCAGTAGACGGGTATACGGAAACAGTCGGAAATTACTGAATGTGCTTCACTAGCGCTTTTATGGTCGATTCTAAAAACACATTACCATTTTTTTTTAAATGTTCGAAATAGAGAATTGTGCGAAAGTAGAATGTGCGAAAGTCGAGGGCTTCGTGTATATATATTAACATTTTTAAAAGTATTCTACAATTCAAATATACATAGGTCTAGTAACGATTTGATTGCAGGCTTTTTAAAAATAAGCTTTTGATTAATTTTACTTAATGTTGGTTTGCGGGTTTTTTTTTGTTTGTCCTAAGGACAAATCGTGTAACAAACTTTTGGACCTATTCTTATTTAGTGAGTAGTCTCAAAGTTGGCACACATGTAGATTCTACAAGGTAATATATGAGTGTAATAATTTCGAGTCTACGAATTCACATTTTGTTGAATTACGAACATAATTTATTTTATGTAAATTTCGTAATTGGACAAAATTTGCCTTGAGATTATTATGTACTCAACTTAGTATAGAACCAATGCGTACATGAACAAAATAGTGAAACATTTTTAGTCTTTTATATACTTTCCGAAATTAAGAGTAAATGTATAACACAAACAAGTTAAATTCTTTCACAACTAAAAAGTATAAAACGAAAAAATATAAATAAAAAAAAAATAAGCTTAATAAAAAGGCACTAAAAAATAAAAATTGAATTTATTATGTGGTACAAATATTTATGTAAATTATTATTACTAAAATTAACAAAAAATAAACAATAAAAATATTTTATTCAAATGAAAAAAAATCCTAATCGAGTTGTGATTGAACTTCATTGAAACCTGCTCTCATGTTGAGTTGTGATTGAACTTGATTGAACCATGCTCTCATGTTGAGTTGTGATTGAACTTGATTGAATCATGCTCTCGTGTTTAGTTGGGATTGAACTTGATCGAACCATGCTCTCATGTTGAGTTGTGATTGAACATGATTGAACCATGCCCTCATGTTTAGTTGGGATTGAACTTGATTGAACCATGCTCTTATGTTTAGTTGGGATTGAACTTGATTGAACCCTGCTCTCATGTTGAGTTGTGATTGAACTTGAATGAACCATGCTCTGATGTTTAGTTGGGATTGAATCATGCTCTCATGTTTAGTTAGGATTGAACATGATTGAACCATGCCCTCATGTTTAGTTGGGATTGAACTTGATTGAACCATGCTCTCATGTTTAGTTGGGATTGAACATGACTGAACCATGCCCTCATGTTTAGTTGGGATTGAACATGATTGGCATCTAAAAAGTTCGGCTGAATTTTTTTTTAATTAAAAAAGCAACAAACTCTTTAGAAAGAAAAAGATGATAGCCGAAATATTAGGAAAAAACATTTCAGACTAGTAGGCTAGGAACTTGACGTGCTACAAAATTCTTAATATCAGGAGGCGAAAATGATTTCAGAAACAGGGCCTTCTTATCCTCTAGTCTATGCACTGTGCATAGGACCCTACATCTTAAAGGGTACATGAAAGTCTTAAAAGGATAATTTCCAAAAATATAAGTAAATAGGAAAAAAATAATTATGTTTTTTATTACATTATACTTATCATTAAGTTTACAATATTTATGAATTTACGTTTTTAGTAAAATAGTATGATTAGACAAAATAAGATTTCTGACTTTTTGCATTTATAAATCAAGTATAACATCTTCAAACATCATCTTCAAATTAACTTTTTTTTTCAACTGAAAGTAGAGCAATGGGTAATTATTACAAATGTCACGTAGTTATGGCAAATATTAATGTTAAATATTGACCTGGCAACTATCTCATTGTATATTTTGCATATTTTAAGACACTTATTTGTCATCAAACATTTAAGATAACATTACAAACTAATAGGTAAATTTGTCTTCGAGGCTTTTTATGGATACAACTGTTAATGCCCTTATTTCATCAGCTGTTTACTTGACACAGATCTTTAAGTCGAAAGTGAAACCCTGCATAAAATTCTTTTGTTATTTATTCTTGTTGCTAAGATGGGCGGTGATGGGCAAAAAAATAACCAAAAAGTAACTAACTTATAATTTAACGAACTTAATTTTAGTTATAAACAAAGTTTAATTAAATTTAAAAAAGTGCTTCGTAAAAATAGTAGTTTAAGTACTTTTTTTTAGTTACTGACTTAAAAAATATTAAGTTAATTTCAGAATATTTTCAGAATGCAAAATTTTACATTGCTTTTTGTTGGTGATGTGGCCATCTACGTGGTATAAACGTACAGTATTGAAAGCGGGGTAGAGGGGGTAATACCGGTGTCGTAGCTAGAGTAAACGTCACCCGGGGTGGTCCGTTCAAATGTCACCCCAGTGACCCCACACGACCCTTTGCCGAATGGTTAGGTGTAGCTAAATTTTCATACACACTCTACCTCTAGGCTCTACTATACCCTACTGACCGGTACGTTACTGCTTACATGTATGATCCAAGACAAAATCCGAATCCAATACCACAAAACAAATAGTTAAAATGCAAAGATTTTTAAAATGCAACTGACACCCAAAGCGAAGGAGCCTCATTTCAAAAATGTATTTTTCTAGCCACAGGGAAATGGTTTAACAATTGCGTATAAACAGATAGGGCCACAGTTTTTGAGAGATTTAAAGACGTCCAAATATTTGCAAGTGGCGGCAATAAAGCAAATTTTTCTCATGGTGCAAAACAACATTTGCATAGAGCCCACACATTTATTTTTGCCCCATGGGACATTGGGGGGGTCCTATAACTTTTGGGGGCATAAGCACATTTTTTTAGGGCTCTATGCAAATACATTTGGGAGAATTAGACACAAGTCATTTGTGGGTGCTTGGTAAAAGTAGCTTAGGGGCCCCAGGCCTATAAGGGTCCCTTGGCAAAGGTACATCGCGACCCTCACAAAAAAGTAATTTGGGGACACTAGGCAAAACACGTGTAGGGCCCCAGGAAAATGTACATTTGAGAATGCTAGGCAAAAGTAGTTTGAGGGCCCTATCAGTTAAATGTATTTGATTGCCTTTACTATAGCTACTATTGAGGCTATCAGTTAAAGGTATTTGATTGTCTTTGCTATAGCTACTATTGAGGCTATCAGTTAAAGGTATTTGATTGCCTTTGCTATAGCTACTATTGAGGCTATCAAATAAAGTACTTTTAGCGCCTTAGGAACATGTACATCTGCATCAAGGCTTGAGTGGTCGCAGCATATGATTTGAAGAAAAAACTCGGGCATTTGTCCTAGGAGCTTTCGTCCGTAAGGCTTTTGTCCTACACTTAGATAAAGTGATAACTAGGGAGCGACCGAGAATCGGATCGTTATCGGACCGATATTGGCACTATCGGTTAACTATCGGACCGGCCGTTTTTTTGGCTGCCGATACATTGTTTTTTTTTCAACTTGTGATTTGCACATTTTTCAAAAAAAATAAAATTCCGCCCGTCTTTCGACGGGCTTAAAATACTTATTTAATAAAATGGTATTTTAAAGTATATATTAAATAAATTAGTATTTGTAAGTAAATATTTAATAAAATGAGGAACAAAAAACTGTTGCTGTTTATTAAACGTAATCTCCCACACGTTGACTATCAGTACTAGTCACAGTAGTCAACACTTCACAAATCTAGTAACTCTAAACTGGTTTTGGTTTACAGAGTTAAAGTTTACTTACAGACTTCCAGTTAACTGTTCACCTGAGTGAAGTGATTTACTGATATAATTGTTTTTAATTTTTCAAACTTTTTTTAAAATCTGCTACAAGTAAATTCAGTAAAAATTACAAAGATTAACGAAGAAAATTATTTTAATTTCATCACAACTTTCACAATTTAGTGAAGTTACAATTAACAATTCATTGTCAGAGATTGTATTTTAAGACATCTTCCGTGTAGCAACAAACCACCACCCTTTTAACTTTACACCCTTTTCATACACCCCCCCCCCCCTTGAAAGAGCTTATGGTAACCATCCCCTATAATTATGCCCGGACCAAAATAATGGCCGTGTTATAGGATGCGGTGAAACGCCATACCTGTCTCCCCCCCTCCATCTCCTGGCGCTCCGAATTTAATGGCCTTCATGTCCACCAACGGCCATATATGTTTCAATAAACTCAAGTGTTGGTCACTATATACACATCCGACTTGAGTTGTTCTGCATCTATTCGTCACGTAGTTGTACACAAAATAAATGATTTGACCTTACATATACAGTTAAGGACTTAGAGTACTCTTAGACAACGGCCATCACAACTAGGGAGCGACCGATAATCGGATCGGTATCGGTATCGGACCAATATTGGCACTATCGGCTAATATCGGATCGGCCGATTGTTGTAGGGAGCGACCGATAGTCGAACCGATATTGGCACTATGGGTTAACTATCGGACCGGCCGTTTTTTGGCTGCCGATACATTGTTTTTTTTTCACAACAGAGTTGCAGAAAAAAAAAATCAGTAAATAACCCAATTCTATAACCAGATCAGACAAGATTTTAAAAAAAAGGAAAAAAAAAACCCGAACACAGAAATTGTCACGTCCACAAAAATTGCATCAGAGATATGACCTTGAAACAATAGGATTGGCATTTCTTAATTCTAATGTATGACCTTGAATGATACAATTAGTGAACATCTGTGTGTATTTTTTTTTGGGATGGGAAGTTGTGGGGGGGGGGGGGGTAAACAAGACACGCGTGGGCGAAGTGTTACAAAATATGTGAACATGGGTTGACATACGTCATACAGCACGAGAAAAACACGTGTTTGGCATTGTTGTTGCTTAAGGAGCTGTCCATTAATTACGTCAACAAAATAGGGGGGGGGTCAGAAAATTTTTGACAATTGTTGACAAGGGGGAGGGGGGAGGTCAAGAAAAGTTGACGTCAACAATGCTACTTTTTTTTATTTAATATAATTACTTAATAAATAGGAAAATTAAGCAGCGTTTGTAGTTCTGTGTTACACACTCGCTTAACATTCGGTATTTTAATTAAACTAACTATTTTCCTACTAATTTTGCCACATAAACATTTTGGAAGCCACCTTTTTTAGGGGGGGTAATCAAATGTTGACGTAATTTTATAAGGGGGGGGGGGTCTCTGGAAGTTTGACAAGGGGGAGGGGGGGGAGGTAAAAATCGCCAAAAATTTGTTGACATAAATAATGGACAGCCCCTAAAAAGAAAATATCGGTATCGGTAAAAATGATGGGGGAAAATATCGGTATCGGACTATCGGTAAAAAGGCATATCGGTCGCTCCCTAATCACAACAGTCTACATGCTAGCATGTGACATTAAACATTTTTACTTTTTTAGTTTGACATTAATTATTTACAACTTTATCTTACTTTTCTGTTTGTGTACAAGTAAAAAGTAAAAACAACAAATTGTTTGTTATAAGTTTAATTTTATACAATAAAATTGCAGATTTCTGAGATTATGCAGGCATGGTTTGAGTTTCTGACTTCGGTCTTCTGGTCTGTCTTTTCAAATCTTTTGTTCTTCTAATCATCTTCATCTGCAAGACACCCTTTCATTAATAGCAAAATATCGGTATCGGTAAAAATGCGGGGGAAAAATATCGGTATCGGACTATCGGTAAACAGGCATATCGGTCGCTCCCTAGTGATAACCTATTTCGGATACGGAATATACAAGTTTAGATGGGGGTACCTTTTGCAGAAGTAAAACTAAACAGCCTCTTAGTTAGCATAATTTATAACAAAGCTTACAAATAAAGAGAATATAAGTGGTTTAAAAGTGTTCATTCAACATGATATATTACAAAAATCACAACAATCTAGATGTGTGCTGTTTAGCTAATTTTTCATGACATGCCGGAGTTGACCTAAATGTACTCTCATTACATAAATTATTTATTATGGAAATGTGGGACGAAATTTGAGCAGGTTGTAACAAAATTTTAATGTTAAACTCCAGAATCTTTATATGCAAATATACAACTGTATTTTTCTGTATGTTTACAAACTCACATTTGCTAACCTTCAAAGTAAAAACGGAAAAATATAAACAAAGGTATTAGGAGCACAGACATATACTATTAGGAGCACTGTTCCCTCTAAGCTTCGCCAGCCTGTGCTAGCGCACGATTTTTCAGACCTCAGCGCATAACTTTTAGGCTTGGCGCACACAACGTAGATGACAGAAAAAAATTACTTATAGTTTTGTCATAAAATTCTGCGCGACTTGAGCTAAATAAATGAACTTAACGTGATCGAGATAACAAACAGTCTTAGTTGTGATATCAACTTCCGATCACGTTCATAATTTAAGTAATTGGCTTGAAGTTGACAGGAAATAGTAGACTTCGTTAAATATAATATAGTTTGAGAAGAAATGTCGAAGCGAAAGGGCGAAGATCAAGAGTCGAGTCATTTGGTGATGAGATGACGAATGAATTTCAAGAAAGAATGGTAAAACGATTATTCCGTTGAAACCATAATGCCTGGCCGCACACACGTGCTTCTAAAAGAAATATTCGAATATCGTGAACAAACCACGATACTAGACTAGAACAGAAAGAATAGAAAACCAGCAGTGCAATAAATCTTGACCTGACGAAGTCAAAATTCTAATTGACAATGTAGTACTTGCAGTGAAAATTAATTCTTCCATGCTGTACATTCAGGAAATTCACAATCATATGGAAAAATACCTGAAAATACCGACTAGTTGGAGAATCAAAAACTACGCCTTTGAATTTATTTGAAGTATAAATACAGTTGTTAAAGTTGAAGTTTTAAAAGAAATTCGAGATTCTTCTTTCTACACTCATTGTGAATGAACGTACAGACATTTCCATTTCAAAATTCTGATAATGTACATTAAATTTAGAAAAGCTCACAAACAGATTTATGAAACTGTTTCTGCTGGTATTAAACAACTAACAGCATGCGATAGCATTTCAATTGTTTCTGTAATTGTGAATTTCTACAGAGAAACTGATCTTGACTTAAATCGAATGATTATGTTCACGTCGGATGGTGCATCTGTGATGGATGTGTCGCGCATAGATAAGATTTAGGATTAGATGATGCATGGAAAAAAATATAATTAATGAAACAACTAGACACTTTAATACGAACTGTCTATACATTGTTCAGCAGGTCAAGTGTAAAAAAGGCAAAATTTGCAGAAGCTGCAGATTGTGATATTGTTTCTTTCATGTCATTAACGCTGTTTAGGCATTTAGCATTTAGTGCTTTGATAAAGAATTATGATATTTTGGTTAAGTACTTGATATTTTGGTTAAGTACTGCAGAGAACAAGTACATGAAGATAATGACAAATACTGTCTTGACAGATTAACCAAACCAGATATTCACGTTCATTAACTATCCTTTGTAATGTTGTTGGTTGAGTTAGCAGAATTAAGTAAAACTTTCGAGAGGAGCAACCTCAATACAGTCGAGAAATAAGAACGCAGTATCTTGGGGAAAGTATATATTTTGAGGAAGAAGTGAAAAATCTATTACCATCACATAATCATTCAGTCAACACAGATGACATAGTTCAATTTATTAAAGAGACATGTGTCCACATGGACTAAAGATTTCCAGATCTGGAATTACAGACTGGTGTGTGTTTGATAAGGGTGTTTTTTTTTAAATCAAACTTGGACAATTTTGATTTTAGCACTACTTGGAAAATTAGCAAACCTTATTGCTTGGGAGGTTAGAAGAAATATTCAGAGGTGAAGCTACATATTTGTGGAACTTTTCAAGCTTCAAGTGCAGACTGTGAGATAGGATTCAACTTAATGAATGAAATTAAAACAAAAATGTTAAATAGGCTTGATGTAGACCATTTGGAACATTTAATGAGAATTAAGTCATATTTATTGGCTAAAGATGTTATTAACACAGATCATGTATATGACTTTTGGAAGGGAATATTTAATTATTGCAAAATAAAATTTATTTCAATTCTTGTGTTTTAATTAGTTTTCTTTTTATCTTGTTGTATAATAATTTAGTTTATTGTTGGTTCATCTAACGAGAAGCTTCCACATATATTTTATATCTAAAAACGTATCAGTTTATTTCTATTTTTTGGTTGCAGTTTCACCATTTTTCAGGGTTGTTAGTATCGAAGTATCGGTATCGACCAATACAGTATCGACGATACTTTTTCAGTATCGGTTGCTGTATTACCGATCCTTTTTGTATCAAGTATTGATTTGTGTATCGCCGATACATTTTAAACGAAAAATTTTCGATACTCGATACCAATACTTTTCTGTTGCCACTATTTGCTAATTGCAGAAAAACAATAGCGATTTTAATACATTGTTTTAAAAGTAATCTTCATAAATTCAATCACTGCTTGTAATGATAACCATCAGCCCTACCACTATTAATACCACCCACCTCCCCACCAAGACAACTTGGATCACAAGGTTGAAGTTGAACAAAACTTAAAGCGTGCTTGCAGTACACTGAGTGCAGTTTCCACTCCACTTACTCGGCAGGGTGGTTGCAGCTTCAATACAGTCAGCAGTGCAGTTTTACTGCATGGCGGCAGAACCAGCTTAAGAGTGAAGTTCTGCTGAAGTAGACAAATATCTTGAAGATAACTCATCAGAAATGTTGTCATTATAATAGCACCCTACCCAACCTACCCAAGCATTAAGAAACTATATTGCTGAGATGATCGGCTAATGCTGAGTTGAGTGCCTGTTTTCATTAGGTGAGCGTAAAATTATGCCATTACGTTCTAGGCTAAGCAATGATCGTTTTGAAATGATGATCTTCTTACATGCTGCCAAGTGATGAAATAGTAAAGTTCCATTAGCCCTGATGGGCCATCGGGGATTCATCTGTTTCTATGACCTCGGCATATGAAGGAATTGTGTGGTTAGCACAACGCCCAGCCGCCTTTACTTCCCCAGCTTAAAGTCGGGTATTTATTTAAAACTGGGTGAACTTGTGGGAAAATCCCCATTGTTCTCACCGAGGATAGAACCCATGACTCTGAAGTCGACAGTCGATTATCTACACCTCTTGGCCATCCGTCAAGTACTAAAGTGATTAGCATTAAATTTGTGCTTTGACATTGTATTTTATTGTTTTCACTTTTTTTTAAAACTTGAACAACTCATTATATTTTAAATAAAAATAGTTTGTTGTTCTCAAAAGTATCGGTATTGTATTGGTATCGATTTTGGCAATACATTTTCACTTGAGTATTTGTATTGGTATTGGCGATACTATTTTCATTAAGTATTGGTATCGGTATTGACGATACAATTTAAGAGTATTGTTAACAACCCTGCCATTTTTAAATTGTATTTCTTCTACTGCAACCATATTTTTTTTATTATAAATAATTCATTTACAAAAGCTTTATAAAAATGTCCTACAAATAAATATATGGAAGTTTCCCATGCGGTTGACTCTATTAACTTATTATTTATTTTCTTAAATGACAATAATTGTATGTGTATTGCGTGTCGTGCTATTGGCGCACATTTTACACGTCATTGAATTCTTGGCTCACACAATTTTTTTTGGCGCACAACCCCCAAATCCTTGGAGGGAACATCGATAAGGAGCACGAGACACATATTATCAGGGGCAAGAGACTATTAGGGGAATGAGACACATACTATTAGGGGCGCAAAGCACATACTATTAGGGGAACGAGACACATAATATCAGGGGAATGAGACACATACTATTAGGGGCACGAGACACATACTATCAGGGGCAAGAGACACATACTATTAGGGGCACGAGACACATACTATTAGGGGCACGACACACATACTATTAGGGGCACGAGACACATACTATTAGGGGCATGAGACACACACTATTAGGGGCACGAGACACATACTATTAGGGGCAAGAGACACATACTATTAGGGGCAAGAGACACATACTATTAGGGGCAAGAGACACATAATATTAGGGGCACGAGACACATACTATTAGGGGAATGAGACACACACTATAAGGGGCAAGAGACACGTACTATTAGGGGCACGAGACACATACTATTAGGGGAATGAGACACGTACTATTAGGGGAATGAGACACGTACAATTAGGGGAATGAGACACATACTATTAGGGGCACGAGACACATACTATTAGGGACACGAGACACATACTATAAGGGGAATGAGACAAATAATATTAGGGGCGAGAGACACATACATTTAGGGGCAAGAGACACATACTATTAGGGGTAAGAGACACATACTATTATGGGCACGAGACAAATAGTATAAGGGGCAAGAGACACGTACTATTAGGGGCACGAGACACAAACTATTAGGGGCACGAGACACATACTATCAGGGGCAAGAGACAGTTACTATTAGGAACACGAGACACATACTATTAGGGGAATGAGACACATACTATTAGGGGAACGACGATACACATACTAACAGGGGCAAGAGACAAATACTATTAGGGGCACGACGATACACATACTATTAGGGGCACGAGACACATACTATTAGGAGAATGAGACACAAACTATTAGGGGCACGAAAATACACACGCTATTAGGGGCAAGAGACACATACTATCAGGGGCAAGAGGCACATACTATTAGGGGCATGAGACACATACTATTAGGAGAACGAGACACACACTATAAGGGGCACGAGACACATACTATTAGGGGCACGAGACACATACTATCAGGGGCAAGAGACACATACTATTAGGGGCAAGAGACACATACTATTAGGGGCAAGAGACACATACTATTAGGGGCACGAGACACATACTATTAGGGGAATGAGACACATACTATTACGGAGCACGAGACACAAACTATCAGGGGCAAGAGGCACATACTATTAGGGGCACGAGACACATACTATTATGGGCACGACGATGCACATACTATTAGGGGCCAGAGACACATACTATTAGGGGCAAGAGACACATACTATTAGGGGCACGAGACACATACTATTAGGGGAATGAGACACAAACTATTAGGGAGCACGAGACACAAACTATCAGGGGCAAGAGGCACATACTATTAGGGGCAAGAGACACATACTATTATGGGCACGACGATGCACATACTATTAGGGGCCAGAGACACATACTATTAGGGGCAAGAGACACATACTATTAGGGGCAAGCGACACATACTATTAGGGGCAAGAGACACATACTATTAGGGGAATGAGACACATACTATTAGGAGCACGAGACACATACTATTAGGGACACGAGACACATACTATTAGGGGAATGAGACACACACTATAAGGGGCAAGAGACACGTACTATTAGGGGCACGAGACACATACTATTAGGGGAATGAGACACGTACTAATAGGGGAATGAGACACGTACAAATAGGGGAATGAGACACATACTACTAGGGGCACGAGACACATACTATTAGGGACACGAGACACATACTATAAGGGGAATGAGACACATAATATTAGGGGCGAGAGACACATACATTTAGGGGCAAGAGACACATACTATTAGGGGTAAGAGACACATACTATTATGGGCACGAGACACATAGTATTAGGGGCAAGAGACACGTACTATTAGGGGCACGAGACACAAACTATTAGGGGCACGAGACACATAATATCAGGGGCAAGAGACAGTTACTATTAGGGGCACGAGGCACATACTATTAGGGGAATGAGACACATACTATTAGGGGCACGACGATACACATACTAACAGGGGCAAGAGACAAATACTATTAGGGGCACGACGATACACATACTATTAGGGGAAAGAGACAATTACTATTAGGAGAATGAGACACATACTATTAGGGGCACGACAATACACATGCTATTAGGGGCAAGAGACACGTACTATTAGGGGCACGAGACACAAACTATTAGAAGCACGAGACACATACTATTAGGGGCATGAGACACATACTATTAGGAGAACGAGACACACACTATAAGGGGCACGAGACACATACTATTAGGGGCACGAGACACATACTATCAGGGGCAAGAGACACATACTATTAGGGGCACGAGACACATACTATTAGGGGAATGAGACACATACTATTAGGGGCACGAGACACATACTATTAGGGAGCACGAGACACAAACTATCAGGGGCAAGAGGCACATACTATTAGGGGCAAGAGACACATACTATTATGGGCACGACGATGCACATACTATTAGGGGCCAGAGACACATACTATTAGGGGCAAGAGACACATACTATTAGGGGCAAGCGACACATACTATTAGGAGCACGAGACACATACTATTAGGGGAATGAGACACATACTATTAGGAGCACGAGACACATACTATTAGGGGCACGAGACACATGCTATTAGGGGAATAAGACACATACTATTATGGGCACGAGACACATACTATCGGGGGCAAGAGACACACACTATTAGGGGCACGAGACACATACTATTAAGGGCAAGAGACACATACTATTAGGGGCAAGAGACACATACTATTAGGGGCATAAGACGCACATTATTAAAGGCACGAGACACATACTATTAGGGACATGAGACACATACTATTAGGGGCATGAGACACATACTATTTGGGGCATGAGACACGTACTATTAGGGGCACGAGACACATACTATTAGGGGCACGAGACACATACTATTAGGGGCATGAGACACATACTATTAGGAGCACGAGACACATACTATCAAGGGCAAGAGACACATACTATTACGTGCAAGAGACACATACTTTTAGGGGCAAGAGACACATACTATTTGGGGCATGAGACAGAGAACGAGACACACACTATAAGGGGCACGAGACACATACTATCAGGGGCAAGAGACACATACTATTAGGGGCACGAGACACATACTATTAGGGGAATGAGACACATACTATTAGGGGCACGAGACACATACTATTAGGGAAATGAGACACATACTATTAGGGGCACGAGACACATACTATTAGGGACACGAGACACATACTATTAGGGGAATGAGACACATACTATTAGGGACACGAGACACATACTATCAGGGGCAAGAGACACATACTATTAGGGGAATGAGACACACACTATAAGGGGCAAGAGACACGTACTATTAGGGGCACGAGACACATACTATTAGGGGAATGAGACACGTACTATTAGGGGAATGAGACACGTACAATTAGGGGAATGAGACACATACTATTAGGGGCACGAGACACATACTATTAGGGACACGAGACACATACTATAAGGGGAATGAGACAAATAATATTAGGGGCGAGAGACACATACATTTAGGGGCAAGAGACACATACTATTAGGGGTAAGAGACACATACTATTATGGGCACGAGACAAATAGTATAAGGGGCAAGAGACACGTACTATTAGGGGCACGAGACACAAACTATTAGGGGCACGAGACACATACTATCAGGGGCAAGAGACAGTTACTATTAGGAACACGAGACACATACTATTAGGGGAATGAGACACATACTATTAGGGGAACGACGATACACATACTAACAGGGGCAAGAGACAAATACTATTAGGGGCACGACGATACACATACTATTAGGGGCACGAGACACATACTATTAGGAGAATGAGACACAAACTATTAGGGGCACGAAAATACACACGCTATTAGGGGCAAAGAGACACATACTATCAGGGGCAAGAGGCACATACTATTAGGGGCATGAGACACATACTATTAGGAGAACGAGACACACACTATAAGGGGCACGAGACACATACTATTAGGGGCACGAGACACATACTATCAGGGGCAAGAGACACATACTATTAGGGGCAAGAGACACATACTATTAGGGGCAAGAGACACATACTATTAGGGGCACGAGACACATACTATTAGGGGAATGAGACACATACTATTACGGAGCACGAGACACAAACTATCAGGGGCAAGAGGCACATACTATTAGGGGCACGAGACACATACTATTATGGGCACGACGATGCACATACTATTAGGGGCCAGAGACACATACTATTAGGGGCAAGAGACACATACTATTAGGGGCACGAGACACATACTATTAGGGGAATGAGACACAAACTATTAGGGAGCACGAGACACAAACTATCAGGGGCAAGAGGCACATACTATTAGGGGCAAGAGACACATACTATTATGGGCACGACGATGCACATACTATTAGGGACAGAGACACATACTATTAGGGGCAAGAGACACATACTATTAGGGGCAAGCGACACATACTATTAGGGGCAAGAGACACATACTATTAGGGGAATGAGACACATACTATTAGGAGCACGAGACACATACTATTAGGGACACGAGACACATACTATTAGGGAATGAGACACACACTATAAGGGGCAAGAGACACGTACTATTAGGGCACGAGACACATACTATTAGGGGAATGAGACACGTACTAATAGGGGAATGAGACACGTACAAATAGGGGAATGAGACACATACTACTAGGGGCACGAGACACATACTATTAGGGACACGAGACACATACTATAAGGGGAATGAGACACATAATATTAGGGGGCGAGAGACACATACATTTAGGGGCAAGAGACACATACTATTAGGGGTAAGAGACACATACTATTATGGGCACGAGACACATACTATTAGGGGCAAGAGACACGTACTATTAGGGGCACGAGACACAAACTATTAGGGGCACGAGACACATAATATCAGGGGCAAGAGACAGTTACTATTAGGGGCACGAGGCACATACTATTAGGGGAATGAGACACATACTATTAGGGGCACGACGATACACATACTAACAGGGGCAAGAGACAAATACTATTAGGGGCACGACGATACACATACTATTAGGGGGAAAGAGACAATTACTATTAGGAGAATGAGACACATACTATTAGGGGCACGACAATACACATGCTATTAGGGGCAAGAGACACGTACTATTAGGGGCACGAGACACAAACTATTAGAAGCACGAGACACATACTATTAGGGGCATGAGACACATACTATTAGGAGAACGAGACACACACACTATAAGGGGCACGAGACACATACTATTAGGGGCACGAGACACATACTATCAGGGGCAAGAGACACATACTATTAGGGGCACGAGACACATACTATTAGGGGGAATGAGACACATACTATTAGGGGCACGAGACACATACTATTAGGGAGCACGAGACACAAACTATCAGGGGCAAGAGGCACATACTATTAGGGGCAAGAGACACATACTATTATGGGCACGACGATGCACATACTATTAGGGGCCAGAGACACATACTATTAGGGGCAAGAGACACATACTATTAGGGGGCAAGCGACACATACTATTAGGAGCACGAGACACATACTATTAGGGGAATGAGACACATACTATTAGGAGCACGAGACACATACTATTAGGGGCACGAGACACATGCTATTAGGGGAATAAGACACATACTATTATGGGCACGAGACACATACTATCGGGGGCAAGAGACACACACTATTAGGGGCACGAGACACATACTATTAAGGGCAAGAGACACATACTATTAGGGGCAAGAGACACATACTATTAGGGGCATAAGACGCACATTATTAAAGGCACGAGACACATACTATTAGGGACATGAGACACATACTATTAGGGGCATGAGACACATACTATTTGGGGCATGAGACACGTACTATTAGGGGCACGAGACACATACTATTAGGGGCACGAGACACATACTATTAGGGGCATGAGACACATACTATTAGGAGCACGAGACACATACTATCAAGGGCAAGAGACACATACTATTACGTGCAAGAGACACATACTTTTAGGGGCAAGAGACACATACTATTTGGGGCATGAGACAGAGAACGAGACACACACTATAAGGGGCACGAGACACATACTATCAGGGGCAAGAGACACATACTATTAGGGGCACGAGACACATACTATTAGGGGAATGAGACACATACTATTAGGGGCACGAGACACATACTATTAGGGAAATGAGACACATACTATTAGGGGCACGAGACACATACTATTAGGGACACGAGACACATACTATTAGGGGAATGAGACACATACTATTAGGGACACGAGACACATACTATCAGGGGCAAGAGACACATACTATTAGGGGTAAGAGACATGTACTATTAAGGCACGAAACACATACTATTAGGGGAATGAGACACATACTATTAGGGGCACGAGACACATACTATTAGGGGTAAGAGACATGTACTATTAAGGCACGAGACACATACTATTAGGGGAATGAGACACATACTATTAGGAGAACGAGACGCGTACTATTAAAGGCACGAGACACATACTATTAGGAGAACGAGACACACACTATAAGGGGCACGAGACACATACTATCAGGGGCAAGAGACACATACTATCAGGGGCAAGAGACACATACTATTAGGGGCACGAGACACATACTATCAGGGGCAAGAGACACATACTATTAGGGGCACGAGACACATACTATTAGGGAAATGAGACACATACTATTAGGGGCACGAGACACATACTATTAGGGACACGAGACACATACTATTAGGGGAATGAGACACATACTATTAGGAGAACGAGACGCGTACTATTAAAGGCACGAGACACATACTATTAGGGGAATGAGACACATACTATTATGGGCACGAGACACATACTATCAGGGGCAAGAGACATGTACTATTAGGGGCACGAGACACATACTATTAGGGGAATGAGACACATACTATTAGGAGAACGAGACGCGTACTATTAGGGGCACGAGACACATACTATTAGGAGAACTAGACACATACTATTAGGGGAATGAGACACATACTATTAGGGGCACGAGACACATACTATCAGGGGCAAGAGACACATACTATTAGGGGTACGAGACACATACTATTAGGGGCAAGAGACACATACTATTAGGGGCATGAGACAGAAAACGAGACACACACTATAAGGGGCACGAGACACATACTATCACGGGCAAGAGACACATACTATTAGGGGCACGAGACACATACTATCAGGGGCAAGAGACAACTACTATTAGGGGCAAGAGAGACATACTATTAGGGGTACGAGACACATACTATTAGGGGCAAGAGACACATACTATTAGGGGCACGAGAAACATACTATTAGGGGCAAGAGAGACATAATATAAGGGGTACGAGACACATACTATTAGGGGCACGAGACACATACTATTAAGGGCAAGAGACACTTACTATTAGGGGCAAGAGACACATACTATTAGGGGCAAGAAACAGAGAACGAGACACACACTATAAGGGGCACGAGACACATACTATTAGGGGAATGAGACACATACTATTAGGGGCACGACGATACACATACTAACAGGGGCAAGAGACAAATACTATTAAGGGCACGACGATACACATACTATTAGGGGCAAGAGACACATACTATTAGGAGAATGAGACACATACTATTAGGGGCACGACGATACACATACTATTAGGGGCAAGAGACACATACTATCAGGGGCAAGAGACACATACTATTAGGGGAATGAGACACATACTATTAGGGGCACGAGACATACTATTAGGGGTAAGAGACATGTACTATTAAGGCACGAGACACATACTATTAGGGGAATGAGACATACTATTAGGAGAACGAAATGCGTACTATTAGGGGCACGAGACACATACTATTAGGAGCAAGAGACACATACTATTATGGGCACGACGATAATATACTGTTAGGGGCAGGAGAGCACATACTATTAGGGGCAAGAGACACAAACTATTAGGGACACGAGACACATACTATTAGGGGAATGAGACACATACTATTAGGGGCACGAGACACATACTATCAGGGGCAAGAGACACATACTATTAGGGGTAAGAGACATGTACTATTAAGGCACGAAACACATACTATTAGGGGAATGAGACACATACTATTAGGAGAACGAGACGCGTACTATTAAAGGCACGAGACACATACTATTAGGGGAATGAGACACATACTATTAAGGGCACGAGACACATACTATCAGGGGCAAGAGACACATACTATTAGGGGCACGAGACACATACTATCAGGGGCAAGAGACACATACTATTAGGGGTAAGAGACGTACTATTAGGGGCACGAGACACATACTATTAGGGGAATGAGACACATACTATTAGGAGAACGAGACGCGTACTATTAAAGGCACGAGACACATACTATTAGGGGAATGAGACATACTATTAGGGGCAAGAGACACATACTATTAGGGGCAAGAGACACATACTATTAGGGGCACGAGACACATACTATTAGGGGCACGAGACACATACTATTAGGGGCAAGAGACACATACTATTAGGGGCAAGAGACACATACTATTAGGGGCACGAGACACATACTATTAGGGGCAAGAGACACATACTATTAGGGGCACGAGACACATACTATTAGGGGCATGAGACACATACTATTAGGGGCACGAGACACATACTATTAGGGGCAAGAGACACATACTATTAGGGGCAAGAGACACATACTATTATGGGCACGACGATAATATACTATTAGGGGCAGGAGACACATACTATTAGGGGCAAGAGACACAAACTATTAGGGACACGAGACACATACTATTAGGGGAATGAGACACATACTATTAGAGGCACGAGACACATACTATCAGGGGCAAGAGACACATACTATTAGGGGTAAGAGACATGTACTATTAAGGCACGAAACACATACTATTAGGGGAATGAGACAAATACTATTAGGAGAATGAGACGCGTACTATTAGGGGCACGAGACACATACTATTAGGAGAACGAGACACATACTATTAGGGGAATGAGACACATACTATTAGGGGCACGAGACACATACTATCAGGGGCAAGAGACACATACTATTAGGGGCATGAGACAGAGAACGAGACACACACTATAAGGGGCACGAGACACATACTATCAGGGGCAAGAGACACATACTATCAGGGGCAAGAGACACATACTATTAGGGGCATGAGACAGAGAACGAGACACACACTATAAGGGGCACGAGACACATACTATCAGGGGCAAGAGACACATACTATCAGGGGCAAGAGACACATACTATTAGGGGCATGAGACAGAGAACGAGACACACACTATAAGGGGCACGAAACACATACTATCAGGGGCAAGAGACACATACTATCAGGGGCAAGAGACACACACTATAAGGGGCACGAGACACATACTATCACGGGCAAGAGACACATACTATTAGGGGCACGAGACACATACTATCAGGGGCAAGAGACAACTACTATAAGGGGCAAGAGAGACATACTATTAGGGGTACGAGACACATACTATTAGGGGCAAGAGACACATACTATCAGGGGCAAGAGACACATACTATCAGGGGCAAGAGACACATACTATTAGGGGCACGAGACACATACTATCAGGGGCAAGAGACACATACTATTAGGGGCACGAGACACATACTATTAGGGGCACGAGACACATACTATCAGGGGCAAGAGACACATACTATTAGGGGTAAGAGACATGTACTATTAAGGCACGAGAGACATACTATTAGGGGAATGAGACACATACTATTAGGAGAACGAGACGCGTACTTTTAGGGCACGACACTATAAGGGGCACGAGACACATACTATCAGGGGCAAGAGACACATACTATCAGGGGCAAGAGACACATACTATTAGGGGCATGAGACAGAGAACGAGACACACACTATAAGGGGCACGAAACAC
Source organism: Bulinus truncatus (assembly GCA_021962125.1). Classification (NCBI taxonomy): domain Eukaryota; kingdom Metazoa; phylum Mollusca; class Gastropoda; family Planorbidae; genus Bulinus; species Bulinus truncatus. Next base: position 10,451,455 of record JAGDYQ010000012.1, read on the forward strand.
ATACTATCAGGGGCAAGAGACACATACTATCAGGGGCAAGAGACACACACTATAAGGGGCACGAGACACATACTATCACGGGCAAGAGACACATACTATTAGGGGCACGAGACACATACTATCAGGGGCAAGAGACAACTACTATAAGGGGCAAGAGAGACATACTATTAGGGGTACGAGACACATACTATTAGGGGCAAGAGACACATACTATCAGGGGCAAGAGACACATACTATCAGGGGCAAGAGACACATACTATTAGGGGCACGACGATAAACATACTATTAGGGGAAGGAGACACATACTATTAGGGGCAAGAGACACAAATTATTAGGGGCACGAGACACATACTATTAGGGGAATGAGACACATACTATTAGGGGCACGAGACACATACTATTAGGGACACGAGACACATACTATTATGGGAATGAGACACATACTATTAGGGGCACGAGGCACATACTATCAGGGGCAAGAGACACATACTATTAGGGGTAAGAGACATGTACTATTAAGGCACGAAACACATACTATTAGGGGAATGAGACACATACTATTAGGAGAACGAGACGCGTACTATTAAAGGCACGAGACACATACTATTAGGGGAATGAGACACATACTATTATGGGCACGAGACACATACTATTAGGGGCACGAGACACATACTATTAGGGGCACGAGACACATACTATTAGGGGCAAGAGACACATACTATTAGGGGTAAGAGACATGTACTATTAGAGGCACGAGACACATACTATTAGGGGAACGAGACACATACTATTAGGGGAACGAGACACATACTATTAGGGGCACGAGACACATACTATTAGGGGAATGAGACACATACTATTAGGGGCAAGAGACACATACTATTAGGGGCATGAGACACATACTATTAGGGGCACGAGACACATACTATTAGGGGCACGAGACACATACTATTAGGGGCAAGAGACACATACTATTAGGGGCAAGAGACACATACTATTAGGGGCACGAGACACATACTATTAGGGGCAAGAGACACATACTATTAGGGGCACGAGACACATACTATTAGGGGAATGAGACACATACTATTAGGGGCACGAGACACATACTATTAGGGGCAAGAGACACATACTATTAGGGGCAAGAGACACATACTATTATGGGCACGACGATAATATACTATTAGGGGCAGGAGACACATACTATTAGGGGCAAGAGACACAAACTATTAGGGACACGAGACACATACTATTAGGGGAATGAGACACATACTATTAGGGGCACGAGACACATACTATCAGGGGCAAGAGACACATACTATTAGGGGTAAGAGACATGTACTATTAAGGCACGAAACACATACTATTAGGGGAATGAGACACATACTATTAGGAGAAAGAGACGCGTACTATTAAAGGCACGAGACACATACTATTAGGAGAACGAGACACATACTATTAGGGGAATGAGACACATACTATTAGGGGCACGAGACACATACTATCAGGGGCAAGAGACACATACTATTAGGGGCATGAGACAGAGAACGAGACACACACTATAAGGGGCACGAGACACATACTATCAGGGGCAAGAGACACATACTATTAGGGGCAAGAGACACATACTATTACGGGCATGAGACAGAGAACGAGACACACACTATAAGGGGCACGAGACACATACTATCAGGGGCAAGAGACACATACTATCAGGGGCAAGAGACACATACTATTAGGGGCATGAGACAGAGAACGAGACACACACTATAAGGGGCACGAAACACATACTATCAGGGGCAAGAGACACATACTATCAGGGGCAAGAGACACACACTATAAGGGGCACGAGACACATACTATCACGGGCAAGAGACACATACTATTAGGGGCACGAGACACATACTATCAGGGGCAAGAGACAACTACTATTAGGGGCAAGAGAGACATACTTTTAGGGGTACGAGACACATACTATTAGGGGCAAGAGACACATACTATTAGGGGCACGAGACACATACTATTAGGGGCAAGAGAGACATGATATAAGGGTTACGAGACACATACTATTAGGGGCAAGAGACACATACTATTAGGGGCACGAGACACATACTATTAGGGGCACGAGACACATACTATCAGGGGCAAGAGACACATACTATTAGGGGTAAGAGACATGTACTATTAAGGCACGAGACACATACTATTAGGGGAATGAGACACATACTATTAGGAGAACGAGACGCGTACTTTTAGGGCACGACACTATAAGGGGCACGAGACACATACTATCAGGGGCAAGAGACACATACTATCAGGGGCAAGAGACACATACTATTAGGGGCATGAGACAGAGAACGCGACACACACTATAAGGGGCACGAAACACATACTATCAGGGGTAAGAGACACATACTATCAGGGGCAAGAGACACACACTATAAGGGGCACGAGACACATACTATCACGGGCAAGAGACACATACTATTAGGGGCACGAGACACATACTTTCAGGGGCAAGAGACAACTACTATTAGGGGCGAGAGAGACATACTTTTAGGGGTACGAGACACATACTATTAGGGGCAAGAGACACATACTATTAGGGGCACGAGACACATTCTATTAGGGGCAAGAGACACATACTAATATGGGCACGACGATAATATACTATTAGGGGAAGGAGACACATACTATTAGGGGCAAGAGACACAAATTATTAGGGACACGAGACACATACTATTAGGGGAATGAGACACATACTATTAGGGGCACGAGACACATACTATTAGGGGCACGAGACACATACTATCAGGGGCAAGAGACACATACTATTAGGGGTAAGAGACATGTACTATTAAGGCACGAAACACATACTATTAGGGGAATGAGACACATACTATTAGGAGAAAGAGACGCGTACTATTAAAGGCACGAGACACATACTATTAGGGGAATGAGACACATACTATTAGGGAAATGAAACACATACTATTAGGAGAACGAGACGCGTACTATTAAAGGCACGAGACACATACTATTAGGGGAATGAGACACATACTATTATGGGCACGAGACACATACTATCAGAGGCAAGAGACACATACTATTAGGGGCACGAGACACATACTATTAGGGGCAAGAGACACATACTATTAGGGGCATGAGACACGTACTATTAGGGGCACGAGACACATACTATTAGGGGCACGAGACACATACTATTAGGGGCAAGAGACACATACTATTAGGGGCAAGAGACACATACTATTAGGGGCACGAGACACATACTATCAGGGGAAAGAGACACATACTATTAGGGGCACGAGACACATACTATTAGGGGCATGAGACACATACTATTAGGGGCACGAGACACATACTATTAGGGGAATGAGACACATACTATTAGGGGCACGAGACACATACTATTAGGGGTAAGAGACATGTACTATTAAGGCACGAGACACATACTATTAGGGGAATGAGACACATACTATTAGGAGAACGAGACGCGTACTATTAGGGGCACGAGACACATACTATTAGGAGAACGAGACACATACTATTAGGGGAATGAGACACATACTATTAGGGGCACGAGACACATACTATCAGGGGCAAGAGACACATACTATTAGGGGTACGAGACACATACTATTAGGGGCAAGAGACACATACTATTAGGGGCAAGAGACAGAGAACGAGACACACACTATAAGGGGCACGAGACACATACTATTAGGAGAACGAGACACACACTATAAGAGGCACGAGACACATACTATTAGGGGCATGAGACAGAGAACGAGACACACACTATAAGGGGCACGAAACACATACTATCAGGGGCAAGAGACACATACTATCAGGGGCAAGAGACACACACTATAAGGGGCACGAGACACATACTATCACGGGCAAGAGACACATACTATTAGGGGCACGAGACACATACTATCAGGGGCAAGAGACAACTACTATTAGGGGCAAGAGAGACATACTATTAGGGGTACGAGACACATACTATTAGGGGCAAGAGACACATACTATTAGGGGCACGAGACACATACTATTAGGGGCAAGAGACACATACTATTAGGGTTACGAGACACATACTATTAGGGGCAAGAGACACATACTATTAGGGGCACGAGACACATACTATTAGGGGAACGAGACACATACTATTAGGGGTAAGAGACATGTACTATTAAGGCACGAGACACATACTATAAGGGGAATGAGACACATACTATTAGGGGCATGAAACAGAGAACGAGACACAAACTATAAGGGGCACGAGACACATACTATTAGGGGAATGAGACACATACTATTAGGGGCACGACGATACACATACTAACAGGGGCAAGAGACAAATACTATTAAGGGCACGACGATATACATACTATTAGGGGCAAGAGACACATACTATTAGGAGAATGAGACACATACTATTAGGGGCACGACGATACACATACTATTAGGGGCAAGAGACACATACTATCAGGGTCAAGAGACACATACTATTAGGGGAATGAGACACATACTAGTAGGGGCACGAGACACATACTATTAGGGGTAAGAGACATGTACTATTAAGGCACGAGACACATACTATTAGGGGAATGAGACACATACTATTAGGAGAACGAAAAGCGTACTATTAGGGGCACGAGACACATACTATTAGGAGAACGAGACACATACTATTAGGGGCATGAGACAGAGAACGAGACACACACTATAAGGGGCACGAGACACATACTATCAGGGGCAAGAGACACATACTATCAGGGGCAAGAGACACATACTATTAGGGGCACGAGACACATACTATTAGGGGAATGAGACACATACTATTAGGGGCACGAGACACATACTATCAGGGGCAAGAGACACATACTATTAGGGGAATGAGACACATACTATTAGGAGAACGAGACGCGTACTATTAAAGGCACGAGACACATACTATTAGGGGCACGAGACACATACTATTATGGGCACGAGACACATACTATCAGAGGCAAGAGACACATACTATTAGGGGCACGAGACACATACTATTAGGGGCAAGAGACACATACTATTAGGGGCATGAGACACGTACTATTAGGGGCTCGAGACACATACTATTAGGGGCACGAGACACATACTATTAGGGGCAAGAGACACATACTATTAGGGGTAAGAGACATGTACTATTAAGGCACGAGACACATACTATTAGGGGAATGAGACACATACTATTAGGAGAACGAGACGCGTACTATTAGGGGCACGAGACACATACTATTAGGAGAACGAGACACATACTATTAGGGGAATGAGACACATACTATTAGGGGCACGAGACACATACTATCAGGGGCAAGAGACACATACTATTAGGGGTACGAGACACATACTATTAGGGGCAAGAGACACATACTATTAGGGGCATGAGACAGAGAACGCGACACACATTATAAAGGGCACGAGACACATACTATCAGGGGCAAGAGACACATACTATTAGGGGCACGAGACACATACTATCAGGGGCAAGAGACAACTACTATTAGGGGCACGAGACACATACTATTAGGGGAATGAGACACATACTATTAGGGTTACGAGACGCATACTATTAGGGGCAAGAGACACATACTATTAGGGGCATGAGACAGAGAACGAGACACACACTATAAGGGACACGAGACACATACTATCACGGGCAAGAGACACATACTATTAGGGGCAAGAGACACATACTATCAGGGGCAAGAGACAACTACTATTAGGGGCAAGAGAGACATACTATTAGGGGTACGAGACACATACTATTAGGGGCAAGAGACACATACTATTAGGGGCACGAGACACATACTATTAGGGGCAAGAGAGACATAATATAAGGGGTACGAGACACATACTATTAGGGGCACGAGACACATACTATTAAGGGCAAGAGACACTTACTATTAGGGGCAAGAGACACATACTATTAGGGGCAAGAAACAGAGAACGAGACACACACTATAAGGGGCACGAGACACATACTTTTAGGGGAATGAGACACATCATATTAGGGGCACGACGATACACATACTATTAGGGGCAAGAGACACATACTATTAGGAGAATGAGACACATACTATTAGGGGCACGACGATACACATACTATTAGGGGCAAGAGACACATACTATCAGGGGCAAGAGACACATACTATTAGGGGAATGAGACACATACTATTAGGGGCACGAGACATACTATTAGGGGTAAGAGACATGTACTATTAAGGCACGAGACACATACTATTAGGGGAATGAGACACATACTATTAGGAGAACGAGACGCGTACTATTAAAGACACGAGACACATACTATTAGGGGAATGAGACACACACTATAAGAGGCAGGAGACAAATACTATTAGGGGCAAGAGACACAAACTATTAGGGACACGAGACACATACTATTAGGGGAATGAGACACATACTATTAGGAGAACGAAACACACACTATAAGAGGCAGGAGACAAATACTATTAGGGGCAAGAGACACAAACTATTAGGGACACGAGACACATACTATTAGGGGAATGAGACACATACTATTAGGGGCACGAGACACATACTATCAGGGGCAAGAGACACATACTATTAGGGGTAAGAGACATGTACTATTAAGGCACGAAACAAATACTATTAGGGGAATGAGACACATACTATTAGGAGAACGAGACGCGTACTATTAAAGACACGAGACACATACTATTAGGGGAATGAGACACATACTTTTAGGGGCACGAGACACATACTATCAGGGGCAAGAGACACATACTATTAGGGGCACGAGACACATACTATTAGGGGCATGAGACACATACTATTAGGGGCACGTGACACATAATATTAGGGGAATGAGACACATACTATTAGGGGCACGAGACACATACTATTAGGGGTAAGAGACATGTACTATTAAGGCACGAGACACATACTATTAGGGGAATGAGAAACATACTATTAGGAGAACGAGACGCGTACTATTAGGGGCACGAGACACATACTATTAGGAGAACGAGACACATACTATTAGGGGAATGAGACACATACTATTAGGGGCACGAGACACATACTATCAGGGGCAAGTGACACATACTATTAGGGGTACGAGACACATACTATTAGGGGCAAGAGACACATAATATTAGGGGCATGAGACAGAGAACGAGACACACACTATAAGGGGCACGAGACACATACTATTAGGAGAACGAGACACACACTATAAGAGGCACGAGACACATACTATTAGGAGAACGAGACGCGTACTATTAGGGGCACGAGACACATACTATTAGGAGAACGAGACACATACTATTAGGGGAATGAGACACATATTATTAGGGGCACGAGACACATACTATCAGGGGCAAGAGACACATACTATTAGGAGTACGAGACACATACTATTAAGGGCAAGAGACACATACTATTAGGGGCAAGAGACAGAGACACACACTATAAGGGGCACGAGACACATACTATTAGGAGAACGAGACACACACTATAAGAGGCACGAGACACATACTATTAGGGGCATGAGACAGAGAACGAGACACACACTATAAGGGGCACGAAACACATACTATCAGGGGCAAGAGACACATACTATCAGGGGCAAGAGACACACACTATAAGGGCACGAGACACATACTATCACGGTCCAGAGACACATACTATTAGGGGCACGAGACTGATACTATCAGGGGCAAGAGACAACTACTATTAGGGGCAAGAGAGACATACTATTAGGGGTACGAGACACATACTATTAGGGGCAAGAGACACATACTATTAGGGGCACGAGACACATACTATTAGGGGCAAGAGAGACATAATATAAGGGTTACGAGACACATACTATTAGGGGCAAGAGACACATACTATTAGGGGCACGAGACACATACTATTAGGGGAACGAGACACATACTATTAGGGGTAAGAGACATGTACTATTAAGGCACGAGACACATACTATAAGAGGAATGAGACACATACTATTAGGGGCATGAAACAGAGAACGAGACACACACTATAAGGGGCACGAGACACATACTATTAGGGGAATGAGACACATACTATTAGGGGCACGACGATACACATACTAACAGGGGCAAGAGACAAATACTATTAAGGGCACGACGATACACATACTATTAGGGGCAAGAGACACATACTATTAGGAGAATGAGACACATACTATTAGGGGCACGACGATACACATACTATTAGGGGCAAGAGACACATACTATCAGGGTCAAGAGACACATACTATTAGGGGAATGAGACACATACTAGTAGGGGCACGAGACACATACTATTAGGGGTAAGAGACATGTACTATTAAGGCACGAGACACATACTATTAGGGGAATGAGACACATACTATTAGGAGAACGAAAAGCGTACTATTAGGGGCACGAGACACATACTATTAGGAGAACGAGACACATACTATTAGGGGCATGAGACAGAGAACGAGACACACACTATAAGGGGCACGAGACACATACTATCAGGGGCAAGAGACACATACTATCAGGGGCAAGAGACACATACTATTAGGGGCACGAGACACATACTATTTGGGGAATGAGACACATACTATTACGGGCACGAGACACATACTATCAGGGGCAAGAGACACATACTATTAAAGGAATGAGACACATACTATTAGGAGAACGAGACGCGTACTATTAAAGGCACGAGACACATACTATTAGGGGCACGAGACACATTTTATTATGGGCACGAGACACATACTATCAGAGGCAAGAGACACATACTATTAGGGGCACGAGACACATACTATTAGGGGCAAGAGACACATACTATTAGGGGCATGAGACACGTACTATTAGGGGCTCGAGACACATACTATTAGGGGCACGAGACACATACTATTAGGGGCAAGAGACACATACTATTAGGGGTAAGAGACATGTACTATTAAGGCACGAGACACATACTATTAGGGGAATGAGACACATACTATTAGGAGAACGAGACGCGTACTATTAGGGGCACGAGACACATACTATTAGGAGAACGAGACACATACTATTAGGGGAATGAGACACATACTATTAGGGGCACGAGACACATACTATCAGGGGCAAGAGACACATACTATTAGGGGTACGAGACACATACTATTAGGGGCAAGAGACACATACTATTAGGGGCATGAGACAGAGAACGCGACACACACTATAAGGGGCACGAGACACATACTATCAGGGGCAAGAGACACATACTATTAGGGGCACGAGACACATACTATCAGGGGCACGAGACAACTACTATTAGGGGCACGAGACACATACTATTAGGGGAATGAGACACATACTATTAGGGGTACGAGACGCATACTATTAGGGGCAAGAGACACATACTATTAGGGGCATGAGACAGAGAACGAGACACACACTATAAGGGACACGAGACACATACTATCACGGGCAAGAGACACATACTATTAGGGGCAAGAGACACATACTATCAGGGGCAAGAGACAACTACTATTAGGGGCAAGAGAGACATACTATTAGGGGTACGAGACACATACTATTAGGGGCAAGAGACACATACTATTAGGGGCACGAGAGACATACTATTAGGGGCAAGAGAGACATAATATAAGGGGTACGAGACACATACTATTAGGGGCACGAGACACATACTATTAAGGGCAAGAGACACTTACTATTAGGGGCAAGAGACACATACTATTAGGGGCAAGAGACACATACTTTTAGGGGAATGAGACACATCATATTAGGGGCACGACGATACACATACTATTAGGGGCAAGAGACACATACTATTAGGAGAATGAGACACATACTATTAGGGGCACGACGATACACATACTATTAGGGGCAAGAGACACATACTATCAGGGGCAAGAGACACATACTATTAGGGGAATGAGACACATACTATTAGGGGCACGAGACATACTATTAGGGGTAAGAGACATGTACTATTAAGGCACGAGACACATACTATTAGGGGAACGAGACACATACTATTAGGGGAATGAGACACATACTATTAGGAGAACGAAACGCGTACTATAAGGGGCACGAGACACATACTATTAGAAGCAAGAGACACATACTATTATGGGCACGACGATAATATACTATTAGGGGCAGGAGACAAATACTATTAGGGGCAAGAGACACAAACTATTAGGGACACGAGACACATACTATTAGGGGCACGAGACACATATTATTAGGGGCACGAGACACATACTATTAGAGGCAAGAGACACATACTATTAGGGGTAAGAGACATGTACTATTAAGGCACGAAACACATACTATTAGGGGAATGAGACACATACTATTAGGAGAACGAGACGCGTACTATTAAAGACACGAGACACATACTATTAGGGGAATGAGACACATACTATTAGGGGCACGAGACACATACTATCAGGGGCAAGAGACACAAACTATTAGGGGCACGAGACACATACTATTAGGGGCATGAGACACATACTATTAGGGGCACGTGACACATACTATTAGGGGAATGAGACACATACTATTAGGGGCACGAGACACATACTATTAGGGGTAAGAGACATGTACTATTAAGGCACGAGACACATACTATTAGGGGAATGAGAAACATACTATTAGGAGAACGAGACGCGTACTATTAGGGGCACGAGACACATACTATTAGGAGAACGAGACACATACTATCAGGGGAATGAGACACATACTATTAGGGGCACGAGACACATACTATCAGGGGCAAGAGACACATACTATTAGGGGTACGAGACACATACTATTAGGGGCAAGAGACACATACTATTAGGGGCATGAGACAGAGAACGAGACACACACTATAAGGGGCACGAGACACATACTATTAGGAGAACGAGACACACACTATAAGAGGCACGAGACACATACTATTAGGAGAACGAAACGCGTACTATTAGGGGCACGAGACACATACTATTAGGAGAACGAAACACACACTATAAGAGGCACGAGACACATACTATTAGGGGCAAGAGACACATACTATTAGGGGAATGAGACACATACTATTATGGGCACGAGACACATACTATCGGGGGCAAGAGACACATACTATTAGGGGCAAGAGACACATACTATTATGGGCACGACGATAATTTACTATTAGGGGCAGAAGACACATACTATTAGGGGCAAGAGACACAAACTTTTAGGGACACGAGACACATACTATTAGGGGAATGAGACACATACTATTAGGGGCACGAGACACATACTATCAGGGGCAAGAGACTCATACTATTAGGGGTAAGAGACATGTACTATTAAGGCACGAAACACATACTATTAGGGGAATGAGACACATACTATTAGGAGAAAGAGACGCGTACTATTAAAGGCACGAGACACATACTATTAGGGGAATGAGACACATACTATTAGGAGAACGAGACGCGTACTATTAAAGGCACGAGACACATACTATTAGGGGAATGAGACACATACTATTAGGGGCACGAGACACATACTATCAGGGGCAAGAGACACATACTATTAGGGGCACGAGACACATACTATTAGGGGCACGAGACACATACTATTAGGGGCACGAGACACATACTATTAGGGGTAAGAGACGTGTACTGTTAAGGCACGAGACACATACTATTAGGGGAATGAGACACATACTGTTAGGAGAACGAGACGCGTACTATTAGGGGCACGAGACACATACTATTAGGAGAACGAGACACATACTATTAGGGGAATGAGACACATACTATTAGGGGCACGAGACAGATACTATCAGGGGCAAGAGACACATACTATTAGGGGCATGAGACAGAGAACGAGACACACACTATAAGGGGCACGAGACACATACTATCAGGGGCTAGAGACACATACTATCAGGGGCAAGAGACACATACTATTAGGGGCAAGAGACACACACTATAAGGGGCACGAGACACATACTATCACGGGCAAGAGACACATACTATTAGGGGCACGAGACACATACTATCAGGGGCAAGAGACAACTACTATTAGGGGCAAGAGAGACATACTATTAGGGGTACGAGACACATACTATTAGGGGCAAGAGACACATACTATTAGGGGCACGAGACACATACTATTAGGAACAAGAGAGACATAATATAAGGGTTACGAGACACATACTATTAGGGGAATGAGACACATACTATTAGGGGCACGAGACACATACTATTAGGGGCACGAGACACATACTATTAGGGGTAAGAGACACATACTATTAAGGGCAAGAGACACTTACTATTAGGGGCAAGAGACACATACTATTAGGGGCATGAAACAGAGAACGAGACACACACTATAAGGGGCACGAGACACATACTATTAGGGGAATGAGACACATACTATTAGGGGTACGACGATACACATACTATAAGGGGCAAGAGACACATACTATTAGGAGAATGAGACACATACTATTAGGAGAACGAAACGCGTACTATTAGGGGCACGAGACACATACTATTAGGAGAACGAGACACATACTATTAGGGGCATGAGACAGAGAACGAGACACACACTATAAGGGGCACGAGACACATACTATCAGGGGCAAGAGACACATACTATCAGGGGCAAGAGACACATACTATTAGGGGCACGAGACACATACTATCAGGGGCAAGAGACAAATACTATTAGGGGCACGAGACACATACTATTAGGGAAATGAGACACATACTATTAGGGGCACGAGACACATACTATTAGGGACACGAGACACATACTATTAGGGGAATGAGACACATACTATTAGGGGCACGAGACACATACTATCAGGGGCAAGAGACACATACTATTAGGGGAATGAGACACATACTATTATGAGAACGAGACGCGTACTATTAAAGGCACGAGACACATACTATTAGGGGAATGAGACACATACTATTATGGGCACGAGACACATACTATCAGAGGCAAGAGACACATACTATTAGGGGCACGAGACACATACTATTAGGGGCAAGAGACACATACTATTAGGGGCAAGAGACACATACTATTAGGGGTAAGAGACATGTACTATTAAGGCACGAGACACATACTATTAGGGGAATGAGACACATACTATTAGGAGAACGAGACGCGTACTATTAGGGGCACGAGACACATACTATTAGGAGAACGAGACACATACTATTAGGGGAATGAGACACATACTATTAGGGGCACGAGACACATACTATCAGGGGCAAGAGACACATACTATTAGGGGTACGAGACACATACTATTAGGGGCAAGAGACACATACTATTAGGGGCATGAGACAGAGAACGAGACACACACTATAAGGGGCACGAGACACATACTTTTAGGGGAATGAGACACATCATATTAGGGGCACGACGATACACATACTAACAGGGGCAAGAGACAAATACTATTAAGGGTACGACGATACACATACTATTAGGGGCAAGAGACACATACTATTAGGAGAATGAGACACATACTATTAGGGGCACGACGATACACATACTATTAGGGGCAAGAGACACATACTATCAGGGGCAAGAGACACATACTATTAGGGGAATGAGACACATACTATTAGGGGCACGAGACATACTATTAGGGGTAAGAGACATGTACTATTAGGGACAGGAGACACATACTATTAGGGGAATGAGACACATACTATTAGGAGAACGAAACGCGTACTATTAGGGGCACGAGACACATACTATTAGGAGCAAGAGACACATACTATTATGGGCACGACGATAATATACTATTAGGGGCAGGAGACACATACTATTAGGGGCAAGAGACACAAACTATTAGGGACACGAGACACATACTATTAGGGGAATGAGACACATACTATTAGGGGCACGAGACACATACTATCAGGGGCAAGAGACACATACTATTAGGGGTAAGAGACATGTACTATTAAGGCACGAGACACATACTATTAGGGGAATGAGACACATACTATTACGAGAACGAGACGCGTACTATTAGGGGCACGAGACACATACTATTAGGAGAACGAGACACATACTATTAGGGGAATGAGACACATACTATTAGGGGCACGAGACACATACTATCAGGGGCAAGAGACACATACTATTAGGGGTACGAGACACATACTATTAGGGGCAAGAGACACATACTATTAGGGGCATGAGACAGAGAACGAGACACACACTATAAGGGGCACGAGACACATACTATTAGGAGAACGAGACACACACTATAAGAGGCACGAGACACATACTATTAGAAGAACGAAACGCGTACTATTAGGGGCACGAGACACATACTATTAGGAGAACGAAACACACACTATAAGAGGCACGAGACACATACTATTAGGGGCAAGAGACACATACTATTAGGGGAATGAGACACATACTATTATGGGCACGAGACACATACTATCGGGGGCAAGAGACACATACTATTAGGGGCAAGAGACACATACTTTTATGGGCACGACGATAATATACTATTAGGGGCAGGAGACACATACTATTAGGGGCAAGAGACACAAACTATTAGGGACACGAGACACATACTATTAGGGGAATGAGACACATACTATTAGAGGCACGAGACACATACTATCAGGGGCACGAGACAGCTACTATCAGAGGCAAAAGACACATACTATTAGGGGCAAGAAACAGAGAACGAGACACACACTATAAGGGGCACGAGACACATACTATTAGGGGAATGAGACACATCATATTAGGGGCACGACGATACACATACTATTAGGGGCAAGAGACACATACTATCAGGGGCAAGAGACACATACTATTAGGGGAATGAGACACATACTATTAGGGGCACGAGACATACTATTAGGGGTAAGAGACATGTACTATTAAGGCACGAGACACATACTATTAGGGGAATGAGACAAATACTATTAGGAGAACGAAACGCGTACTATTAGGGGCACGAGACACATACTATTAGGAGCAAGAGACACATACTATTATGGGCACGACGATAATATACTATTAGGGGCAGGAGACACATACTATTAGGGACAAGAGACACAAACTATTAGGGACACGAGACACATACTATTAGGGGAATGAGACACATACTATTAGGGGCACGAGACACATACTATCAGGGGCAAGAGACACATACTATTAGGGGTAAGAGACATGTACTATTAAGGCACGAAACACATACTATTAGGGGAATGAGACACATACTATTAGGAGAACGAGACGCGCACTATTAAAGGCACGAGACACATACTATTAGGGGAATGAGACACATACTATTAAGCGCACGAGACACATACTATCAGGGGCAAGAGACACATACTATTAGGGGCACGAGACACGTACTATTAGGGGCATGAGACACATACTATTAGGGGCACGAGACACATACTATTAGGGGCACGAGACACATACTATCAGGGGCAAGAGACACATACTATTAGGGGTATGAGACACATATTATTAGGGGCAAGAGACACATACTATTAGGGGCATGAGACAGAGAACGAGACACACACTATAAGGGGCACGAGACACATACTATAAGGAGAACGAGACACACACTATAAGAGGCACGAGACACATACTATTAGGAGAACGAAACGCGTACTATTAGGGGCACGAGACACATACTATTAGGAGAACGAAACACACACTATAAAAGGCACGAGACACATACTATCAGGGGCAAGAGACACATACTATTAGGGGCAAGAGACACATACTATTATGGGCACGACGATAAAATACTATTAGGGGAATGAGACACATACTATTAGGGGCAAGAGACACAAACTATTAGGGACACGAGACACATACTATTAGGGGAATGAGACACATACTATTAGGGGCACGAGACACATACTATCAGGGGCAAGAGACACATACTATTAGGGGTAAGAGACATGTACTATTAAGGCACGAAACACATACTATTAGGGGAATGAGACACATACTATTAGGAGAACGAGACGCGTACTATTAAAGGCACGAGACACATACTATTAGGGGCACGAGACACATACTATTAGGGGCACGAGACACATACTATCAGGGGCAAGAGACACATACTAATAGGGGCACGAGACACATACTATTAGGGGCATGAGACACATACTATTAGGGGCACGAGACACATATTATTAGGGGAATGAGACACATACTATTAGGGGCACGAGACACATACTATTAGGGGTAAGAGACATGTACTATTAAGGCACGAGACACATACTATTAGGGGAATGAGACACATACTATTAGGAGAACGAGACGCGTACTATTAGGGGCACGAGACACATACTATTAGGGGAATGAGACACATACTATTAGGGGCACGAGACACATACTATCAGGGGCAAGAGACAAATACTATTAGGGGTACGAGACACATACTATTAGGGGCAAGAGACACATACTATTAGGGGCATGAGACAGAGAACAAGACACACACTATATGGGGCACGAGACACATACTATTAGGAGAACGAGACACACACTATAAGAGGCACGAGACACATACTATTAGAAGAACGAAACGCGTACTATTAGGGGCACGAGACACATACTATTAGAAGAACGAAACACACACTATAAGAGGCACGAGACACATACTATTAGGGGAATGAGACACATACTATTATGGGCACGAGACACATACTATCGGGGGCAAGAGACACATACTATTAGGGGCAAGAGACACATACTATTATGGGCACGACGATAATATACTATTAGGGGCAGGAGACACATACTATTAGGGGCAAGAGACACAAACTATTAGGGACACAAGACACATACTATTAGGGGAATGAGACACATACTATTAGAGGCACGAGACACATACTATCAGGGGCACGAGACACATACTATCAGAGGCAAAAGACACATACTATTAGGGGCAAGAAACAGAGAACGAGACACACACTATAAGGGGCACGAGACACATACTATTAGGGGAATGAGACACATCATATTAGGCGCACGACGATACACATACTAACAGGGGCAAGAGACAAATACTATTAAGGGCACGACGATACACATACTATTAGGGGCAAGAGACACATACTATTAGGAGAATGAGACACATACTATTAGGGGCACGACGATACACATACTATTAGGGGCAAGAGACACATACTATCAGGGGCAAGAGACACATACTATTAGGGGAATGAGACACATACTATTAGGGGCACGAGACATACTATTAGGGGTAAGAGACATGTACTATTAAGGCACGAGACACATACTATTAGGGGAATGAGACACATACTATTAGGAGAACGAAACGCGTACTATTAGGGGCAAGAGACACATACTATTAGGAGCAAGAGACACATACTATTATGGGCACGACGATAATATACTATTAGGGGCAGGAGACACATACTATTAGGGGCAAGAGACACAAACTATTAGGGACACGAGACACATACTATTAGGGGAATGAGACACATACTATTAGGGGCACGAGACACATACTATCAGGGGTAAGAGACATGTACTATTAAGGCACGAAACGCATACTATTAGGGGAATGAGACACATACTATTAGGAGAACGAGACGCGTACTATTAAAGGCACGAGACACATACTATTAGGGGAATGAGACACATACTATTATGGGCACGAGACACATACTATCAGAGGCAAAAGACACATACTATTAGGGGCACGAGACACATACTATTAGGGGCAAGAGACACATACTATTAGGGGCATGAGACACGTACTATTAGGGGCACGAGACACATATTATTAGGGGCACGAGACACATACTATTAGAGGCAAGAGACACATACTATTAGGGGTAAGAGACATGTACTATTAAGGCACGAGACACATACTATTAGGGGAATGAGACACATACTATTAGGAGAACGAGACGCGTACTTGTAGGTGCACGAGACACATACTATTAGGAGAACGAGACACATAGTATTAGGGGAATGAGACACATACTATTAGGGGCACGAGACACATACTATCAGGGGCAAGAGACACATACTATTAGGGGTACGAGACACATACTATTAGGGGCAAGAGACACATACTATTAGGGGCATGAGACAGAGAACGCGACACACACTATAAGGGGCACGAGACACATACTATCAGGGGCAAGAGACACATACTATTAGGGGCACGAGACACATACTATCAGGGCCAAGAGACAACTACTATTAGGGGCACGAGACACATACTATTAGGGGAATGAGACACATACTATTAGGGGTACGAGACACATACTATTAAGGGCAAGAGACACATACTATTAGGGGCATGAGACAGAGAACGAGACACACACTATAAGGGGCACGAGACACATACTATCACGGGCAAGAGACACATACTATTAGGGGCACGAGACACATACTATCAGGGGCAAGAGACAACTACTATTAGGGGCAAGAGAGACATACTATTAGGGGTACGAGACACATACTATTAGGGGCAAGAGACACATACTATTAGGGGCACGAGACACATACTATTAAGGGCAAGAGACACTTACTATTAGGGGCAAGAGACACATACTATTAAGAGAACGAGACACATACAATTAGGGGAATGAGACACATACTATTAGGGGCACGAGACACATACTATCAGGGGCAAGAGACACATACTATTAGGGGCATGAGACAGAGAACGAGACACACACTATAAGGGGCACGAGACACATACTATCAGGGGCAAGAGACACATACTATCAGGGGTAAGAGACATGTACTATTAAGGCACGAAACACAAACTATTAGGGGAATGAGACACATACTATTAGGAGAACGAGACGCGTACTATTAAAGGCACGAGACACATACTATTAGGGGAATGAGACACATACTATTATGGGCACGAGACACATACTATCAGAGGCAAAAGACACATACTATTAGGGGCAAGAAACAGAGAATGAGACACACACTATAAGGGGCACGAGACACATACTATTAGGGGAATGAGACACATCATATTAGGGGCACGACGATACACATACTAACAGGGGCAAGAGACAAATACTATTAAAGGCACGACGATACACATACTATTAGGGGCAAGAGACACATACTATTAGGAGAATGAGACACATACTATTAGGGTCACGACGGTACACATACTATTAGGGGCAAGAGACACATACTATCAGGGGCAAGAGACACATACTATAAGGGGAATGAGACACATACTATTAGGGGCACGAGACATACTATTAGG
This sequence comes from Bulinus truncatus, assembly GCA_021962125.1. Classification (NCBI taxonomy): domain Eukaryota; kingdom Metazoa; phylum Mollusca; class Gastropoda; family Planorbidae; genus Bulinus; species Bulinus truncatus. Next base: position 10,470,787 of record JAGDYQ010000012.1, read on the forward strand.
GGTAAGAGACATGTACTATTAAGGCACGAGACACATACTATTAGGGGAATGAGACACATACTATTAGGAGAACGAAACGCGTACTATTAGGGGCACGAGACACATACTATTAGGAGCAAGAGACACATACTATTATGGGCACGACGATAATATACTATTAGGGGCAGGAGACACATACTATTAGGGGCAAGAGACACAAACTATTAGGGACACGAGACACATACTATTAGGGGAATGAGACACATACTATTAGGGGCACGAGACACATACTATCAGGGGCAAGAGACACATACTATTAGGGGTAAGAGACATGTACTATTAAGGCACGAAACACATACTATTAGGGGAATAAGACACATACTATTAGGAGAACGAGACGCGTACTATTAAAGGCACGAGACACATACTATTAGGGGAATGAGACACATACTATTAAGGGCACGAGACACATACTATCAGGGGCAAGAGACACATACTATTAGGGGCACGAGACACATACTATTAGGGGCATGAGACACATACTATTAGGGGCACGAGACACATACTATTAGGGGCACGAGACACATACTATCAGGGGCAAGAGACACATACTATTAGGGGTATGAGACACATATTATTAGGGGCAAGAGACACATACTATTAGGGGCATGAGACAGAGAACGAGACACACACTATAAGGGGCACGAGACACATACTATTAGGAGAACGAGACACACACTATAAGAGGCGCGAGACACATACTATTAGGAGAACGAAACGCGTACTATTAGGGGCACGAGACACATACTATTAGGAGAACGAAACACACACTATAAGAGGCACGAGACACATACTATTAGGGGCAAGAGACACATACTATTAAGGGCAAGAGACACTTACTATTAGGGGCAAGAGACACATACTATTAAGAGAACGAGACACATACAATTAGGGGAATGAGACACATACTATTATGGGCACGAGACACATACTATCAGGGGCAAGAGACACATACTATTAGGGGCATGAGACAGAGAACGAGACACACACTATAAGGGGCACGAGACACATACTATCAGGGGAAAGAGACACATACTATCAGGGGTAAGAGACATGTACTATTAAGGCACGAAACACATACTATTAGGGGAATGAGACACATACTATTAGGAGAACGAGACGCGTACTATTAAAGGCACGAGACACATACTATTAGGGGAATGAGACACATACTATTATGGGCACGAGACACATACTATCAGAGGCAAAAGACACATACTATTAGGGGCAAGAAACAGAGAATGAGACACACACTATAAGGGGCACGAGACACATACTATTAGGGGAATGAGACACATCATATTAGGGGCACGACGATACACATACTAACAGGGGCAAGAGACAAATACTATTAAGGGCACGACGATACACATACTATTAGGGGCAAGAGACACATACTATTAGGAGAATGAGACACATACTATTAGGGTCACGACGGTACACATACTATTAGGGGCAAGAGACACATACTATCAGGGGCAAGAGACACATACTATTAGGGGAATGAGACACATACTATTAGGGGCACGAGACATACTATTAGGGGTAAGAGACATGTACTATTAAGGCACGAGACACATACTATTAGGGGAATGAGACACATACTATTAGGAGAACGAAACGCGTACTATTAGGGGCACGAGACACATACTATTAGGAGCAAGAGACACATACTATTATGGGCACGACGATAATATACTATTAGGGGCAGGAGACACATACTATTAGGGGCAAGAGACACAAACTATTAGGGACATGAGAAACATACTATTAGGGGAATGAGACACATACTATTAGGGGCACGAGACACATACTATCAGGGGCAAGAGACACATACTATTAGGGGAATGAGACACATACTATTAAGGGCACGAGACATACTATTAGGGGTAAGAGACATGTACTATTAAGGCACGAGACACATACTATTAGGGGAATGAGACACATACTATTAGGAGAACGAAACGCGTACTATTAGGGGCACGAGACACATACTATTAGGAGCAAGAGACACATACTATTATGGGCACGACGATAATATACTATTAGGGGCAGAAGACACATACTATTAGGGGCAAGAGACACAAACTATTAGGGACATGAGAAACATACTATTAGGGGAATGAGACACATACTATTAGGGGCACGAGACACATACTATCAGGGGCAAGAGACACATACTATTAGGGGTAAGAGACATGTACTATTAAGGCACGAAACACATACTATTAGGGGAATAAGACACATACTATTAGGAGAACGAGACGCGTACTATTAAAGGCACGAGACACATACTATTAGGGAAATGAGACACATACTATTAAGGGCACGAGACACATACTATCAGGGGCAAGAGACACATACTATTAGGGGCACGAGACACGTACTATTAGGGGCATGAGACACATACTATTAGGGGCACGAGACACATACTATTAGGGGCACGAGACACATACTATCAGGGGCAAGAGACACATACTATTAGGGGTATGAGACACAAATTATTAGGGGCAAGAGACACATACTATTAGGGGCATGAGACAGAGAACGAGACACACACTATAAGGGGCACGAGACACATACTATTAGGAGAACGAGACACACACTATAAGAGGCACGAGACACATACTATTAGGAGAACGAAACGCGTACTATTAGGGGCACGAGACACATACTATTAGGAGAACGAAACACACACTATAAGAGGCACGAGACACATACTAATAGGGGTAAGAGACACATACTATTAGGGGAATGAGACACATACTATTATGGGCACGAGACACATACTATCGGGGGCAAGAGACACATACTATTAGGGGCAAGAGACACATACTATTATGGGCACGACGATAATATACTATTAGGGGCAGGAGACACATACTATTAGGGGCAAGAGACACAAACTATTAGGGACACGAGACACATACTATTAGGGGAATGATACACATACTATTAGGGCCACGAGACACATACTATCAAAGGCAAGAGACACATACTATTAGGGGTAAGAGACATGTAATATTAAGGCACGAAACACATACTATTAGGGGAATGAGACACATACTATTAGGAGAAAGAGACGCGTACTATTAAAGGCACGAGACACATACTATTAGGGGAATGAGACACATACTATTAGGAGAACGAGACGCGTACTATTAAAGGCACGAGACACATACTATTAGGGGAATGAGACACATACTATTAGGGGCACGAGACACATACTATCATGGGCAAGAGACACATACTATTAGGGGCACCAGACACATACTACTAGGGGCAAGAGACACATACTATTAGGGGCACGAGACACATACTATTAGGGGCACGAGACACATACTATTAGGAGAACGAGACACATACAATTAGGGGAATGAGACACATACTATTAGGGGCACGAGACACATACTATCAGGGGCAAGAGACACATACTATTAGGGGCATGAGACAGAGAACGAGACACACACTATAAGGGGCACGAGACACATACTATCAGGGGCAAAAGACACATACTATTAGGGGCAAGAGACACATACTATTAGGGGCATGAGACAGAGAACGAGACACACACTATAAGGGGCACGAGACACATACTATCAGGGGCAAGAGACACATACTATCAGGGGTAAGAGACATGTACTATTAAGGCACGAAACACATACTATTAGGGGAATGAGACACATACTATTAGGAGAACGAGACGCGTACTATTAAAGGCACGAGACACATACTATTAGGGGAATGAGACACATACTATTATGGGCACGAGACACATACTATCAGAGGCAAAAGACACATACTATTAGGGGGACGAGACACAAAGTATTAGGGGAATGAGACACATACTATTAGGGGCACGAGACACATACTATCAGGGGCAAGAGACACATACTATTAGGGGTACGAGACACATACTATTAGGGTCAAGAGACACATAGTATTAGGGGCATGAGACAGAGAACGCGACACACACTATAAGGGGCACGAGACACTTACTATCAGGGGCAAGAGACACATACTATTAGGGGCACGAGACACATACTATCAGGGCCAAGAGACAACTACTATTAGGGGCACGAGACACATACTATTAGGGGAATGAGACACATACTATTAGGGGTACGAGACACCTACTATTAGGGGCAAGAGACACATACTATTAGGGGCATGAGACAGAGAACGAGACACACACTATAAGGGGCACGAGACACATACTATCACGGGCAAGAGACACATACTATTAGGGGCACGAGACACATACTATCAGGGGCAAGAGACAACTACTATTAGGGGCAAGAGAGACATACTATTAGGGGTACGAGACACATACTATTAGGGGCAAGAGACACATACTATTAGGGGCACGAGACACATACTATTAGGGGCAAGAGAGACATAATATAAGGGGTACGAGACACATACTATTAGGGGCACGAGACACATACTATTAAGGGCAAGAGACACTTACTATTAGGGGCAAGAGACATATACTATTAAGAGAACGAGACACATACAATTAGAGGAATGAGACACATACTATTAGGGGCACGAGACACATACTGTCAGGGGCAAGAGACACATACTATTAGGGGCATGAGACAGAGAACGAGACACACACTATAAGGGGCACGAGACACATACTATCAGGGGCAAGAGACACATACTATTAGGGGCAAGAGACACATACTATTAGGGGCAAGAGACACATACTATTAGGGGCATGAGACAGAGAACGAGACACACACTATAAGGGGCACGAGACACATACTATCAGGGGCAAGAGACACATACTATCAGGGGTAAGAGACATGTACTTTTAAGGCACGAAACACATACTATTAGGGGAATGAGACACATACTATTAGGAGAACGAGACGCGTACTATTAAAGGCACGAGACACATACTATTAGGGGAATGAGACACATACTATTATGGGCACGAGACACATACTATCAGAGGCAAAAGACACATACTATTTGGGGCAAGAAACAGAGAATTAGACACACACTATAAGGGGCACGAGACACATACTATTAGGGGAATGAGACACATCATATTAGGGGCACGACGATACACATACTAACAGGGGCAAGAGACAAATACTATTAAGGGCACGACGATACACATACTATTAGGGGCAAGAGACACATACTATTAGGAGAATGAGACACATACTATTAGGGTCACGACGGTACACATACTATTAGGGGCAAGAGACACATACTATCAGGGGCAAGAGACATACTATTAGGGGTAAGAGACATGTACTATTAAGGCACGAGACACATACTATTAGGGGAATGAGACACATACTATTAGGGGCACGAGACATACTATTAGGGGTAAGAGACATGTACTATTAAGGCACGAGACACATACTATTAGGGGAATGAGACACATACTATTAGGAGAACGAAACGCGTACTATTAGGGGCACGAGACACATACTATTAGGAGCAAGAGACACATACTATTATGGGCACGACGATAATATACTATTAGGGGCAGGAGACACATACTATTAGGGGAATGAGACACATACTATTAGGGGCACGAGACACATACTATTAGGGGAATGAGACACATACTATTAGGGGCACTAGACACATACTATCAGGGGCAAGAGACACATACTATTAGGGGTAAGAGACATGTACTATTAAGGCACGAAACACATACTATTAGGGGAATAAGACACATACTATTAGGAGAACGAGACGCGTACTATTAAAGGCACGAGACACATACTATTAGGGGAATGAGACACATACTATTAAGGGCACGAGACACATACTATCAGGGGCAAGAGACACATAATATTAGGGGCACGAGACACGTACTATTAGGGGCATGAGACACATACTATTAGGGGCACGAGACACATACTATTAGGGGCACGAGACACATACTATCAGGGGCAAGAGACACATACTATTAGGGGTATGAGACACATATTATTAGGGGCAAGAGACACATACTATTAGGGGAATGAGACAGAGAACGAGACACACACTATAAGGGGCACGAGACACATACTATTAGGAGAACGAGACACACACTATAAGAGGCACGAGACACATACTATTAGGAGAACGAAACGCGTACTATTAGGGGCACGAGACACATACTATTAGGAGAACGAAACACACACTATAAGAGGCACGAGACACATACTATTAGGGGCAAGAGACACATACTATTAGGGGAATGAGACACATACTATTATGGGCACGAGACACATACTATCGGGGGCAAGAGACACATACTATTAGGGGCAAGAGACACATACTAATAGGGGCACGACGATAATATACTATTAGAGGCAGGAGACACATACTATTAGGGGGCAAGAGACACAAACTATTAGGGACACGAGACACATACTATTAGGGGAATGATACACATACTATTAGGGGCACGAGACACATACTATCAGGGGCAAGAGACACATACTATTAGGGGTAAGAGACATGTACTATTAAGGCACAAAACACATACTATTAGGGGAATGAGACACATACTATTAGGAGAAAGAGACGCGTACTATTAAAGGCACGAGACACATACTATTAGGGGAATGAGACACATACTATTAGGAGAACGAGACGCGTACTATTAAAGGCACGAGACACATACTATTAGGGGAATGAGACACATACTATTAGGGGCACGAGACACATACTATCAGGGGCAAGAGACACATACTATTAGGGGCACGAGACACATACTATTAGTGGCACGAGACACATACTATTAGGGGCACGAGACACATACTATTAGGGATAAGAGACATGTACTATTAAGGCACGAGACACATACTATTAGGGGAATGAGACACATACTATTAGGAGAACGAGACGCGTACTATTAGGGGCACGAGACACATACTATTAGGAGAACGAGACACATACTATTAGGGGAATGAGACACATACTATTAGGGGCACGAGACAGATACTATCAGGGGCAAGAGACACATACTATTAGGGGCATGAGACAGAGAACGAGACACACACTGAAAGGGCCACGAGACACATACTATCAGGGGCAAGAGACACATACTATTAGGGGCAAGAGACACATACTATTAGGGGCATGAGACAGAGAACGAGACACACACTATAAGGGGCACGAGACACATACTATCAGGGGCAAGAGACACATACTATCAAGGGCAAGAGACACATACTATTAGGGGCATGAGACAGAGAACGAGACACACACTATAAGGGGAACGAAACACATACTATCAGGGGCAAGAGACACATACTATCAGGGGCAAGAGACACACACTATAAGGGGCACGAGACACATACTATCACGGGCAAGAGACACATACTATTAGGGGCACGAGACACATACTATCAGGGGCAAGAGACAACTACTATTAGGGGCAAGAGAGACATACTATTAGGGGTACGAGACACATACTATTAGGGGCAAGAGACACATACTATTAGGGGCACGAGACACATACTATTAGGGGCAAGAGAGACATAATATAAGGGTTACGAGACACATACTATTAGGGGCAAGAGACACATACTATTAGGGGCACGAGACACATACTATTAGGGGCACGAGACACATACTATTAGGGGTAAGAGACATGTACTATTAAGGCACGAGACACATACTATTAGGGGCACGAGACACATACTATTAGGAGAACGAGACACATACAATTAGGGGAATGAGACACATACTATTAGGGGCACGAGACACATACTATCAGGGGCAAGAGACACATACTATTAGGGGCATGAGACAGAGAACGAGACACACACTATAAGGGGCACGAGACACATACTATCAGGGGCAAAAGACACATACTATTAGGGGCAAGAGACACATACTATTAGGGGCATGAGACAGAGAACGAGACACACACTATAAGGGGCACGAGACACATACTATCAGGGGCAAGAGACACATACTATCAGGGGTAAGAGACATGTACTATTAAGGCACGAAACACATACTATTAGGGGAATGAGACACATACTATTAGGAGAACGAGACGCGTACTATTAAAGGCACGAGACACATACTATTAGGGGAATGAGACACATACTATTATGGGCACGAGACACATACTATCAGAGGCAAAAGACACATACTATTAGGGGGACGAGACACAAAGTATTAGGGGAATGAGACACATACTATTAGGGGCACGAGACACATACTATCAGGGGCAAGAGACACATACTATTAGGGGTACGAGACACATACTATTAGGGTCAAGAGACACATAGTATTAGGGGCATGAGACAGAGAACGAGACACACACTATAAGGGGCACGAGACACTTACTATCAGGGGCAAGAGACACATACTATTAGGGGCACGAGACACATACTATCAGGGCCAAGAGACAACTACTTTTAGGGGCACGAGACACATACTATTAGGGGAATGAGACACATACTATTAGGGGTACGAGACACCTACTATTAGGGGCAAGAGACACATACTATTAGGGGCATGAGACAGATAACGAGACACACACTATAAGGGGCACGAGACACATACTATCACGGGCAAGAGACACATACTATTAGGGGCACGAGACACATACTATCAGGGGCAAGAGACAACTACTATAAGGGGCAAGAGAGACATACTATTAGGGGTACGAGACACATACTATTAGGGGCAAGAGACACATACTATCAGGGGCAAGAGACACATACTATCAGGGGCAAGAGACACATACTATTAGGGGCACGAGACACATACTATTAGGGGCACGAGACACATACTATTAGGGGCAAGAGACACTTACTATTAGGGGCAAGAGACACATACTATTAAGAGAACGAGACACATACAATTAGAGGAATGAGACACATACTATTAGGGGCACGAGACACATACTATCAGGGGCAAGAGACACATACTATTAGAGCATGAGACAGAGAACGAGACACACACTATAAGGGGCACGAGACACATACTATCAGGGGCAAGAGACACATACTATTAGGGGCAAGAGACACATACTATTAGGGGCAAGAGACACATACTATTAGGGGCATGAGACAGAGAACGAGACACACACTATAAGGGGCACGAGACACATACTATCAGGGGCAAGAGACACATACTATCAGGGGTAAGAGACATGTACTATTAAGGCACGAAACACATACTATTAGGGGAATGAGACACATACTATTAGGAGAACGAGACGCGTACTATTAAAGGCACGAGACACATACTATTAGGGGAATGAGGCACATACTATTATGGGCACGAGACACATACTATCAGAGGCAAAAGACACATACTATTTGGGGCAAGAAACAGAGAATTAGACACACACTATAAGGGGCACGAGACACATACTATTAGGGGAATGAGACACATAATATTAGGGGCACGACGATACACATACTAACAGGGGCAAGAGACAAATACTATTAAGGGCACGACGATACACATACTATTAGGGGCAAGAGACACATACTATTAGGAGAATGAGACACATACTATTAGGGTCACGACGGTACACATACTATTAGGGGCAAGAGACACATACTATCAGGGGCAAGAGACATACTATTAGGGGTAAGAGACATGTACTATTAAGGCACGAGACACATACTATTAGGGGAATGAGACACATACTATTAGGGGCACGAGACATACTATTAGGGGTAAGAGACATGTACTATTAAGGCACGAGACACATACTATTAGGGGAATGAGACACATACTATTAGGAGAACGAAACGCGTACTATTAGGGGCACGAGACACATACTATTAGGAGCAAGAGACACATACTATTATGGGCACGACGATAATATACTATTAGGGGCAGGAGACACATACTATTAGGGGAATGAGACACATACTATTAGGGGCACGAGACACATACTATTAGGGGAATGAGACACATACTATTAGGGGCACTAGACACATACTATCAGGGGCAAGAGACACATACTATTAGGGGTAAGAGACATGTACTATTAAGGCACGAAACACATACTATTAGGGGAATAAGACACATACTATTAGGAGAACGAGACGCGTACTATTAAAGGCACGAGACACATACTATTAGGGGAATGAGACACATACTATTAGGGGCACGAGACACATACTATCAGGGGCAAGAGACACATACTATTAGGGGCACGAGACACATACTATTAGGGGCATGAGACACATACTATTAGGGGCACGAGACACATACTATTAGGGGCACGAGACACATACTATCAGGGGCAAGAGACACATACTATTAGGGGTATGAGACACATACTATTAGGGGCAAGAGACACATACTATTAGGGAATGAGACAGAGAACGAGACACACACTATAAGGGGCACGAGACACATACTATTAGGAGAACGAGACACACACTATAAGAGGCACGAGACACATACTATTAGGAGAACGAAACGCGTACTATTAGGGGCACGAGACACATACTATTAGGAGAACGAAACACACACTATAAGAGGCACGAGACACATACTATTAGGGGCAAGAGACACATACTATTAGGGGAATGAGACACATACTATTATGGGCACGAGACACATACTATCGGGGGCAAGAGACACATACTATTAGGGGCAAGAGACACATACTTTTATGGGCACGACGATAATATACTATTAGGGGCAGGAGACACATACTATTAGGGGCAAGAGACACAAACTATTAGGGACACGAGACACATACTATTAGGGGAATGATACACATACTATTAGGGGCACGAGACACATACTATCAGGGGCAAGAGACACATACTATTAGGGGTAAGAGACATGTACTATTAAGGCACAAAACACATACTATTAGGGGAATGAGACACATACTATTAGGAGAAAGAGACGCGTACTATTAAAGGCACGAGACACATACTATTAGGGGAATGAGACACATACTATTAGGAGAACGAGACGCGTACTATTAAAGGCACGAGACACATACTATTAGGGGAATGAGACACATACTATTATGGGCACGAGACACATACTATCGGGGGCAAGAGACACATACTATTAGGGGCACGAGACACATACTATTAGGGGCACGAGACACATACTATTAGGGGCACGAGACACATACTATTAGGGGTAAGAGACATGTACTATTAAGGCACGAGACACATACTATTAGGGGAATGAGACACATACTATTAGGAGAACGAGACGCGTACTATTAGGGGCACGAGACACATACTATTAGGAGAACGAGACACATACTATTAGGGGAATGAGACACATACTATTAGGGGCACGAGACAGATACTATCAGGGGCAAGAGACACATACTATTAGGGGCATGAGACAGAGAACGAGACACACACTGAAAGGGCCACGAGACACATACTATCAGGGGCAAGAGACACATACTATTAGGGGCAAGAGACACATACTATTAGGGGCATGAGACAGAGAACGAGACACACACTATAAGGGGCACGAGACACATACTATCAGGGGCAAGAGACACATACTATCAGGGGCAAGAGACACATACTATTAGGGGCATGAGACAGAGAACGAGACACACACTATAAGGGGCACGAAACACATACTATCAGGGGCAAGAGACACATACTATCAGGGGCAAGAGACACACACTATAAGGGGCACGAGACACATACTATCACGGGCAAGAGACACATACTATTAGGGGCACGAGACACATACTATCAGGGGCAAGAGACAACTACTATTAGGGGCAAGAGAGACATACTATTAGGGGTACGAGACACATACTATTAGGGGCAAGAGACACATACTATTAGGGGCACGAGACACATACTATTAGGGGCAAGAGAGACATAATATAAGGGTTACGAGACACATACTATTAGGGGCAAGAGACACATACTATTAGGGGCACGAGACACATACTATTAGGGGCACGAGACACATACTATTAGGGGTAAGAGACATGTACTATTAAGGCACGAGACACATACTATAAGGGGAATGAGACACATACTATTAGGGGCACGAGACACATACTATCAGGGGCAAGAGACACATACTATTAGGGGCACGAGACACATACTATTAAGGGCAAGAGACACTTACTATTAGGGGCAAGAGACACATACTATTAGGGGCATGAAACAGAGAACGAGACACACACTATAAGGGGCACGAGACACATACTATTAGGGGAATGAGACACATACTATTAGGGGCACGAGACACATACTATCAGGGGCAAGAGACACATACTATTAGGGGCACGAGACACATACTATTAGGGGCACGAGACACATACTATTAGGGGCACGAGACACATACTATTAGGGGTAAGAGACATGTACTATTAAGGCACGAGACACATACTATTAGGGGAATGAGACACATACTATTAGGAGAACGAGACGCGTACTATTAGGGGCACGAGACACATACTATTAGGAGAACGAGACACATACTATTAGGGGAATGAGACACATACTATTAGGGGCACGAGACAGATACTATCAGGGGCAAGAGACACATACTATTAGGGGCATGAGACAGAGAACGAGACACACACTGAAAGGGCCACGAGACACATACTATCAGGGGCAAGAGACACATACTATTAGGGGCAAGAGACACATACTATTAGGGGCATGAGACACATACTATTATGAGAACGAGACGCGTACTATTAAAGGCACGAGACACATACTATTAGGGGAATGAGACACATACTATTATGGGCACGAGACACATACTATCAGAGGCAAGAGACACATACTATTAGGGGCACGAGACACATACTATTAGGGGCAAGAGACACATACTATTAGGGGCATGAGACACGTACTATTAGGGGCACGAGACACATACTATTAGGGGCACGAGACACATACTATTAGGGGCAAGAGACACATACTATTAGGGGTAAGAGACATGTACTATTAAGGCACGAGACAAATACTATTAGGGGAATGAGACACATACTATTAGGAGAACGAGACGCGTACTATTAGGGGCACGAGACACATACTATTAGGAGAACGAGACACATACTATTAGGAGAACGAGACACATACTATTAGGGGAATGAGACACATACTATTAGGGGCACGAGACACATACTATTAGGGGCAAGAGACACATACTATTAGGGGCATGAGACAGAGAACGAGACACACACTATAAGGGGCACGAGACACATACTTTTAGGGGAATGAGACACATCATATTAGGGGCACGACGATACACATACTAACAGGGGCAAGAGACAAATACTATTAAGGGTACGACGATACACATACTATTAGGGGCAAGAGACACATACTATTAGGAGAATGAGACAAATACTATTAGGGGCACGACGATACACATACTATTAGGGGCACGAGACACATACTATCAGGGGCAAGAGACACATACTATTAGGGGTAAGAGACATGTACTATTAAGGCACGAAACACATACTATTAGGGGAATGAGACACATACTATTAGGAGAAAGAGACGCGTACTATTAAAGGCACGAGACACATACTATTAGGGGAATGAGACACATACTATTAGGAGAACGAGACGCGTACTATTAAAGGCACGAGACACATACTATTAGGGGAATGAGACACATACTATTAGGGGCACGAGACACATACTATCAGGGGCAAGAGACACATACTATTAGGGGCACGAGACACATACTATTAGGGGCACGAGACACATACTATTAGGGGCACGAGACACATACTATTAGGGGTAAGAGACATGTACTATTAAGGCACGAGACACATACTATTAGGGGAATGAGACACATACTATTAGGAGAACGAGACACATACTATTAGGGGAATGAGACACATACTATTAGGGGCACGAGACAGATACTATCAGGGGCAAGAGACACATACTATTAGGGGCATGAGACAGAGAACGAGACACACACTGAAAGGGCCACGAGACACATACTATCAGGGGCAAGAGACACATACTATTAGGGGCAAGAGACACATACTATTAGGGGCATGAGACAGAGAACGAGACACACACTATAAGGGGCACGAGACACATACTATTAGGGGCAAGAGACACATACTATCAGGGGCAAGAGACACATACTATTAGGGGCATGAGACAGAGAACGAGACACACACTATAAGGGGCACGAAACACATACTATCAGGGGCAAGAGACACATACTATCAGGGGCAAGAGACACACACTATAAGGGGCACGAGACACATACTATCACGGGCAAGAGACACATACTATTAGGGGCACGAGACACATACTATCAGGGGCAAGAGACAACTACTATTAGGGGCAAGAGAGACATACTATTAGGGGTACGAGACACATACTATTAGGGGCAAGAGACACATACTATTAGGGGCACGAGACACATACTATTAGGGGCAAGAGAGACATAATATAAGGGTTACGAGACACATACTATTAGGGGCAAGAGACACATACTATTAGGGGCACGAGACACATACTATTAGGGGCACGAGACACATACTATTAGGGGTAAGAGACATGTACTATTAAGGCACGAGACACATACTATAAGGGGAATGAGACACATACTATTAGGGGCACGAGACACATACTATCAGGGGCAAGAGACACATACTATTAAGGGGACGAGACACATACTATTAAGGGCAAGAGACACTTACTATTAGGGGCAAGAGACACATACTATTAGGGGCATGAAACAGAGAACGAGACACACACTATAAGGGGCACGAGACACATACTATTAGGGGAATGAGACACATACTATTAGGGGCACGACGATACACATACTATTAGGGGAATGAGACACATACTATTATGGGCACGAGACACATACTATCAGAGGCAAAAGACACATACTATTAGGGGCAAGAAACAGAGAATTAGACACACACTATAAGGGGCACGAGACACATACTATTAGGGGAATGAGACACATCATATTAGGGGCACGACGATACACATACTAACAGGGGCAAGAGACAAATACTATTAAGGGCACGACGATACACATACTATTAGGGGCAAGAGACACATACTATTAGGAGAATGAGACACATACTATTAGGGTCACGACGGTACACATACTATTAGGGGCAAGAGACACATACTATCAGGGGCAAGAGACACATACTATTAGGGGAATGAGACACATACTATTAGGGGCACGAGACATACTATTAGGGGTAAGAGACATGTACTATTAAGGCACGAGACACATACTATTAGGGGAATGAGACACATACTATTAGGAGAACGAAACGCGTACTATTAGGGGCACGAGACACATACTATTAGGAGCAAGAGACACATACTATTATGGGCACGACGATAATATACTATTAGGGGCAGGAGACACATACTATTAGGGGCAAGAGACACAAACTATTAGGGACATGAGAAACATACTATTAGGGGAATGAGACACATACTATTAGGGGCACGAGACACATACTATCAGGGGCAAGAGACACATACTATTAGGGGTAAGAGACATGTACTATTAAGGCACGAAACACATACTATTAGGGGAATAAGACACATACTATTAGGAGAACGAGACGCGTACTATTAAAGGCACGAGACACATACTATTAGGGAAATGAGACACATACTATTAAGGGCACGAGACACATACTATCAGGGGCAAGAGACACATACTATTAGGGGCACGAGACACGTACTATTAGGGGCATGAGACACATACTATTAGGGGCACGAGACACATACTATTAGGGGCACGAGACACATACTATCAGGGGCAAGAGACACATACTATTAGGGGTATGAGACACATATTATTAGGGGCAAGAGACACATACTATTAGGGGCATGAGACAGAGAACGAGACACACACTATAAGGGGCACGAGACACATACTATTAGGAGAACGAGACACACACTATAAGAGGCACGAGACACATACTATTAGGAGAACGAAACGCGTACTATTAGGGGCACGAGACACATACTATTAGGAGAACGAAACACACACTATAAGAGGCACGAGACACATACTAATAGGGGTAAGAGACACATACTATTAGGGGAATGAGACACATACTATTATGGGCACGAGACACATACTATCGGGGGCAAGAGACACATACTATTAGGGGCAAGAGACACATACTATTATGGGCACGACGATAATATACTATTAGGGGCAGGAGACACATACTACTAGGGGCAAGAGACACAAACTATTAGGGACACGAGACACATACTATTAGGGGAATGATACACATACTATTAGGGGCACGAGACACATACTATCAAAGGCAAGAGACACATACTATTAGGGGTAAGAGACATGTACTATTAAGGCACGAAACACATACTATTAGGGGAATGAGACACATACTATTAGGAGAAAGAGACGCGTACTATTAAAGGCACGAGACACATACTATTAGGGGAATGAGACACATACTATTAGGAGAACGAGACGCGTACTATTAAAGGCACGAGACACATACTATTAGGGGAATGAGACACATACTATTAGGGGCACGAGACACATACTATCAGGGGCAAGAGACACATACTATTAGGGGCACGAGACACATACCACTAGGGGCAAGAGACACATACTATTAGGGGCACGAGACACATACTATTAGGGGCACGAGACACATACTATTAGGAGAACGAGACACATACAATTAGGGGAATGAGACACATACTATTAGGGGCACGAGACACATACTATCAGGGGCAAGAGACACATACTATTAGGGGCATGAGACAGAGAACGAGACACACACTATAAGGGGCACGAGACACATACTATCAGGGGCAAAAGACACATACTATTAAAGGCAAGAGACACATACTATTAGGGGCATGAGACAGAGAACGAGACACACACTATAAGGGGCACGAGACACATACTATCAGGGGCAAGAGACACATACTATCAGGGGTAAGAGACATGTACTATTAAGGCACGAAACACATACTATTAGGGGAATGAGACACATACTATTAGGAGAACGAGACGCGTACTATTAAAGGCACGAGACACATACTATTAGGGGAATGAGACACATACTATTATGGGCACGAGACACATACTATCAGAGGCAAAAGACACATACTATTAGGGGGACGAGACACAAAGTATTAGGGGAATGAGACACATACTATTAGGGGCACGAGACACATACTATCAGGGGCAAGAGACACATACTATTAGGGGTACGAGACACATACTATTAGGGGCAAGAGACACATAGTATTAGGGGCATGAGACAGAGAACGCGACACACACTATAAGGGGCACGAGACACTTACTATCAGGGGCAAGAGACACATACTATTAGGGGCACGAGACACATACTATCAGGGCCAAGAGACAACTACTATTAGGGGCACGAGACACATACTATTAGGGGAATGAGACACATACTATTAGGGGTACGAGACACCTACTATTAGGGGCAAGAGACACATACTATTAGGGGCATGAGACAGAGAACGAGACACACACTATAAGGGGCACGAGACACATACTATCACGGGCAAGAGACACATACTATTAGGGGCACGAGACACATACTATCAGGGGCAAGAGACAACTACTATTAGGGGCAAGAGAGACATACTATTAGGGGGTACGAGACACATACTATTAGGGGCAAGAGACACATACTATTAGGGGCACGAGACACATACTATTAGGGGCAAGAGAGACATAATATAAGGGGTACGAGACACATACTATTAGGGGCACGAGACACATACTATTAAGGGCAAGAGACACTTACTATTAGGGGCAAGAGACACATACTATTAAGAGAACGAGACACATACAATTAGAGGAATGAGACACATACTATTAGGGGCACGAGACACATACTATCAGGGGCAAGAGACACATACTATTAGGGGCATGAGACAGAGAACGAGACACACACTATAAGGGGCACGAGACACATACTATCAGGGGCAAGAGACACATACTATTAGGGGCAAGAGACACATACTATTAGGGGCAAGAGACACATACTATTAGGGGCATGAGACAGAGAACGAGACACACACTATAAGGGGCACGAGACACATACTATCAGGGGCAAGAGACACATACTATCAGGGGTAAGAGACATGTACTTTTAAGGCACGAAACACATACTATTAGGGGAATGAGACACATACTATTAGGAGAACGAGACGCGTACTATTAAAGGCACGAGACACATACTATTAGGGGAATGAGACACATACTATTATGGGCACGAGACACATACTATCAGAGGCAAAAGACACATACTATTTGGGGCAAGAAACAGAGAATGAGACACACACTATAAGGGGCACGAGACACATACTATTAGGGGAATGAGACACATCATATTAGGGGCACGACGATACACATACTAACAGGGGCAAGAGACAAATACTATTAAGGGCACGACGATACACATACTATTAGGGGCAAGAGACACATACTATTAGGAGAATGAGACACATACTATTAGGGTCACGACGGTACACATACTATTAGGGGCAAGAGACACATACTATCAGGGGCAAGAGACATACTATTAGGGGTAAGAGACATGTACTATTAAGGCACGAGACACATACTATTAGGGGAATGAGACACATACTATTAGGGGCACGAGACATAATATTAGGGGTAAGAGACATGTACTATTAAGGCACGAGACACATACTATTAGGGGAATGAGACACATACTATTAGGAGAACGAAACGCGTACTATTAGGGGCACGAGACACATACTATTAGGAGCAAGAGACACATACTATTATGGGCACGACGATAATATACTATTAGGGGCAGGAGACACATACTATTAGGGGAATGAGACACATACTATTAGGGGCACGAGACACATACTATTAGGGGAATGAGACACATACTATTAGGGGCACGAGACACATACTATCAGGGGCAAGAGACACATACTATTAGGGGTAAGAGACATGTACTATTAAGGCACGAAACACATACTATTAGGGGAATAAGACACATACTATTAGGAGAACGAGACGCGTACTATTAAAGGCACGAGACACATACTATTAGGGGAATGAGACACATACTATTAAGGGCACGAGACACATACTATCAGGGGCAAGAGACACATAATATTAGGGGCACGAGACACGTACTATTAGGGGCATGAGACACATACTATTAGGGGCACGAGACACATACTATTAGGGGCACGAGACACATACTATCAGGGGCAAGAGACACATACTATTAGGGGTATGAGACACATATTATTAGGGGCAAGAGACACATACTATTAGGGGAATGAGACAGAGAACGAGACACACACTATAAGGGGCACGAGACACATACTATTAGGAGAACGAGACACACACTATAAGAGGCACGAGACACATACTATTAGGAGAACGAAACGCGTACTATTAGGGGCACGAGACACATACTATTAGGAGAACGAAACACACACTATAAGAGGCACGAGACACATACTATTAGGGGCAAGAGACACATACTATTAGGGGAATGAGACACATACTATTATGGGCACGAGACACATACTATCGGGGGCAAGAGACACATACTATTAGGGGCAAGAGACACATACTAATATGGGCACGACGATAATATACTATTAGGGGCAGGAGACACATACTATTAGGGGCAAGAGACACAAACTATTAGGGACACGAGACACATACTATTAGGGGAATGATACACATACTATTAGGGGCACGAGACACATACTATCAGGGGCAAGAGACACATACTATTAGGGGTAAGAGACATGTACTATTAAGGCACAAAACACATACTATTAGGGGAATGAGACACATACTATTAGGAGAAAGAGACGCGTACTATTAAAGGCACGAGACACATACTATTAGGGGAATGAGACACATACTATTAGGAGAACGAGACGCGTACTATTAAAGGCACGAGACACATACTATTAGGGGAATGAGACACATACTATTAGGGGCACGAGACACATACTATCAGGGGCAAGAGACACATACTATTAGGGGCACGAGACACATACTATTAGTGGCACGAGACACATACTATTAGGGGCACGAGACACATACTATTAGGGATAAGAGACATGTACTATTAAGGCACGAGACACATACTATTAGGGGAATGAGACACATACTATTAGGAGAACGAGACGCGTACTATTAGGGGCACGAGACACATACTATTAGGAGAACGAGACACATACTATTAGGGGAATGAGACACATACTATTAGGGGCACGAGACAGATACTATCAGGGGCAAGAGACACATACTATTAGGGGCATGAGACAGAGAACGAGACACATACTGAAAGGGCACGAGACACATACTATCAGGGGCAAGAGACACATACTATTAGGGGCAAGAGACACATACTATTAGGGGCATGAGACAGAGAACGAGACACACACTATAAGGGGCACGAGACACATACTATCAGGGGCAAGAGACACATACTATCAAGGGCAAGAGACACATACTATTAGGGGCATGAGACAGAGAACGAGACACACACTATAAGGTGAACGAAACACATACTATCAGGGGCAAGAGACACATACTATCAGGGGCAAGAGACACACACTATAAGGGGCACGAGACACATACTATCACGGGCAAGAGACACATACTATTAGGGGCACGAGACACATACTATCAGGGGCAAGAGACAACTACTATTAGGGGCAAGAGAGACATACTATTAGGGGTACGAGACACATACTATTAGGGGCAAGAGACACATACTATTAGGGGCACGAGACACATACTATTAGGGGCAAGAGAGACATAATATAAGGGTTACGAGACACATACTATTAGGGGCAAGAGACACATACTATTAGGGGCACGAGACACATACTATTAGGGGCACGAGACACATACTATTAGGGGTAAGAGACATGTACTATTAAGGCACGAGACACATACTATAAGGGGAATGAGACATATACTATTAGGGGCACGAGACACATACTATCAGGGGCAAGAGACACATACTATTAGGGGCACGAGACACATACTATTAAGGGCAAGAGACACTTACTATTAGGGGCAAGAGACACATACTATTAGGGGCATGAAACAGAGAACGAGACACACACTATAAGGGGCACGAGACACATACTATTAGGGGAATGAGACACATACTATTAGGGGCACGAGACACATACTATTAGGGGTAAGAGACATGTACTATTAAGGCACGAGACACATACTATTAGGGGAATGAGACACATACTATTAGGAGAACGAGACGCGTACTGCTAGGGGCACGAGACACATACTATTAGGAGAACGAGACACATACTATTAGGGGAATGAGACACAAACTATTAGGGGCACGAGACAGATACTATCAGGGGCAAGAGACACATACTATTAGGAGCATGAGACAGAGAACGAGACACACACTGAAAGGGCCACGAGACACATACTATCAGGGGCAAGAGACACATACTATTAGGGGCAAGAGACACATACTAATAGGGGCATGAGACAGAGAACGAGACACACACTATAAGGGGCACGAGACACATACTATCAGGGGCAAGAGACACATACTATCAGGGGCAAGAGACACATACTATTAGGGGCATGAGACAGAGAACGAGACACACACTATAAGGGGCACGAAACACATACTATCAGGGGCAAGAGACACATACTATCAGGGGCAAGAGACACACACTATAAGGGGCACGAGACACATACTATTAGGGGCAAGAGACACATACTATTAGGGGCACGAGACACATACTATTAGGGGCAAGAGAGACATAATATAAGGGTTACGAGACACATACTATTAGGGGCAAGAGACACATACTATTAGGGGCACGAGACACATACTATTAGGGGCACGAGACACATACTATTAGGGGTAAGAGACATGTACTATTAAGGCACGAGACACATACTATAAGGGGAATGAGACACATACTATTAGGGGCACGAGACACATACTATCAGGGGCAAGAGACACATACTATTAGGGGCACGAGACACATACTATTAGGGGCAAGAGACACATACTATTAGGGGCAAGAGACACATACTATTAGGGGCAAGAGACACATACTATTAGGGGCACGAGACACATACTATTAGGGGAATGAGACACATACTATTAGGGGCACGAGACACATACTATTAGGGGCAAGAGACACATACTATTAGGGGCACGAGACACATACTATTAGGGGCACGAGACACATACTATTAGGGGCACGAGACACATACTATTAGGGGTAAGAGACATGTACTATTAAGGCACGAGACACATACTATTAGGGGAATGAGACACATACTATTAGGAGAACGAGACGCATACTATTAGGGGCAAGAGACACATACTATTAGGGGCACGAGACACATACTATTAGGGGAATGAGACACATACATACTATTAGGGGCAAGAGACACATACTATTAGGGGCACGAGACACATACTATAGTGGCCACGAGACACATACTATTAGGGGAATGAGACACATACTATTAGGGGCACGACGATACACATACTATTATGGGCTGCTGATTAAACTGCGTTAATTTGCAATTAACGCGTCAAAAAAAATTTGCGATTAAAATTTTTAACGCAATACCTAAAATCGTTAATTTGACCAAAATGCTGAAAGTTCACCAAATCGATAAATAACGGGGGGCAGGCAGGGAGAGAGAGGGAATGAGGGAGGGAGGAAGGAGGGAGAGAGGAGGAGAGAGAGAGAGAGGTGGAAAGGGGAGGGAGGAGGTAGAAAGGAGGGAGAGAGGGTGGGTGAGGGGAGGAGGGGGTAGGGAGGGAGAGAGGGGGAGGGAGGGAGAGAGAGAGAGGGTGGGAGAGAGGGAGGGAGAGAGAGATAAAGAGTGAGGTGGGCAGGGAGGGAGAGAGGGAATGAGGGAGGGAGGAAGAGGGAGAGAGGTGAAGAGGGAGAGAGGATGAGAGAAATAGGAGGAAGAGATAAAAAGAGAGAGGGGGGCAGGGAGGGAGAGAGAGGGAAGGAGGAAGGGGGGAGAGAGGGAGGGAGGGGGATGGACAGGGGAGAGAGAACGAAGGGGGAGGGGGAGATGGGAGAGGGAGGGTTGGAGGGAGAGAGATGGGAGAGAGAGCGAGGGAGAGGGAGGGAGAAGGAGGGAGGGAGAAAGGGAAGAAGGAAAAGGGAAAGAGAGGGAGGGAGAGAGAGGAAGGGAGAGAAGGGGTAGGGAGAAAATAGAAGGTAAACAGAAAACCTTATTTTAAACCCGGGCAAAGCCGGGTACTTGCAACTAGTATATATATATATATGTATATGTATATATCTCTATACTTATAAGACGCATTCCTTGTCTGTCTGTCGGTCTGTCTGTCTGTCTGTCTGTTCCCTTATAACTCAAGATCCAGACAAACAAATAACGTGAAATTTGTTACACATACATATAATTACATGGGGAAGGTTAAAGGACAGGTTTCGTTTCATATCGATGGGTAGTTTAATTGTAATTAATTTTTTTTATTTTAGTATTTTACTATATTAAAGTAATTTCGACGGCGCCATAAATAAAATTCCTCTGTGACGTCATTTCCCTATGATCGAATAGAACTTGCGCGCTGGTGCTGTATGTGCCTTTGTGATGCAAAGAATTGTTGATGTTTTTTCATGCTCTCTGATGTGTACAGTTTGAAGAAGGTAAAGGAATGAAGAAGCATTTTAGAAGAAGTGTGAAACCATAATAATAAGTATATATATATATATAGAGAGAGAGAGGGGGGGAGGGAGAGAGAGGAAAGGAGGGTAGGAGGGAGGGCGGGAGGGGGAGAGAGGAAGGAGGGGGTGGACAGGGGGGAAAAAAGGAGGGGGAGAGAGGGAGATGGGAGAGGGAGAGGTGGAAAGGGGAGGGAGGGAGAAAGGAGGGGGAGAGGGGTTAGGGAGGGAGAGAGAGGGGAGGGAAGAAGAGAGGGAGAGGATGAGAGAAATGGGAGGAAGAGATAAAGAGAAAGAGGGGGCAGGGTGGGTGAGAGAGGGAAGGAGGAGGGAGGAGGATGGACGGGGGGAGAGAGGGAGAGGGGAGAGAGGGAGATGGGAGAGGGACGGAGAGAGATTTGAGAGAGGGAGGGAGGGAGAAAGGGAGGGAGGGGGAGGGAGGGAGAGAGAGAGGAAGGGAGAGAGGGGGTAGGGAGAAAACAGAAGGTAAACAGAAAACCTTATTTTAAACCCGGGCAAAGCCGGGTACTTGCAACTAGTATATTATAAGATGTTTCTTTCTGGAATTTACCAGTTCCAGGTCCTTTTTGGGTTGAAATTATCAAAAGCGGAAGTCTTATAGAACAAGGATGGACCATTCAGTGTTGTGATAATGCAAGATGATTAAGCTCAAGGAGATGTGCGCCAGCTATGCAAGGAATAGTTTTACAAGGTGGTGCCAAATAGTGAGAAAATACAGAGGTCAATGATGGTTTTCCAATCATCATGAAGAATTTATATTGCTTTTACTGCAGACTCTTTGATGTAAGTCCTACATAAACAACATTCAAATTTGTCTCTGGGCTTTACAGTTGGTGAAAACTGAGCCCAAAATTACATAATTACGAGATCTCGAAAGAGCACACATGTTGCCTTAAAAAATAGAAAACATTGGCAACAGTACTAAATCTGCATAAAACAATTGATGCCGAAATTGTTGCTGTGGTGGACAGGGAGAATAAAAAGTGGATGGGATGTCTTGCACAGGTTGCAAAGCAAAATTTGGCATTACGTTGCCACAAGAGAATGAATCTTCATTGAATAATCTTGAGATGGTTGAGATGGTTGAGATTATTGAGATGGTTGAGATGATTGAGATGGTTGAGATGATTGAGATGGTTGAGATGATTGAGATGGTTGAGATGATTGAGATGGTTGAGATGATTGAGATGGTTGAGATGGTTGAGATGATTGAGATAGTTGAGATGATTGAGATGGTTGAGATGATTGAGATGGTTGAGATGATTGAGATGGTTGAGATGATTAAGATGAATGAGATGGTTGAGATGATTGAGATGGTTGAGATGGTTGAGATGATTGAGATGGTTGAGATGATTGAGATGGTTGAGATGGTTGAGATGATTGAGATGGTTGAGATGATTAAGATGAATGAGATGGTTGAGATGATTGAGATGGTTGAGATGATTGAGATGGTTGAGATGATTGAGTCGGTTGAGATGATTGAGTCGGTTGAGATGATTGAGATGGTTGAGATGATTGAGATGGTTGAGATGGTTGAGATGATTGAACTCGTTGAGATGGTTGAGATGGTTAAGAGGATTGAGATGATTGAGATGATTGAGATGGTTGAGATTATTGAGATGATTGAGATGGTTGAGATGATTGAGATCGTTGAGATGATTGAGATGATTGAGATGGTTGAGATGATTGAGATGATTGAGATCCATTCGAATTTGAGGTTAAAGAGGAGTTCTTGTTCAATAAAAACATCCGTACTTATCTGTCACCTGAAACTTAAAATGAGTTTTTGAATATCCTGACACATTAAAAGCTGAGAAGTATTTTGGAATTATGTTCAATAGCACACCAGACATATCACACACTGACCAGATGTTTGAACGCTTTAATTTTTCTATCATGAGTTATCCGAAGTTTAAAAGAGATACAAAAGCTGAGAATGCATCTGATGGCAGCATATATTGATCTTAACAACGCCAAAGCGTTGTCAGTATTGGATGTTTTGAAAATCATTGCTGAATGGGGCTTCCCAGAAACTCGGCCAACACTTTCACTGAGCCTGCAATTATTTATATGTGTGTCTGTAGCTTCATGTGAGTGGAGCTTTTCAAAACTGAAAATTATTTTTTTTTAAAAATACCTGCCATCCACTATGGGACAGTCAAGGCTTTCTGATCTTTGTCTGTTTTCTATTGAAAGTGAAATGGTGAAAGATGTAGAGATTGAAAGATTTGCAGCTTTGAAGACCAGGAAAGGAAATTTTCAATAAAGTTAATTGTTAAAATAACAATATTTTGACTTTCCTTTGCTGTTTGTTGCGGTTTTAAATGTTTTCACGTTAAATTATATTGTGTAATTTTTTTTTAAATCTCATATCATTAAAACTCATCAACTTTTGGACCAATTGAACGACGTATTTCACAAAAATTACAATTATAGGCGACTATCTATGGTCTAGTGCAGGAAAATTCGAAATATGTTCCATTGTTCTTTGTGGAAGTCTTTTTTTTTGGGGGGGGGGGGTGTGACACCAACCAAAGTGACGCCCCTGCCTAATACTGTTTCACCTAAATTCCCTATTCTGCAAGCAATTATTTTGTTACTATTCAGCGCTTTTCTTTTTTTTGCTTGTATCCTATGACACTTGCTGCTGTTTTAACTCTTTCGATGCTATTTACGACTTGTCACTCACAGTCTCGCTGCTCTGGACGACAGTCGCATTTTTTTCCCTAAGCAAAATTGCTAACGACGACTATATTCGCTTTCATTAATTTGTACTGAAACTAAATGTTTTTTTTTTCAGCCAAAGTTGGAAGGGAACTTTAGAAAGTTGAGATTAAAGTTCATTTGATGGTATAATTAGACTGAAAACCCGGTGACACACCCAATTAACGCCCATTTTCTATCCCGGTGTTCGGCTAAGTTTTAATACCGGATTTTTTTTACTGCCGAGAGTAGTTCGTTTTACCACTTAAATTTAGTGATTGTCGGATAGGAATGTTTAAACGTTATACTGTTGGCAGGGGTGGACTGGGCCGCCGGGACACCGGGTATGTCCCACAATGTGGGACCGACCGACCATACGTTCGACTGACGATATGAACTCATTCACAGCTGGAATGAATTCCTGGAAACATGTGCATCAAAGAATAGAAGAACATGAAAACAGCAAATATCACGAGGAATATGTGGAAGCTTATATAATGTCTGTAAGTGAAAGAGACATTGATAGCATTTTATTCTCTCAGCAAAATAAAAAAGGTGCCAACAAGTTCAAGAAAAGAGACAAGTGCTGGATAGAGTAATTGAGATTCTGAAAATGATTGGAAAACCTGGTCTTAGTTATCGGTCAAAAAATGATGCTGCCTATACATCAAACGACGGTACAATCGATCATGCAAATTTCTTGGAAATATTATCTATAATACAAATTTTACATCATATGTTCCGGTTTCCGTCTGTCATCGCGACTTCTGTCTGTCATCGCTACTTCCGTCTGTCATCCGCTACTTCCGTCTGTCATCGCGACTTCCGTCTGTCATCCAACATGGCGGCATAAACAATTCAAAGATAGCAGAAACATTTACTGTTTTCTTCTTAACATGCATGATCCGGCTACCAACTGGCCAGCCGAGTAAGAATTGTCTCAACATGGCTGCCAGAAATGACATTGGACCAGCCATATGTTTAGTGCCGAGGTGACAAAACACCGCACACTAACATACGGCTGGTAAGATCGTGAATGCCAAATGGCAATCACAATGTAATACTGTTTTCGACCGCTTCAATCTAAAACAATATCAATAAAGCGATCTTAGGAGAGGTACCACAAAATCATTTCATGCCAATTAATCTGTGATACTCTCCGAAATATATCCGAAACGAATAATTGTTCCATAGGTCTATGTATATCTCACAGTATCGTAATAAATTTATGGGGTTCAATTTTTTATTAAATGAGAAGCTATCATAAAAGAAATATTTACAGAAATCGTTCAATTAATATTCTGTGTTATGTTCCACAATTTAAATTTTAAAACATAATTATGGATACCTCAATATAATGTAATATTTATATTGTTTAAATTATTTTTATTTCTAAAATATGTCTATTTCTAATTTACAATTATTTCCCTTTATTACGTCACTTTTTTTTCATTTTTTGACTATTACGTCACATGAATGAATTGAATAAGGGTTGAGATTGAGTAGCGCCGTACACAACGTTTACAATGCAAACTAACCCATTTATGATGGGGGCTTCACACAGAGGGTGTATGGAGGGGGCCCAGTTTGAGGAGAGACCCCAAAATATTTTTTAAACTAAATATTAAGTACATTATCTCATGTCAAAATGTAGTGGCTTCCGAAGATGCCTAAAATCCCTTGGTTCGGCATTGGCTTCACAGAACTATAATGTTGAAAGCTTTGATATGTCTTTCTTTTTTAAGAGGCCGAATGTTTTCTGCGTCTGCGGCCTCAACTGCATTGATGGAATACTATGTTTTGAATTGAAGGTCAGCTAAAAGCTACACAACGATTCTTTCTTCTCGGGACCAAGCTTGAGAAGAGTCAAAAAATTATCCCATGTCAAAATTCAGGGGCAGCCCCCAAAGAGGCCAAGCCACCGGGCCCCTAACTCCCTAGGTTCTGCACTGCCGGGTCGGCAATTTTTCTTAGTTAATTGTACTATGCTACAATGTGTATAACAGTAAATAAACCACCTGTTAAACATGTAGCGTTTTGCTTAACACAAGCACTCAAGTCTCTCTTTTTTTTTAATACGCCATGTTGAACATCATAAAACATTAAATGAATAACTGTTTGGAAAGGAGTCCATTAAAATATTATAAAGGAATATGATTTTAAGAGTTGTTTATGTTTACCCATAGTGAGGATTATTTTCTTTGGGAGAAACTATTTAACATATGAACATTATTTGATGTATTATTAGGTGTTCATATTTTCAAATGTATTTTGGCTACAATAATCTGTTCACGTCCTTGGGGCCACTGCATGTATATAGATTGATTGTTAACGCGCTAAAATATATATCACCATTTTCAACTCCAACTGTGTGCCTACTCGCCGGTCCGGGTACCGGGCCTTTGATAACTAGTTACTCTTGTCAAAATTTGACCCAGTAATTAAAAAACATCTTGATATGGTTATTGAGAAAAGTAATGACAGACATGCATCTAATTTGGCGATTAAGGGGAGAGGAAATTTGATTACCCTCATATCGAAGACGACATTGAATCATATCGTTGATGTAATAAGAAAAATTATAAAGAAAACCATTTCGGAGGAAATTAAATCTGCTGGTATGTTTTCAGTTCAATTAGATACAACTCAGGATGTAAGTGTGAAGGACCAATGTTCAATAATTATAAGATATGTAACAGATAAAGTTCATGAGCGATTGATATGCGTGGCAAACTGTACATCTTCTACTGGAAAAGGTATGTTTGAATTATTTCAAGAGAAACTCATTGAATGTAACATAAATATTGAATATTGTGTCGGTAATGCTACAGATGGGGCAGCCAATATGTAAGGACAGTACAATGGGTTTACTAAATGGCTGAGTGACGTTGCACCTCATCAAATTCATGTCTGGTGCTACGCACATGTATTGAATCTTTTTCTAAGTGATACCACTCAAGCCACGACCTCTTCAATTAGCCTATTTCAACTGCATGGGCGGTGTTCTTTTGAGAATCGTATAAAAGAATGGATGTTTGGGTCGATCACCAACAGAAATCTAGACACCAAAGATTAAATATTGTTGGTGAAACGCGATGATGGGCCAAAGAAAGTGCGTTAAAAAATATTTGGAAATTTTGATGATCCAAACTCATCATCGTACATTGAATTGATTTATACGTTACAAGAACTAGCACAATCGGACGCATTCAATTCAAAAATCAGGGATACAGCTCAAACTTTACTAGATAAGTTTATCAAGTTTGAAACGGTTTGAAACGGTTGTCACTGCAAAACTATACTTAAGAATATTCCAGCACACAGGATCGCTTTCTAGTTATTTACAAACCACCGGAATGGATGCACTGCAAGCATACCGTAATGTAGATTGTACTGTTAAGTTGTTAAAAAATATTTCAAGAGATTTCGATGGTGTTCTCGACAGTGCCAAACGATTTGTGTCCTGGGCTAATAACAAGTTGGAAGAAGAAAATGTTGAAATTACCATTGAGGAAAATTTTGTAGAGAAACGTTTACACAAAGCAAAAGCGATGTCTGATGAGAGAAGAACACACAAGGTAGTAGGAAATAATGCAGCGGACAGATATCGCACTGAAGTTCATAACTGCATCATGGACAAAATTGTAAAAACTATAGAAAAGCGATTTGAATGTCACGATTCCTTATATGCAGATATTGCCTGTCTTGATCCACAGAGTTTTGAGGATATTAAACAACAAGGTTTGGCTACATCAGCGATGCAGCGCCTTAGCAGTATTCTCGTTAAATTTGATGAAAGTGCCACAGCGACCAATCTCAGTGAAGAGCTAACTGACTTTGCGCAGAAATGGGACAAATTTAAAAATTCTGTCCCCAACGAATATCTTCTCCAAATGTTCGATGATTCAGTAGAGGACAGCGTCAGTGAAGATTCGCCACATGAACTCTGGAACGACCAAGTTGTGGATAAGAGTGAGGAACTTCAAAAATGCAAATTTTGCAAAAAAAAATGTCCTGTTTGCTGCTTTTCTGTACTACATAAATACAGTTTCTATGGGCAAACATACAATCATCTCTTTAGTGCATATAAACTTTTATTGACTATGTCTTCTACCCAAGTAGCTTGTGAGAGATCTTTCTCTAAACTGAAATACATTAAGAATCGCTTGCGAAGCTCATTGTCTTCTACACACCTTGAAGCTTTTATGCTTATGTCAACAGAAACCGATGTTTTAAGTGAACTGAATAATGACACAATTATAGATCATGTAGCCGAAATGACACCCAGCTTAAAGAAGTTGCTTACACTATAACACCATCACAGTGAGTCCGAATAAATTGATTTATAACTTGAATTGACGCATTCTTGATATTTTATATACAATTATAAATTAGATACTCCATTTATCGTTTTTTTGTTATTGTATATTGTAATTTGTAAAATGACCCATCACTTTGGAGGCCTCAGGTTTGGATGGGAAAAAATGCACAAGGAAAATAAAATTCATGAAGATAGGGCCGCTTTTTGTTTTTTTCCCGGGCCGCTTGAACTCCCCAGTCCATCCCTGACTGTTGGAGCCTTGGAGATGGAAACCCATTTATTATTTCGATATTTTATTATGGCCAGGGTGACAATCTCAACAAAACATAGTGTCAGAAATGAAAGATTTAGTTATCCGTCATAGGGGGGGAAAATGTTTGGACGGACCAAGAGTCGAGGCAGAAAACGTGTGTACAGAGTAGAAATATTAACTTCAGTGGAGTTTTCGTGTGAAAGTTTTACTATTAGGGACATGGAGACAGGTTAACAATGTCATTGTGGAAACACGGCTGACCATCTCCACCACTGATAATATCAGCAGGGAAAGAAATGGGGGGGGGGATAAGACTTCGTTAGGACAGAGTTTACAAAGAGTACATTATACAGAGTAGAAACACACAAAGTACATTATACAGAGTAGAAACACACAAAGTACATTATACAGAGTAGAAACACACAAAGTACATTATACAGAGTAGAAACACACAAAGTACATTATACAGAGTAGAAACACACAAAGTACATTATACAGAGTAGAAACACACAAAGTACATTATACAGAGTAGAAACACACAAAGTACATTATACAGAGTAGAAACACACAGAGTACATTATACAGAGTAGAAACACACAAAGTACATTATACAGAGTAGAAACACACAAAGTACATTATACAGAGTAGAAACACACAAAGTACATTATACAGAGTAGAAACACACAGAGTACATTATACAGAGTAGAGACTCAACGTTCAGGTGGGATGGGGACAATGTGGGCGTTAAATAATTCTAGTTTGAATTTTAAGATAGAAAGGCAAACATTATTGCGACATTTCTATAGTGACATGGGGAACACAGTATCTCCACAACAGATAATATATGTGTCATAACTCTGTTATATTTACTGTAGTCAGTGCATGTTGAGAGTTTTTAGTCAACATGAAGAGAGATATGTGAGAAGGAATTCCCTGTATTACGGTAACGCACCAAATGAATGGGTTATAAAAAACGGAAGGAAATAAATAAGAAGAGACACTGACGGTTATTGTAGGTACATGTTTTTTCTATAAAACTATGTCTTATTTGTAAAGTTAATATATAAAAGAAACCACCGTCGTCATCCTGGATATGTTGTGTTTAATAAAGAAATAACTCAAGAAATGGTGAATATTGTCATTTTCTTTACTGGACATTTGTGTTGTACTAGTGATGTCAATCCAATTATATTTTAAGTAATGAGGACACTGGAGGATAATAAGTTCACTATATGTGAAGTAGTAGTTTAGCCTTCTGAGGAGATACGACATAGTATTATTATTTATTTGGTGGCAGCGGAAAAGAAAGACAATAGCTACTAGGTTAAAGTATTATTAACTTGGTGGAAGGGAAAACGTATAGTGGAGACAATTACTACTAAATGTCAACCTGTTTTAAT
The DNA here is from genome assembly GCA_021962125.1 of Bulinus truncatus. NCBI lineage: Eukaryota > Metazoa > Mollusca > Gastropoda > Planorbidae > Bulinus > Bulinus truncatus. The sequence goes on from JAGDYQ010000012.1 coordinate 10,503,181, forward strand.
ACCAGTTAAGTTTATCTATGCAAGTAATTTATTGTGGCCAAGAGCTGTAATGCACTAATAAGCCCACTAATTCAGGCATCACTTTTATAGCCTAATTATCTATACAATGCTGAGCATTGTAGGCAAAGCCTTTGCACGCGTGGTCCTCAACCGTCTTCAGGTTCTCGCAAACCGCGTGTACCCCACCCCGAATCACAATGCGGCTTCCGACAAGAAAGATCCACTGTCTACATGATATTCTCAGTGTTGTTATAAAGTGTCTCATAGAGACATATATGACTAATCTACTTTATTAGAACTTATTGAAAACGTAGTACGAAAACATGGAAAGTAAAGAAGAAAGGAAGATACCTCAGGTACAGGATCTCTGGGAGGCCTTTGAAGAAAAAGGATATGGTTTACAAGGAGAAAAGTTATTACTGTTTATTGAAAAGAATTTAGCTATGGACAGAGAAGCTACAGAAAAAGAGGAAAGAGAAAAAGAAAGAGAGGAAAGAGAAAAAAGAGAAAGAGCAGAAAGAGAGGAAAGAGCAAAAGAAAGAGAACCAAAAAAAGAACTTCTAGAAATTGAAGCCCAAGTACAGAGAGAAAGACTTGATCATGAACTAAAGATGGCTACCATTAAGGCCAATTCGGGTACTCACAGTACAGAAGCTAGTCCAGATATACCAAACACTCAAATCTTGTTCAACAGATATAATCTGAAATTACAATCTTGTGATGGTAAATCTGAGGACATTGACACATTTCTCTCTATTTTCGAACAGAAATGCAGATGCAATAATGTGCCTAGAGCACATTGGATAGATCTAATGAGCGAACTTCTAAGGGGAGATGCAAGAAATGCACTTAGATCGACTCCAGATTACTATACCAAGGACTATGATGAAGTAAAGCAGAAACTTCTGAAACATTTCAATAAAACAGAAGAGTTCTACAGAAAGAAGTTCCATTCTCTGAAACTGTCAAGTAATGAACAACCACAGTACTTTATTGACAATGTAGTGTCAAGTTTAAAGTCCTGGCTGACACTAGCAGAAGTAGACCTAACAGATGCACAGGCAGTAATAGAAATGTTTGTGTGATAAAGTACTACAAATATGCACCAAGGATGTGTTTGCATTAATAAAGCAGAGAAATGTTAAGACTATAGATCAACTAGTAAGAGCTTTAAGTGATTTTATGGATAGTCGTCCAGAGGAAGAAATATGTAAAACGGAATTTTATGCTAATATTGTGAAGACCAGATATCACAGTCTACCAAATAGGAACAGCTAACAAGGTAAATTCAATATGTCCAGTCAGAAAACCAATGAGCCAGAGACAAGAATATGTTTCTACTGTAAGTTAAGAGGACATCTTATTCGTGACTGTAGAAAGAGACAAAGAGAATATAAATCAAATACAAGAGAGTATGACAACACAAGAGTAAACAGTCATAGATTCGACAGACGTCAAGCTAGTCATAGCTACAACACTCAACAGTATCAAAGAAGACAGTCACCTAACATAAGTCTACAGAGAAACCAGACAGAGAGAACACGTACACTAGAAAGATCACAAAGATCTGGCACCAGAAATACAGGCTCACAAGAACTGAATACCGAGCAGTATTGTGCAAGTGTGATATGTTCACATGGAAGAATAAACTTTTATCCACAAAGAAACCATACTACACAAAATAAGCATGAGTACAAATATGAACAATATAAGAAGCCAAACAACTATAATAGAATATGTCATAGCTCTAACAGATTTAATGAGCATAAGAGAAACAGAAGAAATTATGTTGGACTGGTACAACATAGAAATGGTGAAATGATGACACCAGAAGATTGGTTTGATAAAAGAGCCAAATGTTTTAAGAGTAGATTTAAATTTAAAAGGCAGGATTTTTGCAGGCCTAATTTTTAAGAAATAAGATAGTCATTTTAAGTGAAAATATGATTTTTTTGTAATACACAACATGGGTCATGATGACATAGACAATTATGAGAGGATATTGTATGATGTCCGAAGCAATTAATAAATTTACTGTAGTGTGATAAAGCTAACAATGTTGATGAGATATTTCATTTTTTTAAATTAAATAATAGTATGATATTAAATTTTATCATTGTGTTTGATCAATATTGACATGGTGGTATTTCTAATTGAAATGCACAGACAATTTTTTGTGTGATTATTTAAATACATGGTGGATTTGTTTGTAAAGATTGGGTATCTAACAAATATAATATTTTCTAGAATGAAGTAGTAATATAGTAATATATTGTAAAGCATACAAACATTCTTTCATTTAAGAAATGTTATGATGATATTAAATAAAAGTATAAGTACTAAAGAGAATAATGTAATTTTTTTTTGGATATGGAATTTGGGAAAAAGTACTTAGCTAAATAGAGAATTTTTTTAGTACACTGACTGTATTGAATACATACTTGTTGACTATGTTTCTACTGTTCACAAGAAGATAGAATTATCTTAAAGTAAACTAAGGACTTTGTAATTGTTACGTACTCCAAATAGTATTGAGTACTCCGTCGGAGGTGCCAAATATATGTTACGTACTCCAAATAATGTCGAGTAGCCTACTCCGTCGGAGGTGCCAAATATATGTTACGGGTCCTTATAATGAAAATACTTGTAGAAGGTGTAATAATTCAGACAACACAAATCACGAAGTTAACTCCAGTGAAGTAACATCAAACAATCATTTAATTCTTGAACATGAACTGACATAAAGGTAAAATCAGGGGGAGTACAATAGCAAACTGTAAATAAGCATCCATCTACATCGATGCCCAAAGCTAGACTCACTATAAAACAAAGCATGTGCTCCCAACTGTCGGTTTAATATACGTCATTTGGTACACTAAAGCTCCCAATATTTACACTCAAGATGGCGGAATGACGCCATAGATACTGCGGTGGGCGGAGCCTAGCGAATTGCGTCATCAAACTTAGACTATATTATTTCTCCACAATAATTATTTTACCTGACTACTGTATAAGGTAACATATGATGCATTGATTAGTCTTAACATGCATTACTGGTTTTTTATTGACAATGTTGTGTCAAAAACATGTTATTTTTTTCTGTTTATATATAATTTTCATGTATATTTATTCTGAGTAGTGACACTGAATTACCTGGATAAGTCAGTTATGTCAGACGTTTAAGTTGTTAATATAGAAACACGGCTGACGGAAATGTGCATATTGCTGGGGCTAAGAATTTAGGTTATCTCATAAATATATTCGATGAACACATTACAGCTGGCATCTTATTTAGCAGTTGGTGAATTTAACTGCTGACCAATGGCTTGAGAAAGTATGCACTTGTAAACCACAGATTTCATAAATAGACTGGATCTGATCAGAGAATCGCTAAACATTCCAATGATAGATGGACCAGATGTGTAGGGCTATTAGTACCAGAAACATTTTTCCATCAACTGTTCAGCCAAAACCTCATAACAAAAAGGAGCTTACAAGAAGGTGTTTTATGTGAGTTAAACACAGTACTCACAGAGAATATAGATACGTTTACAAGGCATGTCACGTACCTTTGTGTGTCACACCATATTTTGAAGTATTTTACTAAAAACATTAATAAATCTATCTTGCATTAGAATAACGTTTATTTATTTACTAAAAACAAATCAACATTAATTTATTCACCACAATCTACATTGTAAACATGATTATTTCACTCTCCTCTCTCTCTCGATTTCCCTTCTTTCTATCTCCCTCTTTCTCTTTCAAGCCTAGCTCCTCCCCAAACACCCCTAATTACACAGATGTTAAAACTACCGTCGTTTGCTTGCCACTCACTCAACCCTCCACCTAACAAGCTTAAGTGCGATTACGGTAACCTTATGCAATTAGGGTTTATAGAAAAAGCGACTTTTAAAAAAACCGGTTGTCGAAGGTCAATTTCTCAACAGAAAAAAAAACCCGGCGAAAACCGGTTTTCAGGTTTACTAAAAAAAATAAGTGAAATAACGGATATTTAAAACATTCTAGCAATAATTATTTTCAATGTATGTCGTATTTAATTAACATGTTTGATAAAGAATAAAGAATAATATAATTATGTCAACCATTTTTTTTTATGTAAAACAATAAATACAAGAAAATAATTATCAATATGACAGTCAAAATACTACTACTGTCTATATGTAAATTTAAATTGATTTATAGCTAAACAGATTTCTATCATGATTTTTGAACTGTTCAACTTTATTTGGCAGTCACAAATAAGACTTAATTCTTTCCCGTGTGTCATCTGAAATCAACCGTTGTGATGTAGACCTCTCTATAGAGCTTATTTATATATAGTCTATAGATATTACGGTTCTTTTCTACTCATGGTATTCACTGTCTATCTTTTCCTCTCTCTCTCATTCTCTAAGTTTCTAAGTTCTAACGTTATCTATATGTGTGACACAGTACATAAACACCTCTGCACCTCCATGGACCCACATTGAGTACCCGTTTCAAAACATTCCTCCACTGAACTAAATTCACTCAACGTCCCTTCATACAATTATCTCCCTCCTTACCCCCCCCCCCCATCCCTGAGATGTATTAGTTACAATAATCATTACAGCGGCTGTACGACGGTCCTTACTAATTAGCAGCCTCATTCTATTGTTTTGATATAAGGAGATACCAATTATTTATTCTCTCTCTCCTCCCTCCCTCCCTCCCTCCCCCCCATTCCAAGGGATGCCCGTTTCAATTTGTATACTTCCCGCAAGTCAACAAAAAAATCATCGGTTGTTCTGTAGAATTAGTAAACAACTTGAATTTAGCCTTCTTTCCAGGTCGAGGAAACAACGGATGCAATAAATCTCTCTATGTGTATATACCCTCCCCTCCCCCGCCATGCAGTCCTCAAATTACCCCTTGTATCGCTCATGTCTGACGAGATTTCCCCTATTCGCCACCTGAGGAGGCGCCCGATTGGAGTTCGGCCTCTCCATACTGGCCACTGCACTTCAAGTATGAATAATGACCCGGAGGCTGTTTTTTTTTTTTTTTAAAATCGAGTTTTTTATGAGAATTCATTCATCTTATATCATTGGTAAAGGGAAAACATGGTTCGAATACTTAACGATTTGGAATTCAAGCAATTTCATACAGACGTAGCTTGTATTCTGATGTATCACGGCACTGAACATCTAAAAGGCCCAGCTCCTATTTACGCCACTGCTCTGAAAGAATATATTAAATTTTCATTCTTAAGGCGCTGAGTCAGGTTTAAAATTAGAATAATGGATTTCATGTAAACTTAGCAATATAATAATATCATGATCAGGCTATCATTCACACAGTATATACATTAAGTGCTATCATTCACACAGTATAGGCCTATACATTAACTGCTATCATTCACACAGTATATACATTAAGTGCTATCATTCACACCGTATATACATTAAATGCTATTATTCACATAGTATATAAATTATGTGCTAACATTCACACAGTATATACATTAAGTTCTATCATTCACACCGTATACAAATTATGTGCTATCATTCACACAGTATATAAATTAAGTGCTATCATTCACACAGTATATACATTAAATGCTATTATTCACATAGTATATAAATTATGTGCTAACATTCACACAGTATATACATTAAGTGCTATCATTCACACCGTATATAAATTATGTGCTAACATTCACACAGTATATGCATCTAGATAATTTACAGCATGCTTGGCCTCTAAGGTCACTTGTGATCACCACAGGCAAATCTAACAACTATACGTTCTAACGATGGGGAATAATTCTGTCGACCAAACCAGTATTGGTAACTAGAAATAAGACAAGCTTTTTTAAAAAAAAGTTCGAGTTCAACAACTAAACTTTTTATATTTATAGAGTATATCTCTCACTTTATACATGTATACAGAAGATCGATGACTTCCGCAATACCGCAGTCATTGACCTCGAGCTGCACAGACTGAACATCGATGTGGAAGCCTTACAAGAAACGCGCCTCCCAGAGACTGGATCTTTGAGGGAAGAACACTACACGTTTTTTTTTGGCAGGGGAAAGACGTCGAGGAATCCAGAGAACACGGAGTCGGCTTCGCCATCAAGAACACCCTGCTCCAAATGATTGAACCTCCTTCCCACGGCACGGAGAGAATCCTCACCCTGCGTCTTTTCACAGCATCTGGTACCGCCAACCTCCTTTGCATTTATGCACCAACCATGCAAGCCAGCACGGAGACTAAAGACCAGTTCTATGAGCTACTAAACAGCGCCATTGCCGCAGTCCCTGCTTCGGAACACCTCTACCTTATGGGGGATTTTAACGCTCGTGTTGGTTCTGACCATGACTCTTGGCCAGGTGTGCTGGGTCACCATGGCATAGGGGAAATGAACGAAAACGGCCAGAGATTACTCGAACTCAGCTGCTATCACGGCTTATGCGTGACAAACACCTACTTTCAGAACAAGGCATGTCACAAGGCGTCTTGGAGACATCCAAGATCAAATCACTGGCACCAGTTGGACCTGATCATCACCAGGCGCGACTCTCTGAATAACGTTCGAAACACCAGAGCCTACCATAGCGCCGATTGCGATACAGAGCACTCCCTCATTGCCTCCAAGATAAAGCTACGCCCAAAGAGACTCCATCACTCCAAAAAGAAATGCCAGTCAAAAATCAACACCAGTCAGACCATCAACCAAGCCAAAAACCAGGAGTTCATAGCAAGGCTTGGGGAGCTGCAAAGCTGCAACCAAGAGCCGAACGCAGAAGACATGGGATTCGCTCCGGAACACTATCTACAGTGTGCAGTCAAATGGCCAGAATTGTTTATAGAGTATATCTCCACTTTATACATGTAAACAGTGTGCAGTCAAATGGCCAAAATTGTTTCAAGGTTAGTAGATTTTAAAACTATCAATTATTTTTTAATTTCCCAATTGATAAATATTTTGTTAAATGAAAATGAACAAATAAGAGATAAGTAATTTAAACCTATACCAGCAATATATCAGTTCACCACATTTCAAATAAAATTAAGAAATCAAGAAAAGCTGATCAAAATTAATCAACTGAGGAAAACAAATCTTGATTTATTTTCTTCTCGTTTTCTTTAAGCTGTAATGTCAGAGACTGATATGGATTACATAGTAGGTAAACGTGAACATTAATTATAGAAATACATGTGTTCTATAGAGACTGATTCAGATTATATAATAAACATGTCAACATTAATTATATAAATACATGTGTTCTATAGAGACTGATTCAGATTATATAAATATGTGATACATGTCTTCAAAACAGCACAAATAAATAAAGAGACTGGTGACTTTCTAACCACTTTTATTGAAATACAAGAAAACAAGCGCATCACAAGAAGAACAATAATTGTCTATAGGTATGGCAGTTTGGATGAGTTTCTAAGTGTCAGAACCAGTTTCCAGCAAGTATTACTGCTCACTTGATTCACTGTTATTGTTTTACAAAACCAAAATGAATACAAAAAACTTTAACCCTTGGCACATTTAATTTAGTGAAGTAAAAAAAATAAAATTGTTTGCTGGACATGACTGACTGGGATAAAACACAATATTTCTCTCCGCTGCCTTTCTTAACTGAATAATTATAATAAAAAAATGTACTGTTTTTCTGTTCCCACTGCCACATCTGTGGAAGAACATGTTTTTAATAAATCCATACCTGAACAAGTTGTCCCACAGCTACACAAATGTTCGTTCGGTATTAGAAACAATGGCCAAAAAAAAAAAAAAAGGAAAAAAAAAAGGCAGCCATAACAAGATTTAAATATAATGAATTTATATTATTTATATATATATATGATTCTATTTGATCAAGTAGATGTTTAATATATATATATCAACTATGTACACAATATATCACAACATCATCAGAGGTTTAGATAACAAACATAGTAGCAAGTGGGTTACTAGGGAAATAGAGAGCTCAAGGTCTATGTCAGTTTCAAAGCAGCTGGTCCAAAACAATGATGACAATATTCACTCATGACTGGCTAACTACATTATACATCTTTTTTGCTGAGAGACGGCCCATCCACCAGTTTTTCAAAGTCTCAGCTGTTTTAAAACCAAGTTCCAGGAGTCACCAAAATTCTTATTGCCAGCAACATTAGGTAGCCATCCTTGTACTGTCATTGCCAGCAACATTAGGTAGCCATCCTTGTATTGTATGACAATGTTAGAAAAAGGAAACATTCCCAAATCTCAAACATGACTGGTCTGTGATTTCACAACTATTATAAAAAGATGTGAATATATGGGACTGTCTGCCACTCAGTGCAGGTGAAGAGGACCTCTGGACCAACCAGCCAGTTTTCTTTTACTAGTTGCTGAACCAAATATAAAAATATCCTGGTTTTATATTCTAATGTACAAAGTGATAAGAACACTGAAATAAACCAAAATCATTCATAATTCAATGAATGTATCACCAAAACAAGATGAGCGCCTTGCTAAAGGTCATCCATTCTTTTCTATATAATGACAACAGATTTAGAAATATATCAATAAAGTTTTTATCAAAGAGAATATTACTTCTCTAAAAGATAATACAACATATATATATATATATATATATATATATATATATATATATATATATATATATATATATATGTCATGTAACATAATGAATCAATGCCACCTTTAGGTCCAACATAAAATGAAGATCAAATTGTTTAATAACAGAAATAAAAATTTATATAATCTTCTTGTTAACTGTAATACATATTTTTATGCTAAGCATAACATTTAATTTGACTAAAATACAATTTAATCATACAAATATCTACAGTTATGTATATAATGTATAAATAGTTCAGTTTCATAAAACTAATCAACAAATGTTAAAATTGTCAATCCATAGAATAAAGAAATTGTTCTTTTTAAACTCCTCTTTATTTAAGAGTTATATTAAATGTAACAGATTGTTAAATATACTTCACATTTTTATGTTATTACACTTTTTGTTTAGAAAATAATCTGAAAAACATTATCCAAAAAAAAAAAAAATCAACATTTAGTGGAAATAAATATTTATTTTTTGTTGTCATAAACAAGAGAATGAATGAACCAAAGTTTTAGACTCGTTAGGATCTTTAGTAGTGCAGTATTTTAATTTGATCATTATACTTTTTAATAATTTACCTTAACAAAGAGAAACAAACAATAATTTTGGCACCTCCATTTAAAACATTGAAATGCTGCAAAACCGTCATATCAATAAATGAATACAATTTTTTTTTCTTTTTTGACCTAAATGTCAACAGATAGTTTGTGTGCTTTGAGTCACTATAATTAGAAAACTATTCAGATGCCTACAATTTTTTAACAAAATTACTTTGAGGAAAAAAAAAACCAGAACAACTTCATTGTCAGAACAATGAATAGATCAGATTGTAATCCATTTAAAATTATAATAACAATTATTGTATATTCTGTATATTTATTGGCAATTATCTGAACTGAACATTTGTAAAGAACAAGCAAAAAAAAAACAACAAAAAAAAAAACAAACATTAAAATCAAGATTTTGTTGGTGAAAGATTTAAACTTTCTAATCAGATTTTTAACTGAAATTATTTCAAGTGTGAACATTTTTTTATGAGAATAAAGTAATACAATTTTTTAAAATCAGTTCTTTGAGGGTACAAAAAAATTCTAGAACTGAACACTGTATAACAATACATTTCATAAAGAGCCTGTGGTTATCTGTAAAAGTTGAATAAAACCAGTAAGTGGAAAATCCAGTAAAATACTTATAAAATGAAAATGTATAAACTAATTATGAAATTAGATAATACTAATCAATATTAACATTTGTACTGCAAATATAAAATCAGAACAATTACTTAGGTGATTGCACATTCTCACCTTTTTTAAATTAAAACAAAACAAAAATTTGTGCCTTGGTCAATTTATATAACTGTCAAACTTTTTTCAGCAAAAATAAAAAAAAAAAAAAGATATCTGAAAAAAAATAAAAAATTTCTGGATCGCTGGTAGCTTTGTTATTTAAATGTTATATTTGTATAAAATCAGCTAGACATTTTTTACAGTACATTACACTACAAGTTTTTTTCTTTTTTTCCCGCCTGAGATTCATACAAATTTCTTATTTAAAAAAAAAAAACATTTGAACATGTGGTAGTTAAGAAAATAACATGCTTATAATCTTTCTTTTGTAGAGTAAGCCAATTAACACAATTTAAACAATTATTAGGCTAAAGCAAATAACTTTTAAGACTACTAATTAAATTCCAGATTAACAAACTAATTAAGAGGCTTGGTAAGCAGAAAAAGAATAATTTTTTTTTTTGTAATTTCAACAACTAAATGAAATGATACAAACAAAAATAGATGTCAGAAAAAAATATACACCAAATTTCCCGAAGCAAAAAAAGTCAAAGTCATAAAGAACTAAACTGGCTTTTAATAGAAGGCACACATGAGCCAGTGTTATTCAATGTAAAATGTGAATTAAATAAAAATAAATAAACAACCAACCAAAATCGTTTTGGTCAAAGTAAGCCATTAGAATATTGTGCACTATAGTCTAAATGTTTTCAAAAGTATTGAGATACATAGGCTGAAACAGGCTTAATGATATACCCTGAAGAATCTGGCAGACTTTCATTCTGTATGTTTCTCAGAAGTGTTCAAGTGGCTCAAATAGAAGATTATAATTTTTTAAAGAAAAATCTTGAGCGTTTCATTAGGAACACTGGTTATGAAACAAGCAATAATTAATCATACACTGATTCATTTTAAATTCAACAGATGAGCAATAAATAATGGTTAGAGAAAAAATCTAAACTAGAAAACCATTTCAAGCTACATGAAGTAAATTTACTTTCATATGTAATGGACCCCAAATATAATAAAGATCACAAATAGAAACAATATAATATTATGTCATATTGTACAATGTTAACAACAGGTAACAAATGAGCATCTATGTGTATGGTTGATATACAGTAAATACATTTTGATATCAATGTCTTCTGACACCCACTATGTATTCTCATCTGAGTTGCCCCCATGATGTGATCGTGTCATGTCACCAGGCAGGCATGTTTCTGGTAACATTGTCGCCTGGTGGCCACTTTCTGAATCATTTGACTGATTGTTCCATGGTTCTTTGGAATGATGACCTCTTGAGTGCCCTGAAGATTTAATCTTCACTTCATGACCCAAGTTTGGTAAAACGTGCCTGGTGTCTTGAGAAGATCCAGATGTGGCTGCAATGGCAGCCAATTCTGAAGCTGATGTTAAAGTTGATGGATCTGAGGTCAGACCAGTGAGCTGATTGCGAGACATGAGTTCCAATGTGCTATGAGCCTGCCAATATGCAGCCAGAGCAAGACGTTGCTGATGTGGATCTAAAGATGTTGCAGCTGATACTGAGACTGCTGACTCTGGTGCAGCTAAACGATGCAATAGAGACGAATTAGAATCTGCCTGTGCAACAACTTGCTGCTGGTACTGGTGGTACATGGAGGAGGAGGCTGAAGAAGTTGGAGGTGGTGAGGACACTTGGTGTCTAGCCAGTGCTGCTTGAATCAGTTGCTGTGTAGCAACATCTTGAGATGAAGACAATAGTAAAGATGGTGTGGTGGACTGAATGGAGGAAGAGGCTGCTACTAATGCCCTATGCTGGGCTAAAATATCTTGATGTATATAATGAGAATTGGCTCCAGACTGATCAGAAGTACCCTGTTCAGCTGAATTTTGGAGATAATCAGATTTGATCTGAGAGCGATCTTCTGAAATATACCTCGTAGATGAAGCACGGTGAAGATCAGATGTCTCTCCTAAACGCTGTAAAGCCTGTTTTGAAAAAATTAAAATAATTTTTTTTTAAATATGTGGCTTAAGCCTAGTAATAAAAAAAAGTTTTAGGAGTATTTTATATAAAAAAAAAAACAAAATAAAATCCACTGTAGTACATATATTTAAAACTAATTAAGAAATGCATATCCTATGTAACACAAATTGAAACAATATAATATTATGTCTTATGTCCTACTGTAACTACTGATAACAAACGAGATTCAGATTTTTAGCTATGAAAGCCTGTGTTGTTTACACAGTTTGAATTATTCACTTTTGGATTAGTGCATTGTCCACATATTAGAGCATATTTTAATGTCATTTATGTTGCCCAGTGAAGAAGTATGTCACCTAGTGAGCTCAAAATTTAGACACTGGTTGACAAAATTTTTTATCAAAGTTAATTTTATTTAATAATTTTTATGCATGGTTTTAAAATAAATATTTCAAATATCAAATTTGTACTGTGTCATTGTGATATGGAAAACAAAAGAGCTCTATTGAAGCAAGTCATTTTAACATTTGTCTGTCAGAAATGCTGAGTACTATTAGATGGCATTACTAACATATGGTGACTTTGCCTGTTGCATAATTAGATTGAGTTTCTATAGATATTTGCTAGAAAAGTGTTCTCATTTTAGTACAACTTATATGATTTATATTATTTTTTCTTTTTTTTCCCTGCATATTGGGCTTAAAAATAGACCAATCATAATTTCTAGATCCGCGCTGCAATGCAATGTTAGTTGATATATTTGATGCTGGTCTGCATCTACTGAAGAAATAATTAATGCCAATGGACTCAAAACAATTAAAAAAAAATTTTTAAATAAGCTTTTATCAAAATACACTAAAAAGAAATTCCTTAGATCATCACAAATCTTAAGAAATTATCATTATAATAAAAATAAGAAGCAGAAAAAATTACTATGATATGTAGATATAATTTAAAAGAGTAAAAATAAAATACATGTACAAGGTCAAACTTAATATTAACTAAATAGACTACTTGATTTATAAGTGAAATGTTGCTATAACAAAATTGATGGGGCCTCGAAATTCGTTCATAATACTGAAAATTTGTTACACTGAAATTGGGGGAGGGAAGGGGTTTGACGACGACATTTTCTGTTTTTAATATGTGAACATAGTTTATTTCGGTATCAATACAAATATATTATGTTATTTTACTAATTTCTCCAAAGATATTTCGCTAAAAATATGTTGAATTTTCTCTCCCTTTATTTCTTAGTTTAGCTACTAATATTTAGCTTTTGTTACCGCTAACGTGAACTATTGAACTAGGGGCGTAACTCATTTATTTTTGTAGGTTACTCAATATGACTTCCCTTAATTTGTAAGAAACCTGAGCAATGTGCCTATTATGGCTCTCTTACTCATATTGTCTCCTTTATTAAACAAAAAAATAATTATAATAATATATATATATTTTTTAACTGGAATAAATTTTATTTTAATTAGAAAAAAAGTTAAATGTCACTAAAAGGTCAAATAAATCACTCATGTATTCTTCCCTTCCTGTATTATTAATTAAATACAGATAACGGTAGTTTGTTTACATTATTGATTTTTTAAATCCCGCAAATGTATTGTCTTCTCTCTTCCTCCTCCCCTTTCCCACCATTACAAAAACTCTCCTCCTCTCATTCCTCCCTCTCCCCCCCATTTGTTGTTATGTAATTGTACCGTCACCGCTTCCCCCACCCCCTGCTGTTCCAAGACAAGGCTTGACTCAGTAATGCACCTGGTGGAATAAATTTTTACTATCCTCATCAGTAGAAGTTAAAGGTTGCCAGAACATATTACTCCTCTCACACTCCCATTATCTAGTAAATGTGAATACCACTGAGCTCAAGTTGACTTGAGATTTAGAAATTTGCAGATTTAAATTATTTTTTTTTTGGTAAGGGAGGAATTAAATATCTGCAAAAGGGCTTTTTTCGCAGTACTGACTGAAAGTAAGTCAGATGTTATATAAGCGAAGGGACAAGGAGCAAAAATATTTTCACTGTACTGAATATTTCATTACACTGATGTGTGTTCCTAATAACGAAATTTTACTACATGTATATTGTAATTATTTTTGGGAATTTATTTCTAACACAGCATTACTTGTCAACCATTATAATTTTTCAACGAATTCATATGGCTGTCCAATAAAAAAATACTTCGCAGGCTTAACCATTTGTTAAAGCTTTCAGAGAGAAAATGAGATAAAAAGAAAAGGAAACCATCAGTACCTGAGCTTCTATTATTCTCTGTCTCTGTGCTTGAATTTCAGTCAGTTCACCTAGATTAACCGAGATTTTTGGAATTTCACTTTCTACAGCACCATTTGCTTGGTCTGCTTCTTCTTGGAGTTGCTGTGCAAAATTCTGACAGTACTGAGCTAATTTTGTCATCTGTAGCATTGTAGCTATTTTATGTAGAGATCTCACTGAAGATGTGTCCACCTGATTAACACAATATTTGAAATGAACAGTCAACAAGATTTGAGTAATAAAATAAATGAAATAACTTATAAATTTTATCATAGTAGACTCATATCAAGATACAATTTTTCAGTTATAAACACTTCATACATATTTATCTAATTTCATATAAAATTTGGTATTATATCAAGCCAGTATGCAAACTTCATTTATGTATGATGATGAAAAATGTAGATATCAACAAGTTCCTCTGTACAACTCTTCATAATTAAGAAAGTGAACACATTAAATCTGAAATTCTTGATTAAATAAACTAACATAACAGACCTCAAGAACACCTTCATAGATGTACTTAAGAAATGCTTTGGCTGTTTCATAAGTTGTATCTGATGGTAAATTAACTTCAAGCTGAGATCTTGGATCAGCATTTTTAAATGTCTCTTGCAAGTAGGGACTCATTGCTAGTAGAACAAGCTTGTGTACCTATGGAGTTAAAAGGAAACACATAAAGAATATATTGATTTATGGCATCAAGGTACTTTACAACAAAAAAAATAAACCTAAAACTATTTACTGAAAGTGCGCTTCATATGAAAAAAAGTAAATGAAGGTACAATGACATCATGTGAAATAGCTTATCAAGAGCTGGCCAAATCTTAAGCCTTTGTCCCATACCTATACTTTCTAGTTAGGAGTTTTGAAAAGTTATTTTCATGATACAGGATATATTCTTTTAGAAAATTTATAATAATCTGACTACAAGAAAAATATACTCTTAAAGAGTTTTTTTTTTCCAGTCAAACACAAAAAAATACAGTTAAATGGTTAAGTAATGGAAGGGCATAGAAAATAAAAATACAAGTATTTAATGCCTATTTTTTTTTCAAAGTGCCAATTAAAAAGGAAAATTAGACATTCTGATTATTGAGCCAGTGGAATGCAAAATATTGTTGGGGCACATAAATATGAAAGGGGAAAAATTCTTTCAAAAAAAAAGTGCTACCTACATCAACAGAAAGAGGAAGACAAATGAATTTATATTTAGTAAAAATTTACTTAACATTTATAGTTAGCCCATCCATTACAGAAATCGGACAATATTTCACAACTGTTAAACTTTTAAAAAAATTACTTTACTAATATATTCATTATAATATAAGGTAATTAAATGTAAAAGTAAGACTAATGAATAACTAACATGAAGCTTTTTATTAGCAACCCCAAGTGAGGCATCAAAGAATTTTCCTTTTCGCCACAAAGTGGAAAACCTTTCTTGAAGATCATTTCCATGATCTGGATCTACATAGACTTTCATTGAGTTAGAAACTGGTACTTGTGTCTGAAGAAGTTTTTCTAGAAAATTATGAAACCAAGATTCTTTTAATGACGAGAATTAATCTTTAATATGTTCTGATAAAATATAGTATTTATGAAGGAAGTTGATGCTAATTTAACTGCTAAAAGAAAAATATTTACTTCTATCACACTGTTATAATATGATGTGAAATAATTATGCAACTTAATAATAAGCACATAAAAAAATTAGAAATACTCATTCATTTACCATGTTCATCTTTGGTTAATGAAGGTCCCTCAATACTTCTGCTTAGTCCATGGTTAGATTTATTCAATTGTTTAGCTACTTCACTTAAATTAGGCTGGTTATCACTCGGAGGAGTCACAGACCTCTGAATTGGTGTTACAGCATTTGATTTAATATCTGAAAAAATTAATAATACAGTAGTGTTTAATTTTAAAAGCATTAAACAAACAATGTATTAATTAGTATATTATATATTTAATGATATGCATAGTGGAAAAGAATATAACAATGTTTTGATTTTTTATTTTGGCCTCTAACAAAAGCTATGAAACAAAATACATGAACTCAATAAAATATCACAAACAAGCAGTCAGGTCAGTAGATGACTGGCAGTCATGGATTCTCTTTTAATATAACCCAGAAAAACAATTATCATGTACCAATATGGCTACGAATGGGATGCAATGAATGTTATATATATATGCCATATAATTCATTATATTTGTTTGAAATTATGTACTTAATTTGATATGTTAGAGGTTTTACAAAGTTTTTTTTTCCTATCCTTCCACTCACAATCTGCTGTCATTAGCTGTATTTTATTATTTCTTAGCCTATTAATACATTTTAGCTTTCATTCATCAGTTAAAATTCTTTATTTTTAAAAGAAGAATATCCTGGTGTCTTTAAGTGAATGCCTGAGTTTGTTTGGTCATTTTCAATTACTAAACTTGAAAGTTTCATCAAACTATTAAATGTAAAATGATAATACATGTGTAGTAAAATAATTCTCTATTTGAAGAATTTTTTTTTTGTTGCTTTTTTTATTTTATATTAGAGAAATAAAAAAAATGAACTCAATAAAAATATTGAAACATTTTTTACATTGAACTGTGAAGTTTAATTAAATGTCAGGAGCAATTAGCTTTGATGACATAGGGCAAAATTATTTGCTTTTCTTTTTTCCAGATGAAAAAATCCTAGCTCACTAAGTTGTGGCTGCTGCTAATTGCAAAAAAAAACTTTAAGTGCCACACAGTGAAGAATTTTTGAGATTCTCTGCAGTTGTTGTCATGCAAACATGATAGATTCAATAGCTGTTTCATTATTGAATGAATGTTCTAGAAGTGCCCTAGCAACACCTCAGGGTATTTTAAAAGGGTACACAACCAAATGACAAAATCTCAACTAACTTTTAAACTGTATTAAAATTATATGTTACTTTTATTGTCAGCTTTCATTACTTCATAAAATGCCACTGTTACAACAGTGGACACACTGCCACCAACAATAACATAATGATTTATTAAAATCAGCCTACTTGACATGTGTTGATCAACCGACTCTTGGCTCTCTTCCTTGACTAATCGTTTAGCACTGTGAGATTCCTCCACCACAACATTATGACCATCTTGGTGGTGATGATGGTGGTGATGGTGTTGCTGTTGTTGTTGCTGTAAAAGTGTTGAATTTAACTGGGCCTAGAATGTTGTATACAAGCAAAATATCAACCTAATATTAATAGAACACAATCAGGATTTGCAAAAAAGTTTTAAACATTCATACAAAATATTCTTAGCTGAAGTTATTTTAATTTGAATTATTTTGCAAGGATAACACAAAAATAAAAAGACTTAAAAACCTATCATAAAGTGAATTTATATTGGTAGAAATAAATATTTAATTTTAATGAATGGTTTTGTTTTTCCTTTGTGTTAAAAAATATGACACAAATGGTGGAAATTTGTGCAAACAAACCTCCTGTTATAACAACACTAGCTAAAATTTCATTATAAAAACATGTATGTTTTTACATGTTATCACCAAGCTATCCAATAATCAGTTATTTAATACAATTATTTTTAAGAATTAAGATAACACCAGCTGATTTTTTGTTCAAAAATAATTGTATTTTATTCCATTTATTTTACTAATATAAGTTATAAAATTGCAACATATTCCCATTTTTGACCCACTATGTTATACCAATTAAACAGAAACAAATGAATTCTAAACTAAAACACACACAATATGTACAGAATGCAAATAAAACTTTACATCACAGTTTAAACACATCAGCAAACTAAAACATCCAGAAATACCTGCATTTGCTGTTCATGTAGGGCAGGGTGTGTCTGAAGTGAAGGCAGCAAGTGAGAAGAAGGTAAGAGGTGTGCACTTGGATGATATGAAGATGAAGAGGACTGCATAAACTGCTGCTGTAGTAGAGCAGCCGCAGCTGTCATATCTTCATTTAGCCCACTAGAAGTATTGGCTTCAGAAATAGCTGATGTGGTTGCTTCATGTTTTACTTTTCTTAACTTGCCAGATGACCCAGATTGCCTTTTGATTTTTTTATCAACACTTGATGTAAAAAGTGAGCTAGATTTGGATGATTTATTTTGTTGCTTTTTACTTGGACGTGAAGTTTCTGGAATATCAAGCAATGCATTTGATCCATCAGATATTTCTCTCATTTTCCTTGGCTTTTTACTTCTGCGAAGATTTCTAGCACACATTGACAGATCTCGCTGTATACGACGCTGGTAAATTTAGAAGAGGAAAGTTAATTATATATTACAAGTCAAACATGGTTGGATAAATTAATTATTAGCCAACTCATCACTGGAGAAAAAAATTAATATGGGGTGGTGTAGAATTCAAGCTACTCCTCTCCCGCCTAAAAAGTGGTGTCAAAAATCATGTCCATAACTTGAAGGTATTAAGCATAACGCCTTAAAGTAATATCAATCACGAAAGTAATACAGGGAAAAAATATTCCCATTGAAACATTAAAGAATGTTATTTGGGATGGGCTCTAGTGATGAGTGGGTTACATAACTTAAATAAAACAAAAGCTATTTAATTTACTGTTAAGTAAAGGAAAACTGAAATGTTCAAAATTTTAAAAATAAGACGTAGTGAATGCTCCTTACATAATTTGTCATTCCATCAGCTGTAATGTCATCTTTAAGATCAGGAAACTGCTGAACAACTAATTCAGATATTCTAGTATAGTCAGCACTAGACCACCAATATTTCAGATTTAAAAAAAACCTTGCTGTCTCACGAATTATTTCGGATCTATGTCTCATAGACAGTCCATCATCCCTAGCTGTAATAATTTTTTGCGAGTAAGTTGGAATAGGAAGGGGATCAGGCAAGCAAACAATTTCCTGATTTTCTTTCTTGAAACCAGCACCATGAGGAAACCAAACCTTTCAACGTAGAAACAAAAAGGCAACAGTTCAAAATTTTCAGAGCATTTAGAAAACCTATGTTTATGACTCATTTTAAAAAGCTTACAAAAATGAACCTATTTTTAGTTTCTAGTTATAATCTAAAATAATAAATGACAATAAGAATTGATCTCACCTCTGTTCTTACCTGATCACGAGAATTACTCTGATCACCTTGTTGAGATGAACGGGGAGAAGATGATGTTCTACGACGAGGACTGTGTGATTTTATGGAGGAAGTGGTGATTTCAACTTGGGCAGCGAGTCCAGCAGTGTCAGGGAGAGAATCATGTAAGGGGGAGTCAGAAGTCATATGTGGCCTCTGAGAGTTGTGCTTGTCTGATTCATGGTATGTAAGATTCATGGGGCCTTCACTGGCAGCAAGATTTGATGAGTGATCATGGCCTGAGAGGTGATGAATTTCAGCTTGGGAATGAGCTTGGGTGGCTATCTGCCGAGCACTGGAGTGAGCCATGGATGCAGCACCTATAAGTGCCATGTTAGCATCCCAGTAAGCAGCTTGCTCATGAGCGGAAGCAACACTTGATGAAGGAAAGACTGGCATATTAAGAGGATTCTGATGTTGCTGACGGTTGCTAGACTTAAGAACATCACCACTAGGAGACATAGGTTCTCTTTTAACTAAATTTTTCTCTGATATACCCACAGACAGAGCATGTGATTTGTTCTCATGAGAGATTCCGTGGCTCAGCTCAGCTTCTCTTAATCGTTTTTCTACTTCAGCCTGAGATATTCGCCTCTGACGTTTGTTGGGCACTTCCAATAATTCTCCAGATCCAAGATTTGATGTGCCTTCATGAACTGAGCTTGTGTTATATTCACTGCTCATACTTCTCTTTGTACCAACTGAGATATCCATACCCAGTTGGCCATAGAAAGCACTCAATGCAGCCATTGCCACTGTATCATTTCCAAATGCACCAGAAGCCATCAAAGCCTGCCTCTGTTCATCACTGGTGCACTGAGCTAGGTACTGTCTTTCTAAGTCTGTGACATCCTGTGGATGCTGTTCAATTCTCTGTTTGATTCCTGCCAACATTGCCAGTTCACCTAAATTTCTCTGTGTCATACCAAGCTCCGATAAATTCATATTCTGGGCAGCCATTAGAGCTTTCATATATTCTGCAGTCCCTTGCGCTAAAGAAGCTTGTGCATTAGAATCTGAAGATTGTGCTTCTAAGCCAGCTGAAGGATTATTCCATACTTTCTGAGAACTAGAAGGTTTATATTTAGAAGCTGGAAGCCGTCTTCTCATATTTCGTGCACATGTTCCTAAATCTTTCTTAACTGCTTGCTAAACAAGAGATAAAAAGACATAAAATCTTTAGATGTCAGCATCCATAATTTGTTTTGAATCACTAATCTAAAGAAAAATTAAGTTTATTAGAAAAAAAGGAGACAAGGGTGTATTTTATAAATAAAAGTTCATGTTTTTTTGACCCAAATGTATTTCAGTAAATTTAAAAACATATCTATAAATTACAGTTTCTATTTTTCATGACCCTAATGTATTACATATTTCAGTGAATTTGATAAACTAAAGAATTTTGAAGTGTAAAAGATTTCAATAAATAAAGAAAAAAAAATTATATATATATATATTAAAATCACGGATATTTATTTTTGTTAAATAAAAAGTAGCAAAGTGATATTATTATAACTTTTCCAGAAGAAAAAAAAATATTTCTAATGAAGCAAGCATATTAATAAAACAAAAAAATTTAAAGGCACAGCGAAAAAGAAACTATAACTGAAATATTTAAAAAAGAAAATCAAGTTCTAATATTTCTATTTTTAACTAATAAACATGCTTAAGAAATAAGTTACACAAATGAATAACAGGTAGATGATTTAAAAATTATCCTAATTCCCAAATTAAATTCCAAATAAAGCCATTAAAAACTAATAAATTTTATTAAAATAATTTTTTTTAAAGTTAAAAATGAAAAGGGATGTTTAAGTTTATAACTAATAACTTTTGAAATAAACAACATTTATATATATTTATATCCTTTTTGATATGTAAGAGCTAAAGGATGCCACAAAGATGCTAATACAAACAATTATTATCTGACAAAGTAATACTACATGTTGTTTTGTACACAAATGTACGCAGGAAAGGAGAACACATCAATGACACAGGACCCTACACATCTAGGCTTACTAGACTAACGAGCGCTGGGAAATTCTGAAGTACAAGCTCAGCGATGCGCTCATAGTCAGGAGCAGTCCACCAAAGTTTGAGGGCCAGGAAAAATTGTGTTGTCTCACGGATGATTTTAGGTCTTGCCGACATTGTGTTGCCAGACTCCCTGGCACGAATGACGCTGTCAGAATAAGGAGGGGTAGGAAGGGGGTCAGGGAGGGCTGTGGACCGCCATATAGCCATAGCTGATAGCCTGTCAGTACTGGACTGTGTAGCAGACACCTCCTGAAATGGATGAGCCACAAATCATCCTCCTCTGAAGCCCTAGTCCAGCTTATTATCTATGTCTTTTGTTTAATTTAAATGTTAAAGGATTTATTTGAATATAAATTTAAAAAACAAACAACAATGCTTCTAAATATTGATTTTAAGGTATTACATCATTTAAAGAATTGGTTTACCATTAAAATACATTAATAAAAAGAACTAAGTGAAAATCAAAGGACAAAGCCAAACATGAGAGAAAATATGTTGTTCGCATAAACACTGCTGAAATTATTATTTTTTTAAAAATCATAAAATAAAATTATTAATATTTATTCTATAGCTTTCTTTCCATGTTAGAATCATTTAATTGGAGAGGTAGTATTTTCATTAAGCTAATAAAATAAATAATTAATATTTATGTGTGAATGTTGTGTGTCAGAATGATAAAAAAAATGTCTTTATTTTAAATTTATTGTTAATCAACATTAAAATTTTACTTGCTAAGTAAGTGCTCCACAATGTTAAGAGCGCAGTGATATAACCTGAATATTGACATTTTATAATTTAATGTGCAAATCAAGAAATCACTGTAAGTAGGTCACGTATTTAAATCCCAACATGCTATATAAGTCTATGTTTATAAATGATACTTTTAGCACAATTCAAATCAGAATAAGATTAACAGCTCGTAAATTCACCTGAAATGGTCTCAGATAAAAAGAAATAAAGAAAAAAGATTATTAAAAAGTTGTAAAAAAACATATATTATTCGCTAACACATTATCTTTGGAAACTACTGAAGACAAATAGACAGGATTTTCTGAAAACTGAATGACAAAACATGATTGCATTTTTCATTTCATATTGAAAAAAATAAATAAAAGGTATTAAAAAGTGAGTGAGCACAGTTGTAAGCCAATGCAAATTATTCAATAGAAAGTACCTAAATTTATTTTACAAAGAAATTCCAGAAAGAAATGTTTGTCAGAAATATAATTATTTTTTTTTACAACAATAGTTGATAACTCATGATTGCTGTGGAGAAACTGTGTCTGTGTTAGCTTTGATGATTTTTTGAGAAAAAATTATCATAAATAAGGAGCTGCTGGTATCAAAGTTTTCCTCATTATCATTTAATAAATTTAAAAAACTGTGCTCTTTCAAATACTGAGCCAAAAGTACAACAAATGTATTAAAACTAACACAACTATCACACTAAATGTAAAATAAAATGAAAATCAATTTTTTTGTTTGAAAGTAATTTTTTTTTAAATTATTTTTATTATTCCTATTCATTCTGGTGAGCTGCAAGTCAAAACACTGGTCTAGATATTTTTTTTAGGATATCTCAAAGACCTATAAATTTTTTTATCAAATTTTAACAAAAGATTTTTAGAGCATTTTCGAAAAAAAAATGCTCTATTGTCCCCGTTTTGTCTGTCTGTCCGTCATCACCCTAGATCTCAACAACCATAAGTCCTAGACCCATGATGTTAATTCATTTTGTAGGTCTTGGCCTGCCATGTGTGCATCAAAAGTCCATTTCGCGATCTGACCTCTCAGGGTCGAGTATAAGAGTTTCTTAGGTACCGTTTTTGCTTATATTTAAATATAAATAATAAAAGCTAATCAAACGGACGTAATCATTATTTATTTTTTAACAGTTATTCAACATGATTACTCCCCTCTCTATTTATCAAAACCCATACGCGTGGAGCAATATCTATGGCTGTAACCCGGAAAAAAAATACGGATTTGTCCGGCGTAACCGTAGCCACTGCGTACACGAAAATGCTCTAAAATGTCCTTTGTCCGAAACGGAAAAGACTTAAATTGCTTGTTTATTATCAATGTTGTAATACATGGGATACAAAATTTCACATGCCTGCTAATACAAAATGTTTTTTTTTCTGATTGTTTAGTTATATAAATGCTGATTTAATATTTTAAATAGAAGAAAATAAATTTTCATGCAGATAAATGCAAATATGTATTAAAATTTTATGTTAACCAGATAAATAATATCAATGATTTAGTGGAAATCTTTATTACTTAAGTGAATGACAGGTACATGCTTAACTGTCTCACCTACAACAGTATATAAAAAGTTAATATAAAGACTTTTATGATTAAAAATAATGCGCTGTTCCCTGACTTCGCAAACATCAGCTATTCATTAATCATACAATATACATGTATGTAGATATGATCTAAAATTTGTTTTTTTTTAAATGTATACATTGTTAATTAAATTCAAGAATATTGCATGCCTGATTTTAGCTCTTTCCATAATTTCATCACAAATGCAAACATTTTTATTTGTTTAAAAGTTCTGTTAAAGTAAAACAAACACCACTAAACCTCTTAGCATATAATATTCTATTGGAACTGGTAGTATATGAAAGTAAGAAAAAAATAATGAAATTAGGAACGGTGTATTCCCCATGTAAGACATAATTTTAGACCATGAGAGTATATTAGAGATGATGAGCTGTTTAAAACTATTTCTGTGGAGAAGCCTTATGCCTTTTATGATCCTTGGTACAAAAAATGAAGAAAAAAAAAGGTGAGAGTAAATTATTCTATTAAAGAGATGAGACATTATGAAAAGCATTTTTGTCTAAAAAAAAATGTGGCTCTAATTTCTAAATTTCAAAAATCAGAACGTATATGAGAGAAAAGTAAAAGGGAAAAATTTGCTGCAATAGAGGATATCTCTACAATAACTACTGTGTAAACTGCCTGCTTTAAGTTAACTTGATAATAATATAATAGTAAAACTGAAAGGACAAAACACGAGGATAGTAAACTGCGCAGAATAACTCATATTAATGAAGAGCTTAATGATATTTTTGAATTCATCATGCTTTAAATATAACTGAATGCTGGCCACAGACCAGACCAAAAAATACATGAGCAGATCACTAAAAAAGATTCCTTTGAAAAAAAAATAATTACAGTGAGAATGATGATTAAATTTTCATTAAAAAAGAATATGGCTACACTAGGAATGATTTTTACAGTAGTCGAATATGCACAGAAAACAAAAACCTCTTGAAAAAAATTATAATATTATTAATTATTGAATTTTAAACTGTACATCAAAGCCAATCTCAAACATATTTATAGATTAGTACTTTATGATATGCAGACTTAAGCACCCAGCCCCAATAATTTGAAAAGCATACCAGCAAAACAAATCTAAAAATATACATGAGTTAGAAAAAGTGAAATAGGGCCTTAGCAAGCAATAAAAAAATGTGCATTTTTATTAAGCAAAGGCGTAGAAAATGTTTTTTAAAATTGCAGAATGTCTGAGTGTTAAAATTATTTGTAAAAAAACTGCTTTAGAATAGCAGATAAAAATTAAAATGTTTACTCTGGCATTAAAAATGAGGAAAAATTTCTCTACATTTCTAAACAATTTGTATTTACATCTTTAAGCTGTTACAGACGTGAAATATTGAAGCATATAAATAAATATTCAAGTACAATGAAAAAAGAAAGAAAATTAAAAACTAAAAAAAAAAAAAAAAATGCAAGACAGGTTAATTACTTACATCTGATGTTAAACCATATTCTAATCTTGAATTTTCAGCCGCTAAAGCCTGAGCCATTTGATCAGAATACATCTATTTAATAAAAGGTGAAAGATTAAGAATAAACAGTTTCATTATATATTGATGATGAAGTGAATTTTAAAAAGTAATGGATAATCAAAAGCAATTTTAGCCGTTATTGTGAACAGCACTAATTATACATCAATGTATGATGCTTATTTAAATTTTATAAAGTGAAATGTCATAAAGAATTCCAGTGTAACGAATTATGAAGTATTCCAATAAATATGTCAGTTCCTTCCCCTTATAAAAAAAAAACTCACTGTAACAATTTTCTTACTTTCAATATTGTGAAAAAATAACCCTTTTTTTAAAATTATTTTTGGGTTCAAATTTGCAATGTTTTGGTCAGTCAGATAATGAGTGAGGAGGAGGAGGGGAGGTGGGGGAATCTCATGCAAAAAATCACATTTTTGGCTAAAAGTTAGTAATTTACAATTAACCAATGTATTATTGTTAGCAGCAGGACATGAGAGGGAAACAAAATTACTAAACCAGGCACAAATCAATTTAGGTTCAGCAGGAATAAAATACAGCTAATTATGAATACTGATTGGGTGGGTGATAGAAAAAAGTTATTAATCAGAAAAGCATGGTAACTTTTTCCAATTATGTATTATTCACCTTGCATTAGAATTTCATGTGTAATAAAATAAAAGTATAAATTATTAAATAAATGTTATGTAATAATTAAAAATTTTTATTGAAGCATTTTTAATTACTTAAAAAAGGTAATATGTCGCAAAATTTTTAAAGAAATGCTTGCACAAAAAAGTAAATAAAATATTAAAATCGAAAAACAATATTGATAAAAGGCTTATTCTTTTCGCAATCTGAAAGTAAAAAATGTTACATTTTTTTCACATATATTATATAAGTGAAGGGCTTGAAAAATATTTTGCAATACTGAAAAATTGGTTATACTGGCAATGGTAATAACAAAATTTCACTTTATATGTTCACTGCTGGCAATATTGGTTATAATATCTTAGATTGTTTCCTAAATCTCTATACTTATAAGACGCATTTATTGTCTGTCTGTTCCCTTATAACTCAAGATCCAGAAAACCAAATAACGTGAAATTTGTTACACATACACATAATTACATGGGAAAGGTTATAGGACATGTTTCGTTTCATCTCGATGGGTAGTTTAATTGTAAGTAATTATTTTAGTATTTTACTATATTAAAGTAATCTCAACGGCGCCATTGATAAAATTCCTCTGTGACGTCATTTCCCTATGATACTCCAATTGTAAACACGATGAAATCAATAGTCATATCTATTTACCTATCGTTTTATGTATTCGGAAGATTAAAATTAAAGGTGCACTTTAATAAACGAAATACGTTAATTAAAATGTTTCTGTGACATTATTAACATTATTTATTATCTCAATGGGTAGTTTAATTGTAATTAATTATTTTAGTATTTTGCGGGTGTTTTAAATGTTATTGCATTCAAATTGTATCAATGCACAGGGAATCCCCTGTATTCGCGCACCAAGTGACAGAGAAGAAAGGGTTAGGGACGGAAATAAAAATAAAATATTGTTGTTTTTTTTTTTCATGCTGCAATTACCCGTCTTTGGCAGGGATTAAAATATGGTTTTCTGTTTATTTAAGAAGCGTAATTTGACGTTTAATTGTACAGAGAGAGGGAGGGGGGAGAGAGATAAAGAGAGAGGTGGGGCATGGA
This sequence comes from Bulinus truncatus, assembly GCA_021962125.1. Lineage (NCBI taxonomy): Eukaryota > Metazoa > Mollusca > Gastropoda > Planorbidae > Bulinus > Bulinus truncatus. The sequence goes on from JAGDYQ010000012.1 coordinate 10,530,064, forward strand.
GGGAGAGGGAAGGAGGGGGCAGGGAGGAGGACAGTAGGAGGGAGGGAGGGAGAGGGAGGGTTGGAGAGAGAGGGAGGGAGAAAGGGAGGGAAGGAAAGAGAAAGGAAGGGGGGAGTAGGGAGGGAGATAGAGGGGAGGGAGAGATAAAGAGAGAGGGGGGAAGGGAGGGAGAGGAAATGAGGGAGGGAGAGAGAAAGGAGGGAGGGAGAGAGAAAGGAGGGAGGGAGAGAAAGGGGAGGGAAGGAGAGAGGGAGATGGGAGAGTTAGGGAGGGAAGGAGAGGGAGGGATAAAGGGAGGGAGGGAAAGAGAAAGGGATAGAGGGGGTAAGAAGGCAGAGAGAGGGGAGGGAGGGAGAGAGAGAGAGAGGAAGGGAGAGAGGGGGGTAGGGAGAAAACAAAAAACTTTTTTTAAACCCAGGCAAAGCCGGGTACTTGCAACTAGTATATAATAATTGTCAAGTTTGGTACATAGAAATGGTCATGACTCATCATCATCATTAAAAAATTAAGGACACAAATTATTATGAAATTTAAAATATAGAGATTCACATCATCCTAGAACTTCATTATAATTAACATAATCCATAATGAAATATAAAGTCTCACATAAAAATGCATCCATTACTATCAGGAATCCACGACTTTCACAAAATAAAAACAATGAAACTGCTTTTGGAATGGAAGATTTGAGATTTTATATCTCTCTTTGCCCCAATGTTAATACATAGCCGGATAGTAACATAAATGACCAAGATAATCAAATAGACCAAAAGCAGACCTTCCCACTGATCCCATATGTAATCTTGCATTAGAATGGCAGCTTAAACATAATATTAAAAATAATTTTGGCACACTTTTTGATAGGTTAAAAAGTGCCAATTTTACCCCTTTTCCCACAAATTATGTAATAAAAAAAGATCAGTCTAGAAACGAATAAAAAATCTTACATGATTTTATGTTAAATTGATTTCTCTACAATAAAATATATGTTAATTGCTGAAGTGAGCATTAATTAAAACTACTTTGGAAATTTTGAATGAAATAACTTGAATATCCTTGCATTCATACATATAATGAACAAACTGCACAAAAAGGCAGATGCCCTCCTCCCCCTAAAAATGTATAAAATTTTCAGTATAATGGCATTTTTACCGTACTTAGAAAAACTTGAAAATAGAGGAAGGCATGGAATAGCTACATGTTTGAATATTAAGGAAATGTTTAAATCTGTATAAATTATTTAAAACATTATTGCACACCTGCCAAGCATTGTTAGCATCTCGAGACGCAGCTGCCATGGAATCTTTGTCATAAACAAAATGAATAGGTGTATCATCTTCATCATCATCTAGCTGCTCATCTTGTTGATGATGATGATGATTGCTGGCTACTCCAGTACTACCTTCTTCCTCCTCAATAACTTCTTGTTTATGAATCACATTGGAATCTGACACCTTTACTTTATGCTGGTTTTGAGAAGCTGGAGAAGCAACTAAAGAGAAATTGAACAGTAATGAAAGTAAATAGACAGAGTTTAAAATTCAGTAAATAAAAAATATAACACAATGAAAAAGAAAAGTAAGAAAACATTCACATCATCACTGAAACAAAAAATTAATTCGATGTTAACAAAGCTATTTACTCTTTTTATATCAGGAATTTACTTACAATCACAGTTTCTAGCTGCTACAGCAGATGTATTCTGGCTCTCAATTATGCTTGCTGCTGTCAATAACTCATTGCAAAAATCTGACGGATTATTGTTTGGTCCAGAGGGAGAACCTGAATGAGCATACAGCTTGTTAGGTGTTTCTGAATGAGATGAAACTGATGGATCCTGCTTCTGATCTAAATGACCAAGGCTGCTGCTACCTTCTTTTTTGCGCTGAGAAACTTCACGCCTTCGAAAGTTTCTAGCATACATAGATAAATCAGTTCTTATACGTTTCTAAAAAAAAAAAAAAAAAAAAAAAAAAAAAAAACTATATTCATGTTGCTAATCAATCAAGCAGTGTTTTACATTTATTTGTGATTCTATGAGTAGCTAATAACATACATTGGCTGGCACTCCTGGTGTATCACTGTTGTCTTTAAACTCTGGAAAGAGTTCAATAACTAAATTAGATATTCTGTCATAATCATGGCTGCTCCAGTAATGTTTATATTGAAGGAAAAACTGCACAGTTTCCCGCAGAACAGTAGGTCGATCAAAAGCAACAGTACCTAGTTGCTTGGCTCTTAAAACCTATTTCCAAATATTTATGAAACATAAATATTGTTATATTATTAATACTAAAAAAACAGAATTACACAATACATGTATCATACAAAAAAAGGCTACAATAGGCAAAATGTTATGAAATATGTTTTAATAACTACAACCTTTAGAACATCTTGTAAAAAAAAATTATAATGAATTGGTTCTTTGGCTAATTAAATATCAGGCAATCTATGATTTCAATATCTGGCAAATTTTAATGTATTAGTCTCATCTAATTATTATACAACATTTTAATATTGAGATTCATGATCCAGCATAACAACAATATTTTATTTGACACATTAAGTAAGAATGCTTTAAAATCTGGACTTTTTAAGCTTATAAATATTTCATTCGCCTTATTGCTTTTGAGGAAAAAATAAAAGAAAAACAACTTCATTAAAAATATGACAATTTGTAATTTAGACATCATTATAAATTAAGACATTGAAATTAACTTGTGAGTTTACCTTCTCTGAGTACTGAGGTAAAGGCAGTGGATCAGGGAGCTCTTCTGATGCTGCCATACTCAGACGCAATCCAGCTGGTGTCACAGGCTTGCGATTATTCTTTGACTTTGATGATGTTGGTATATTTGGGGTAGAATGACCACTATTGGATAATTGATATTGTCCACTGTGGTGTCCTGAAATTATTTTGTTCAAAAAATATGTAAGTAAGTTCCCAAGTAAGGAACACTAGTAAACATAACCAATTCTTAAATATAAAAATATCCAAAAACATTGCGATGAATCTGTTTAACACAATACTATGTTAATTTTCAACAAAAGTCAATGGAAAAGTTCCAAGTTAATGTCACACAAAAGATACGGATTACAGCAAAAAACATTATACGCAATGATTAAATTTGATCACTTCTTACAATTAAAAATCATTTTAAAAATGTATTTATTATTATTATGCATAAGTGTGATTTTGGTTTTCTGGAACCAATCATTTAATATTCCACTATTTCATATAAGGAAATCTGCTTTGATAAATGTGTTTTAGATTGAGTGTCTAGCTGGAGTGAATTATGATGCCAGTGCACATATCCTTTCATTAGGTTAATGAAAATGTTTCTAATGACCAATAATTCACTATCACTTCAATAAACATGTCCCATTCATTGAAATAAAACAGGTTTGATTTCTAGAGGTCTACAAAAAGGTTTATGCTCTTCTAAAAGAAAGGTCCCACTTTTCATATAAGCATTAAAACCAACATTTAGCATTAAATATTCAAAAATTTTACATTTAAGAGAAATTCTAATGGATTTATAAAAAAAAACTGCCTATTAGTGTGAGCTAAATGTCCACCTTGAAATACATTTTTTTTCTTACATTCTGGAAAAAAACAAATTTTAATTACCATGTGTTTCATTTCCAGCAGAAGACAAACCCGTTCCATACATATCACTACTTGAGTGATGTGGTGTATAGCCTAATGGAGGAGACTTTGCTGGTCCTAAAAAATGGGCCACAGATGGCAAAACAGTGGTTGGTGAATTGCTTGTTCTTCCAGATGAAGCAATATGCTGAATACCTGGAAGCTATTACAATTAAAAACCATCAAAACAATTATTTAAGTCTTTTTTTTTGGGTGAAAAAAATAGCCAGATATATTACATAAAGTAAATAGTAAGAAAAAAATGTTCATTCTCTCAATACAGAAAAAAAAGTCTTTTCATCGTGTTAGTTTTTTTTTTTATACTAATGATTTTTTATTTTCACTAAAATAAAGTAGGCTGTCAACTATCTAGCCCCCATACTGTATGGTCTTGTAAAAATTTTCACGATAATTAATAGTACTGGAAAATACAATCTAGGATCTCCCAACACCAACATTATTATAGCCCAGGGCCTCTTTCAAATGTTTGCTATGATTGGATGTTTATGATAATACTAGTAGAGAAGCCTGCTGAAGCTGGCTGAACGAAATCCGACAGAAGAGATAACAAAAAAATATATGAAATACTGCAACAGAAAAGAACATGTGGCCTTTATTGTCATTTATAGTGATTTACAACAGTTTATATTAATTTACAACAATTGATTTATAACGATTTATATTAAAAATTGACCACATTTCTAGTGTAGCAGGCGGAGATGCCAATGAGAGTTTCCCTTGTTTAGGACCATCTACCACATGGAACTTGACTTCTGCTGATCTGCGTACACGGGAGAAAGCAACGTATAATTGCCCATGGCTAAAAACAGGTTGTGGTAGGTAGATACTGACCTTATCCAGTGTCTATAGTCAATTACTTTTAACATGTGTTCCGAACGCATCCTCTTTTCAGCTAGCCTGAGGGAGACAGCGAACGTGACTACATAGTGTACAGACCATTAGCCTGATTCCTGGTGTATTTTTCCGAGCGAGGGTAGTTTTCATATTGTGCGGTGTATGTTCATGGCAATAAAAGCCAAATGTTATTTTCTATTACAGTATTTCATACATTTCTTTGTTATTTCTGTTCATATTGTATTCTGTACATGGCAATAAAGGCCATTTGTTCTTTTCTATTGCAGTATTTTGTATATTTCTTTGTTATCCCTTCTGCACCTCATCATACACGGTTACAATACACAGCTAAACACACACGGCACGAAATGAAAACTACCTGAGAAAGGGAGATACACGGGTTAGACGATTATGTATTTAAGGATAAATGGAACAGAAAGTGAGTATTTAGAGAGCTGTAGATTGTTAACCAGCATGTTATAATGTGCTGTCAACACTATTTGTTGAATTTCAAGAGGAAATTATGACATGATTTATAATAATTTATTGTACAATAATCTAAGAGGACTTACAGAATTATGCGAACTTGAGTTAGAAGGTGCCAACAGAGAACTGATGACGGGCAAACGAGCACTTGCAGACATATTCTTCTCGGATCTTTTTTCTATAATAAAAGGGAAAATAATTCAATCTTTCAATTTAAATTAGCTGTTGCATTTAACTATCAACTAACTGCACCAAAGCCAACATGCTAACATTTTTAGTGAATGTAAAAAGAAATTTGTATGGAATTTCCAACTTCAATATGCACATGTTGATCAATAAATTAAATATGTACAGTGGTACCTCGACATAAGAATGCCCTAACATATAAGATTTGGAGATACAAGCAGTCGATTGGGGGGCTGGAACGGATTAATGACAATTTCAATTGGGAAAATTGCTTTGAGATACGAACAAATAGGCATACAAGCAATGTTACAGAACGAATTAAATTTGTATCTCGAGGTACCACTTATACTGAATATGTTATAGTAAAAGCTTTTAAATGGAGACATTCTATTTTTGATTAAATAAAAATTATTATGAAACTCTATCTCGACGAAGTAACTTATTAGAAAACTATACAACCTTAAAAAAAGGCAATGCATAGTGTGCTATTAATAATTAAAAAAATAACTCACTGTTTTTATTAAAATGAGCTGCATGCTGTGCAGGGTGATATGGGGAGCGTTCATCTCTAGTCTTCTCGGGGTGTCTCGTCAAAAACTCTGGTGGTTCCCCTTCACCAGCAGCTACACTAGCGATTGTTAATAATATAGAATCAAGTGACTTGGCTGATTTACTGTTTATCATGCTATTTGAGACTGAAACACTGCTAGAAGAAGTGCTCAACGTTTTCTCATAATTGTTATTTCCATTTGTTGTGGGACGATTGTCTGAACCCAGATTTCTTTCGTGATAGCTTCTGGAATGAGACAGGTCATTTGAGCTGGCACTTAAAAATGATTCAACAACCTGTTTTTCAATATAATGGGCATCAGCCATAGATACAACTTCTTGGGCTTGGCTCATAGTGCCATTACCTTCACGATCAATTTTTTCATTTGAAATCATTTCTCTGGATTTAATGTCACCATCATTTTTTAGCATTGGAATGCCCTGATCTTCCGATTCCACATCAACATTGCTATCTTCACTCATAGCAATATTCTGGTTAATCATAACAGGTAACGAATGTGATGCTGTAGCGGGTGAAGATATATTCCGCTGCTCACTTCCTGGCTCAACACAGTCTTCCTCTTGCACTCGACTGTTTTCTATGCTTGTATTATTGTTGTTAGAAAATTCATCATCATTTGCTGAGCTACCCTCTAAATGACTCCTACTTTCTGTATCAGTTACACTTTGTCCTCTATTAATAGAGTCTGAGGACATGTTGATATACAAGCCAGTATTTCACTTTTGTTAGAATTCAAACCATTAGTTTTGTTTCTAGCTGTAGAATAAAACTTTGAACTGTACCAGTTAGAAGACAGAGGAGAATGATCACTGTGTTGGCCATCACTTTCGGTGATGAGTAGACATGTGTTGAATATTTGTTTTGTACTGTAATTAAAGAAACAAAATACAATAGAAAAATAAGTCAACCAATTTTCTTATCTTATACCATATATATTTAATTTTTATTATCAGTGTTTTGGTTTGTTCATTTGAATATATTCAGAAGGCTTTATATAAAATATATTAGAAGCACAGCAATTTTTATCAGGATGCTGCATTTAAAATTTAGACAAAAATTAATTAATAGTTCAAATTAACAAAACTAAGTCAATAATTCAGATGATTTTATTTACAAATAAAACTGTTTAATAATTGACAATAGTTTTTATTAGTACTATTTGAACCTTAATTTTTTTTAAAATCTTCTGCATGCTTGTTTAAATATGTTAATAATCCACACTATAGCCACTATAGGTACTTTAAAATATTAAAGAATTAATTTGATTAATGAATATAAGTTGTATTTAGTCCTAAAAATGTAATAAATTTCACTTTCAAAGATGTCATTTCCTGAGAAAATCTAATCTCATTAAAAACCTAATTTAACTAGATTAAATTGTTCGCAAAACTAATATTATCAATCCTATTATTAAAATAATTTGAAATAATTTTTCTTGAAATTAGTGTCACCATTAGAAAACTCTGGTCGCAAGTCAACATTTCTATAATAATTCATTCATACAATTTATTACTAAATGATTAACTCAATAACTGGCTCTTTCTATTTTAACTTTAAATTAAATATACATAATATAAATTATGTAACAAAAATATGTGAATTGTGTCATTAAGCCCTGAATATAACTCTAAAAATTAATAATTTAGGCCCTAAGCTTAAGATTGTTTTTGAATTGAATTACTATAAATGAGAATGACTAAGTATGAGACAGAAATACATTTTTTTATTAAATGTTTGGTGAAAAAAATCCTGACTGCAAGACTGGTAAAACAATGTATTATTAACTGTTTTGAAAAGAAAAAAACATCCTGAATTAGTAATTAGCATATTTTAAATATAATCAGGGTTTCTTATTCACATACATAATTCAAATGTATTACATTAACCATTACTGGTCACTCAGTCATTCATGGCTAAGACTCCTGAAAAGAACTGTGACATTTATTATTGACACACTTGTCTTGAAATTAAGCCATTTTAAATTATAGATGAGAACTATATAGGCAATGCTTTTACTTTATCAACAGATTTTTTAAGCCTATTTTAGGTGAAAAATTACTATTGTTTCATTAGTTTCAGATTTAAGCAGGTAATGTGCAGGATGCATTATAAATTATGGGACTGTTACAGTGTTTGCTTAGTTTACACTTAAGTCATAAGCCAAGCTAATATCTTCAGCTGTTATAATTAAGTATGTGATGTTGAGTATATCATTTTTAAGAGCGATATTTCAAAACATGAATGGGATGATAGTAGAAATGTTGAACAATTAGATTTAACCTTGAGGCTGAATGTCTTTTTACTTAGATAGAAATGGTTGATTTTTCCTATCTCTTTGTGTGTTTCAATTAAACTGGGTCACTGCCACACACAACAAACATTGTTGGTATGCTGGGCAGAATATTTTGATTGTATATAATAAACAACATTCATTACACATATTTTCGTGGTCTTATTTTATCGAGGTTTGATTTAACATATAATCAGCGATAGGCAGGTCACCATATGCTTGCAGTGCTGACTGTTAATAAAATTTGTTAAATTACTTCTTACAGCTAGCTGCGCACTACAAGCCACTCGCCAAACTCCAGCCTCAACACTCAAAAAGAGTGCGTGTGCTCATTCGGCAAGCAACCGTGCTAATCATGTAAACATAACAGTAAAATCAACTTACCACAGAGGACATGTATTGTTAAGTTGATTGTTTATGAATCCTTCTTCTTTAATAACTATGAAAATCACTAAAAACAGCACTAATTTGTGAATTAATCAACATTAAGGATACGACATATTAGAAATTATAACAAGCACAATGGCGACACACCGCACTCTAGTCGTATCGCCGCTAGCACAGCTGTGTATGGCGATTGGCGTGTCGATCAACTCGCGAGGATTTGATTGGTCTATCAAAGTTAACTAATTACGTATGTCAACCAATCACAACTTTCATATTGCACTCACTGCCGTTAAAATATATAGATTCATGGAAACTACACGTACATGTTTAAATCCTCTACACATCCAACCAAACATGCTAAATAAAAGTAAAGAAAATAAATATTTAATTGCGTTTCTTTATTTCAATATCATTGTTATGTTTTAATTGAGTTTAAACTGACACTTTCACAATCAAAATACGGATTATGTTAAATACCGTTATCGAATACGGCAACCAATTTATTAGGTTAATAAAATATTAGAGATTTCCAAAAGATTATACAAAGCCTATATACACACACGCGTAAGTACCTTCTACTTATGTTTAAAAAAAATATTAATGCTTAATGGTGCAAAATGTGACTGGTCATGAGTATACCCAGTTCTCATTTAACGAAAAAGTATATTAATTTGCAATTTTCCTTTCCTGATGGTTGACAGAAATATCCTATTTGCCTAAAGATAGCTCTCGTTAAGTGATAATCAGAATTTGACACAGTAGAGAGCCAGAAGCATTTCGGGAGGCCCTAAGGATGCATTATGCCATATAAGAAAGAGAGAGAGAGAGAGAGTGGATGGCTAGGCAGACTTATATTCGGAGCATTGCTAGCATACTGGCATTATATTATTGTTTGGGCCCAGTGGCGTAGCGAGTTTAACTCGCACCCGGGGCACAATACCTTTTTAGCGCCCCCTCCATTAAAAAACCATATGATGTTATATGCAAAATATATTTGGCGCCCCTTTGTGATTATCGCCCCGAGCATGATGCCCCCCTTGCCCACCCCTTACTACGCCACTGTGTATGTGGAAGGGGGGTGGGTAGTGTTTAGGCGGTAGCCTAGTTAGCCTATACTTTAGAACGACTCAAGATACTGCTTGGTAAAAAAAAAAGCTGTTAATTTTTCTCATCGTGACATTTTCTGGATCTAAGTTAATATATACTATCATAATTTTCCTTCGATAGAGAAATAGTACCAGTTTACTAAACACACCATTTTAGTGAATAATATTAAATGCATAAGTACTTTAAAAAATACAAGATTTTTTGCAAAAAAAAAAACAACCCAATAACTTTCATTTTAAATTTTCTATTTAAAAAAGCCAACTATTTTTAGGCATACTGTTGACTAGTCCTGTTCAACATAAAACAAAAGAACTTGGTATACATTTAAATTTTTTAAACCAATTAATTTTTTAACGTTTTAAATAAAATTAGTATAAATATTTTTGTTAAAACGAATTAGCTTGTTAAAATAAAAATTCTGGCAATCACCTAAGGGACGTTAATCACAAATACGTTTTTATTTGTTTTCGAAACATTCGCTGTTATACAATTATTCAACAATCACGATCTTCTTAAAAAAAAAAACAACGATTTAACAACTGTGATTGCTTCAGCTATGTATAGACTTGTTCATTCTTGTAAGATTTTAAAAAGATACCCTCCATTTTCAATACGGGTAATTACAATATTATCATATAATTATTATATAATTTCTATTACGCACTTGTTACTCGACCCACTAGTGACCATTATATTAGGGTATAAGGAACATGACATATATAAATATTTTTTTTTTCAGGATTAGGGTTAGGGATAGGGTTAGGGATAGAGATAGATATCAATTTGCGCGAAAATCCCCGGAAAAAAATTAACGGGTCGACCGTACATATGCTAGTAGTCGACCCTCTAGTGGGTCGAGTAACAAGTGCCTTTCTATTATTATTATAACGCACTTGTTAAGGGACCAAATGTGACCATTATATTAGGGTATAAGGAACATGACATAAATTTTATTTTTTTTTCAGAATTTTTTTTTTCAGGATTAGGGTTAGGGATAGGGTTAGGGTGTGGAGCAATATTATCTACGGCTGGTACCCGAAGTAAAAAAAATACGGAGACCATACGTATGGTCCCGTAAGAAGTGCCTTATTATAATCGCACTGGCTCCACGTACGTCAAAGACGTACGATGTATTTTTTTTTACCTCGTACGTCAAGCAAAACTTTGAGGAACTCTTATGATTTAAAGTACAGAATGAATGAGAACTCTTATTTACTGCAGACGTTGATGTCATTTACTGTTAAAAATCGGAGATATTTTTATAATGGGAAATATTTGTATAATATTTATATTTTGTAAATAAATACGGCTTTGAATTATTTCAAATTACAAAATAAGAATATGGGCATAAAACTAAGTTAAAAGGAATAAAACATAACCGAGCAATTTTTAATGGTACGTTAAAATTGTAGCTTAGTTTGAGTGATGTGCTTGCAGAGTGGATTAGGAACTGTGAGGTTGACTTACTTTTATGCAGGCTATCCAGGTTCAATTCCTGACAGAGACATTTTTTTATTGTTTTTTTTTTCCTGTACAAAATGCCATTTATGAAGCAAAAGAATGATAGAATTGATTTAAAGCAGTTTTTTTTTATAATTTAATGTTGCCTATGGGCTATTAAGTGGTTTGTTATAGTCAGAAGCATGAAGAATAAATAAACAAGCAATCTAAGCCTGTTCCATTCTGGACACAGGATGTGTTAGAGCATTTTCGTATTATGTATCAGTACGTATGCTATCTTTCAGTAAATATTTGTAAATTTTGTAAATGTTTATAAATTCAATTGTGTAATGCATATATCTGAAAAAAGATATTAAAAAGACGTTTCTTTATATTTGAAAACAAAATTATTTTCTCTTAAATCTAACTACAAGTGGTTTGTGGTCACTGAAATAGGACTCATAATTGAAACATTCTAAATTGTAGTCATTTAATCGTCCGAAAACTCCGTCAATTGTTGTTTGATAAATTGTTGTTGCCAATCTTGGTGAAAGTAGTTCAATGTTGAAGTTTGTTTCGAAGAAGTTTTCAATTTCTGCCCCGGGCTCTTTGAAATCTTGATTGAAGTCCCCACAAATGATGACATTTGGTTGATTGAGCTGTGAAAGTAGTTGAATGTTGAAGTTTGTTTCGGAGAAATTTTCAATTTCTGCCCCAAGCTCTTTGAAATCTTGATTGAAGTCCCAACAAATGATGACTTTTGGTTGATTGAGCTGTGCTGCAAAGTTGTCATTGATTATGGGTTTTATAAAAAGTAAGGGAAGTAAGTCATGTTGAATAACTGTTACAAAAATAAATAATGATTTCGCCCCTTTGTTTAGCTTATAAACTATATATAATATATAAGCCCCTTAGGAGCCCTGAAGCCCGGTCCTGAGAGGTCCTATCGCAAAATAAACTTTTGATGTACACATGGCAGGCCAAGACCTACAAAATGATATATACATCATGGGTGTGACGTGTAGAATTGCCCTTCTCCCCCACCAACCCCAGTTCACCACAGGGTCAAGGTTCCAGCCGCTATGTTGTGTAGATTCGTTTCATCGACGTTGCCTTCCCCCCCCCCAATCGTTTCACTGACGTTCTTTCTCCCCCCCCCAACGTTTCGGTGACAGACATCGTCGTTCCCCCCCCCCCCAAACGTTGCACCAACGTATTCGCCCCGACCTTATAAATACGTGAATGGCAGTAATTGAGTTAGTAAGGTGCTGACAGACATATGAGTTAGACGTAGTTAGTTTGGTGTAGACAGTTCAAAGATTCTAAGAGTAAGCTGTAAACTTGTGGTGACATTTGTTTAAGTAGACATCATTAGACAAAGAACTTATATTGTATATACATATATATTCACCTATGTTTAGAAGCAATTAAAGTTAGATCTGTTGTGTTCATATACCAAGCCTTGGCGTTGATATATTTATTAGTTAGAAAAGTTAATGTTACATATTTGAAAATAATAACGTAACATTTGGCGAGCCTGCCCAAAGATATTTCTGGAATCCTCATCTAAGTCAGCAACAGCAGCCAACTGTGGAGTCACACTTACTCAACAACAGCCCAGAGAGGAGTCACACTGACTCAGCAGCCAACAGAGGAGTCACACTGACTCGACATCAGCCAACAGTGCAGTCACACTTACTCAACAACAGCCCAGAGAGGAGTCACACCGACTCAGCAGCCAACAGAGGAGTCATACTGACTCGACAGCAGCCAAGACAGGAGTCACACTGACTCATACATAATCTAGGAGAGCAGAGAAGGCGACAAGAGGAGTCAGTCAGTCTGTGTTAATATATTCTTAAAACCAGATAAGTTTTCTTTTTAATTTTTATCTTAGTGCACAATCAAATGTCTCGTTTATTTTGAATCCTTATAGATATTTTGTTGGTAGTCTCTCACTGAGGACATCTTTGTTACTTTTGTAACGGAGTGTTTAAAAGCGGTGCTCGGAGAGATTACATAACATTTATTTGTTAGATCGTTACTGTCTAGTTTGTGTATATGTGACAGTATTGTTTTATTTGTTGTTACTATCAGTTTTCTCTGCCTTTTGTCTTATTTTGTATTGTATTTGTACCGCAGAAATTTACTTAGTTTGTGTGTTAGATTGTAGATAATAAGTATTTCATTATCCTTATTTAGTTGAAGTTAATATTAAGGTAAGTTAAGGTAACTCAATTTGTTTTTAAATCATTATCCATAACTCAGAATGTCATCATTCGAACATTTCGTTACCTTAGGACAAACATTAGGGAAGAGACAAAAAAATTAGAGAAATGGGCGCAGGATAGGTTAGAGAAGGAACAGGCTAGATTAGATAAGGAACATGAGAAGGAACAAGCTAGGTTAGAGAAGGAACAGGCTAGATTAGATAAGGAACATGAGGAGGAACAAGCTAGGTTAGAGAAGGAACAGGCTAGATTAGATAAGGAACATGAGAGAGAACAGGCTAGGCATTCTTTCAACATAACACAAAGCCAGCTAAGAATCAAGCAGTTAGAATTAGAGAAAGAGTTAAGGGATAGCCAGCTTAATAATCCCACCCCTCTACCTACCCCAATGTCAACCATAGATCATAGTCTTGCAAATAGAATAGCTCACTATAAATACCATCTATTTGACGAACAGAAGACAACGATCGACAATTTCCTTACTAAATTCGAGCGTGACATGAGAGAACTTGACTTCCCCGAATCCAAATGGACATACTTGTTAGGTAAATCTTTTACTAGTGACGTTTCCCTTAAGATATGTTTAAACCAGGACAGTTACCAGGTAGCTAGAGAACAGCTTCTAAGGACATATGGACAGACAGAAGCAAGTTTTAGGAAGGCATTTCATCAGACAGTTTTACAAAAGGACAATGACCCCCAGACATATTTTGACAAATTAGGTACTGCCTTGGATAAATGGCTACAATATGCTAAGGTAGAAAGGACATTCGAAGCCTTTAGGACATTTTTCTTGTTAGACAAGGCCATTCATTCCTGCCACCCTGAATTGAAGTCATTCATTTTAGAAAGAGGACCAAAGACAGTAGAGACAGCTGTGGACCTGATTAGGAAGTATAAAACCGCTCACCCTGACAGACCCACAACTACAGTAGAAAATTATATACAGGACATTATATGTTTTAGTAGCGACACAAGCAGGTCCCATCACAGACATAGTCAGAACAGAGTAAATGAGAATAGAACGGTAGGTAGGACAGAATTAATATGTCGAAGCTGCAACAGAAAAGGACATTTTGCTAGGGACTGTCCTTTGAACCATAATAATAGACAATCTAGGTCACCTGAGGACAACCGTAGAGACAATTATCAGGGAAGAGGTAGAAGTAGTTCGAGAGACAGGGTTCATGACGCCATGTGTACATTAGAGCCATCCAAGCCTTTGACAGTAACAAAAGGTAGAGTAGGACATAATAGCGTAGACATGCTAAGAGATTCAGGGTGTAATACAGTTTTAGTTAAGAAATATTAAGTTCGACCTTCCCAATACACTGGCAGATTTGGTAAATGTAGAGGCTTTGACGGACAAATTACAACTTCCCCAATAGCAGAAATAAACATACAGACAATCTATTTTAATGGTAGAGTGGAAGCACAGGTAGTTGACAGTCTCATTGCAGACCTTATTATAGGTAATAGTGTTGTGGAGATCAAGGACGATAGAAATAGCAGGCAAACTAGGACAAAATACAAACTAAAGCCCAGAGTTAGATTCAGTGACGTACAGCACAGTAGTACCCGTAGTGTAAAACCAATAATTTGTTTTCGTTGTGGGCTACACAACCACAAGTCTAGGGCCTGTTCAAAGCGTGTAGATGAAGTTATTTGTGGACAGTGTTGTAAAAGAGGTCACAGAGAACAGTTCTGCTCTACAATTGCTGAATTTATAGGAATTACCGCCAGAAATATATAAATTAACCCAAGTTAAGCAGACTATGAGTTTATAGCTTTAATTACTAAGTAGAATGCCAATTAAACCATAAGTTATAAGTTGATGTTGTTACCATAACAGTAATAAGAATATGATGTTTGCTAAGGCTAAGTGATATATCGTCTTACAAGTTCAAGTCGCCACCTTTGTGAGGGCCTAAACATTTATCTGTTACCAACGATCTAATTTCACCTGTTTTCACCTCATCATATTTGTTCTACGTGTAGCCCCTCACTCAAGCGTAAACCCAGTCAAAGACGCACTCAATAATTTCCTGTTACCAACGATATGCAGAACGTCATCAACAGTTTACATCAATGAAACAGACAAAACTAAAACCACGCCTCATACATTGACACGTTTATCACAAGAGGTGTAGTTAATGTCACTTCGACCTCAAGTTCACCAGCGAGTGACTATTACAGACAATGGAACGTTTTCGTCTTTCCCTTGGACACGTTGTGTAAAACTGACCTGTATGCCCCATCACCTATTTGAACCAAGACATCAAGGAGCAATACAAGCCAGTAACAGAATGAACTTGTTTGTATTATAGAACATTGCATACATTATGTTTTTTTTTGTTTCGTGCTTTATTAAGCTTTGTAATTTATTAAAATGTATTACGTTATATTACATTGACTTATGCATAGATGCTTGACAAGTAGTCTAGACATGTTTGGTTTGACATCCATACCATTTTCAATGTGATGTAATACTTTCCCCACTAGACCTGTTTATAGTCATGTTTTTTTTAGTTTGCTTTACTGCGTAAAACTTGGAAAGGAGGGAGGTATGTGACATGTAGAATTGCCCTTCTCCCCCACCAACCCCAGTTCACCACAGGGTCAAGGTTCCAGCCGCTATGTTGTGTAGATTCGTTTCATCGACGTCGCCTTCCCCCCCAATCGTTTCGCTGACGTTCTTTCTCCCCCCCCCCCGCAACGTTTCGGTGACAGACATCGTCGTTCCCCCCCCCCCCAAACATTGCACTAACGTATTCGCCCCGACCTTATAAATACGTGAATGGCAGTAATTGTGTTAGTAAGGTGCTGACAGACATATGAGTTAGACGTAGTTAGTTCGGTGTAGACAGTTCAAAGATTCTAAGAGTTAGTTGTAAACTTGTGGTGACATTTGTTTAAGTAGACATCATTAGACAAAGGACTTATATTGTATATACATATATACTCACCTATGTTTAGAAGCAATTAAAGTTAGATCTGTTGTGTTCATATACCAAGCCTTGGCGTTGATATATTTATTAGTTAGAAAAGTTAACGTTACATATTTGAAAATAATAACGTAACAATGGGTCTAGGACTTATGGTTGCTGAGATATAGGGCGCTCCATTATTAATATAGCTTATATAGTAAAAACGGTACCTATAAAATGATATATACATCATGGGTCTAGGACTTATGGTTGTTGAGATCTAGGGTGATGACAGACAGACAGACAAAACGGGGACAATAGAGCATTTTTTTTTCGAAAATGCTCTAAAAAATCTGAAATGGATGTGTTTTTTAAATATGACTTCTTACAACTTTTTTAAAGAAATAATAAATGTAGTATCTTTCTAGCAACAACTAGTTCTTTTCATTATTGAGTTCATAATACAGTGAAATGTCGCTATAACGAAATTGACGGGGACTCGAAATTCGTTCGTATTACTGAAAATTTGTTACACTGAAACGTAGGGGGGGAGGCGGCGGTTTCGACGACGTCATTTCCTGTTCTTATTATGTGGATAAAGTTCATTTGGGTATCAATGCAATCTCCAAAGGTATTTAGCTAAAAAATTTAAATTTTCTTTCCGTTTATTTCTTATTAGTTTAGCTACTAATTTAGCTGTCGTTACTTACTGCTAACGGTCATTGAACTAAGGGGAGTAACTCATTTATTTTTGTAAGTTATTCAACATGACTTACTCCCCTTAATATATGAAACCCATGTCCAATGTGCCTATGACAGCTCTAATAGTATCTCATCTAGTAAACAATGAAATAATTTATATATTTATAAAAAACAAACATACGTTTATTTTTTAAACTAGAATCAATTTTATTACAATTAGAAAAAAAAGTATAGTTATATCACAAAAAGGTCAAATAAATCACTCTTTTATTCTTCACATCCTGTATTATTCATTAAATACCAGTACCGGCAGTTTGTTAACATTATTGATTTTTTTTTTTAATCCCGCGAGCGTAGTTGTCCTATGACGTCTTTGCTCTTTCTTCCTCCTCCCCTTCCCACCTAGTGAAAACTCTCATCCTTCTCCCCCCCCTCCCGGTTCGTTGTTACATAATTGTGCCCGCCGTAGCTCGGCTGTCTCATGACGTCTTAGCTGTCTTCCTCTCCCCTTTCCCCACCTAGCTAAAACTCTCTTCTCATTCCTTCCCCGTTCGTTGTTACGTAATTGCGCCCCCCCCCCTTTTCCCACTGTCCCAAGACGACACTTGACAACGCAGTGGTGAGTGGTGGAATTAATTTTTACTATCATCATCAACAGAGGTTAAAGGTTACCATAACATCTTACTCCTCTCACACTCCCCGCTCCCATTACCTAGTAAATGTAAATGTCGTAGAGCTCAAGTTGACTTGAAATTTAGAAATTTGCCGAATTAATTTTTTTTGGTAAGAGGATAAAATTAAATATCGGCAAAACGGCTATTTTTTTTCGCAATACTGAAAAAAGAAATTCGTTACAAGGACACTATTTAACAGATGTTATATAAGCGATGGGGAAGGGGCGAAAAAAAAATTCGCTGTACTGAATAATTCGTTACACTGACGTTCGTAATAACGACATTTCACTGTAATTGAAAATTACATTTAAATATATGACTTGAAGTACTTAAGTACATTAATTTTCCCACATTTTTTTTTTTAAAGCTTATTTGCAGGAAACATCTTAATTTTATTTCAAGTCATGCAGAATAATAATTTTTTTAAATTATTATATGTTACCAATTCTCTAGAACTGGGAAATAAATATTAAAAAGTTACACTCGCAGGGAGTTCACTGAAAAAGAATAAAAGGCCTGAGAAAAAATAAAGTATCTTCTTTATTTGCCATCAATTTTCAGATCAACAGGAAACCAAGGGTACAATGGCAACGACAAAATAAATACATTGAAATACATTAAGTTTCTCCATGATTTCAGATTATTTCCATGCACATAATTCTTTTCATACAATGACCAAAAATTAAGTAAATAAAAGCCATGCAAATTATTTAAGAGAACAATTATTTTAAAGTCCTGGAATGTAAAGAATTACTTTAGACCACTTTAGGTTCCATTTCTTAATAGTTATTACAGTTTTCATAAGTGCACAATGATTTTCATAGAAAATAGTATAAAAATCTATGTCATACCAACAATATTTTTTATCATGAAACAGTGTTTTAAGTCACTGATATCTGACCATACACAAAATGTTCTGTATCAAGCTTAAAAAAAGTGCACTCAATTAAAGAACACATGAAATGGAAAGGACATTTTATCCCAGTTTTTATAGTACTTAAAAATGTTAAATAATATTTCTTTTTCTAAGGCATATTAGCGCTGAATATTTCAGGGATTTTGTGAGATAATAAAAGCAGTGACAAATGGACTAATATATATATACATATTTAAAAAGATAATTTGAAATGAATTTCAATAGGCTACACCACGAAGGCAGAATAGACTGCAATAGAAATCCAACAAGAAATTTATAAAATGTTTTTTTCTTTTAAAAAAATAGAAAATTTTTAGGGAAATACTAAAAATGAACATTAAGTTTTTGCACCAGTGAAAATATTTCTGTAAAATTAAAACAAAATATGTTGAACAATGTATCCAAAAAAAAAATAGATGGTATGATAAGTTAAACTAGAAATAACATGTAAAATTCACAAAAAAAGAGCATTGCGCTCACTCAAAGGGCATAAAAATATCATGACTGATGTATTTAGAAGACTATCTCAGTATAAATGTAATCGATTTAAATGGAGAAAAAATATATATCCCCTTTCATAAAATATTCTATGAAATGATTATTGCTGCAGTACGTAAAATAGAAAATACTGCATGCAAAGCATTTATATGGATTTCAATTTAAAATTATGCGTGTTACAATAAAAGGAGAATAAATGGTAGAAAAGATGCAAGCAAATGAATAGGCATATTTAAACTAAATTATCAATACATGGTAAAAAAACTGAACTGATGGTAAATAGTGTTAAAAAAACATGAAATGATTATAAATGCCTAAGTTAATTTAGTACTAAAGATTTATTTAAAATCTTTGTCCAAGAGAAAAGGATATACAAGAACTTATCAAAACCATAAATGATTAAAATAACAGAAGTTTTAGGAAAATCAAACAATAAATAACACACAGAAAATAATAAGATGAACAAAACAGTATTAATTTTGGCTTATGAAGTGAAAATTTAGAAAAATTAAGAAACATAAAAACAAGAAAATAAACTTTTCTATTATTGAATTACAACATATATCTTACATCTCCTAATTATCTTTAAAAATAAAAACTCGCACAAAATAACATTATAAAAAAAAACACTGATACAACAATGTCATGAAATGTTGGATACTAATGCAAACTTATATAAAATGAAAATATAAAACGAAAAAAAAAAGTGTACATATGTACATTTATAAAAAATTTTCATGTCATATTCTAAACGTCATTTATACATTTGTCACAGAATCATTCTTTTTTTGGTTTTTTACTAATGTGAGCACACTCTAAATGGTACCACTCAAGACAACTATCACATTCAATACATTGTCCAGTTGCTGTATTTGTGTCACAAGTTGGGCACTGCCAAACAGCCATTTTCTTTCTTTTCTTATTGATGACTGTAACATTTTCCATGCTCTATCTGAAAGGAAAGGTTTTATAATATCTTTTATGACAAGTTCATTATCAACGATGATGGCAAATCAGTAGGGCTAAGTTTGAGTTCCTCCACATCTACAGGCCTTGTTGGCGATATATCTTCAGGTCTTCCTCCTACAAATAAATGACCCAGCAACACTAAAAATACAAAAAGAAAAAAATATAGAGGTGAATTAGTTCAAAAGGCGGCATACAACATTTTGATTGATGCAGAATGAAATGTATACATTGCATTATAATCGAACTTGTTATAGTTATTAAAATTCCACTTTCAAACATTATCATAGAAATGTAGGTCTATACAATTTTATTATTTTAAAATTCACTTACAATTAACTTTTTGTTGAACTGTCTTCTTGGTAAAAAAATTCCAGTTATTATTCCATTTTGATTTGTTCTCAGTTCTAGATCAGGTCCTGTTTGAAAAAAAAAATTGTTTTTAATACTTCTAACCAAACTGTACATTATGTATTTCATCACTTTTAATTCATATGCTATTAAAAAGCTTATTTAATTATTATTCATAACACTGCAGTTTTATGAACGATTTTTGAAGAAAAAACAATTTAATAAGTGGTTTTGATTTAGCGTTTATCTAGAAAAAAAACCTCAAAACATGTTGCAGAACAATTTATTTTTAGGAACTCGTTCACTTATGAAGGGTAGTGGGAGTGTGACACAGTTTTAAGAAATGGTAAAATCATTTGAGTAATAGATGTTGTGCTCTACATTCACCAAGATAAAAATATAATAAGCTAATAACCAATAATAACGAACAGTGCCAATGTATAAAAATTACCAACTAAACTAACCATTGCAGTCACTGTAAACAACCAAAAGAGACTCTACATCTACAGGTCCTTTTTGCTTTGCTGCCAAATTGTGAATATCTGTTAGGTTATCTTCTTGCCTAAATAGAAAAAAACAATTTATATAATCAAAATAATATATCCAGTTTATTTTCACACAGTGCTTCCATTAATTAATGATAACTGAGTAAAAAATAAACCAGGAATATGTACTATAAGAATATTACATAGTTGTGGTCTTAATATTTAATATTTTTTGACACTGCCTACCTGTTTCCTTTAAAATATGTTCTTTTATCAGCCATTTGTTTGCATGCATGCTTAACATTCGAGAAACATCTTGCTTTTCATTCTCATTTAGTTTTCTTCTTTTTGGTAGATGTTGAAATATTACCTAAATGCAAAAATATTAACAAATTTTGTACCACATACAGCTGTAAATATCATATGCATTCGATTAAAAAAAATTATTGAAATATATTTACCTTGTCTATGATATGGTTATGCTCTTGAACTATTTTGCTAACCTCTAATTGCTTTCCATCTTCTGATATTTTCAACCACAATCCAAAAGGACAATCTATCTGGTAAGTACTGTAATAGAATTCTTGGATTAATGTTAAAGTTTTAATTTTTTAATGTGGGTTTTTTAGAGCATTTTCGAAAAAAAAATGCTCTATTGTCCCCGTTTTGTCTGCCTGTCTGTCAGTCATCACCCTAGATCTCAACAACCATAAGTCCTAGACCCATGATGTATATATCATTTTGTAGGTCTTGGCCTGCCGAGAAATGACTTTTTTCCATTTCGCGATCTGACCTCTCAGGGCCGTAAAAGGGGCCTTATAAAGTACCGTTTTTTTACTATATAAGCTATATTAATAATGGAGCGCCCTATATCTCAGCAACCATAAGTCCTAGACCCATGATGTATATATCATTTTGTAGGTCTTGGCCTGCCATGTGTACATCAAAAGTTCATTTCGCGATAGGACCTCTGAGGGCCGGGCTTCAGGGCTCCTAAGGGGCTTATATATTATATATACACCTTGTACGTTCAATAACCCATTCATTTGGTGCGAAATACTGCAGCATGTAGTTTCACCAAGATTTATTAAGAAACTCATCAAATGAAATAGTAAGCTTGTGTTCTGAGTTTAATTGAAAGTATCAGAGCTATGCAACAATTGACGGAGTTTTCGGACGATTAAATGACTACAATTTCGAATGTTTTCAATTATGAGTCCTATTTCAGTAACCACAAACCACTTGTAGTTAGACTTAAGAGAAAATAATTTTTTTTCAAATATAAAGAAACGTCTTTATAATATTTTTTTTACAGATATATGCATTACACAATTGAATTTATAAACATTTCCAAAATTTACAAATATTTACTGAAAGCTAACAAACGTACTGATACATAACATGAAAATGCGCTGTGTCCAGAATGGAACAGGCTTAATTGCTTGTTTTTATTTTCTTATAGTTAGTTATAAATTATTATATTAATTAATTATTTAAAAATGTATTACTAATGAACCTTTGTTTTAGGCCTCTTTCCTGTAGAACGACTCTGAAATCTTTTTCCACCATGATAACATGCAAAATGAATGGTGTAGTAGATTAAATCCTCTTTTAAATGTCTTTTAACTCCTCTTTTTTGTGCCACAACAATTGTTCTGCTGCTTCTTTTGTACAATGAAATACATGAATCGTTTTCGTAAGCTGCTATTTTTTCCTCCAACTCTTTAAAATTGTTGAAACGATCGCTGATTTTTATCACCATTATTGTGTGATCATAAACTGCATTTCCCGCGAAAAGAAAATAACTTTAAATCATAAGAGTTCCTCAAAGTTTTGCTTGACGTACGAGGTAAAAAAAAAATACATCGTACGTCTTTGACGTACGTGGAGCCAGTGCGTATTATAATTAACGCAGTGGCTTCGAATACGACCGGATGTGTTTCGTATTTTATTTTTTCCGAGACACGACCAGCAAACTTTGATGACGTCAGTAAACAGATAGAACTATTATGATTTAAAGTTATTTTCTTTTCGCGGGAACGAGTAATTTTGTCTACTTATACATTAAAATTGCAACTTTGCTTGTGTGTCCTCCTGGCACAGTGGTGAAACCGTTTGGCCTGTGACTCATTTTTATGCTGACTATATCCAGGTTCGATTCCTCTCAGAAACATAACTCTTTTTATTGTGTTCTTTTTTTGAGAATGTATCCTTTTAGTTGTTTTAATGAAAATTAACTAACTAGATATCTTTGACATTTTTTTTAATTGAAATAATTTATATTTTAGGATGTTGTAAAAAAAGAAACAACAACTAATTAGGTTTTTATTAACTATTTCATAACTTAAAAAAAAATATTTTGAAAATATGTATCAAAGCTGGCTGAACACAGAGGCGTAACAATTTTAAGGGAGGGGGGGGTCCAAAATCGAAAGTCCCGCCGGGCTCCAGCTTGAGGGAGACCCCAAAATTATTTTTTACATTACATATTTAGTACATAATCTCATGTCATGGTATCGAATGTCAAAATGCAAGGCCCCCAAATCCTAGGTTCGGCAATAGCTTTACAATAGTTTATCTTCCTGCAAAGGCTTTGCAGTATATAGCTAGTCCTAAGGCTAAATATTACATAACTTTTCCTTACCATCATTTTTGCGTCACACTTTAAAAAATTCAGAGACGCCTACATATTTCAAATTTACTAAATAATAATAAGATTAAGAAACGAAAATAGAGAGGATGGGGAAGAATTTATATCCGAGAATCAAACCAAATACTGACGGAGACGAATTAACGAGTGTTAGCTTTCTGGGGGGGCGGGGGGGGGGGTACGATAGATACTAATTTAGCGCATAATTTTTTGTTTTATTCATCCGACTTTATTAGGCTTGGGCAGACCCGAAAACTCTTAGTCTTAGACATATATCCTGACAACTAAAATATATAATTCAAGCCGTATTTATTTTTAAAAAAATATAAAAATATCTCCGATTATTAACAGCAAATGACGTCATCAAAGTCTGCAGTAAATACGAGTTCTCATTATTCATTCTGTTTACTGACGTCATCAAAGTTTGTTGGTTGTGTCTCGGAAAAAAAAAATACGAAACACACCCGGTCGTATTCGAAGCTAGTGTTGTTTTAGTCCCAGGTCCTATTTTAGTTTCAGTTTTTATTTCGTTTTTTCTGTAATAATTTTAGTTTTAGTCTAGTTTTAGTTTTAGGCCCAATTTTAGTTTTCGTTTTAGTTTTCGTCGACTAAAACACCAGAGTTTTAGTTTTCGTCTTATTCATTTTAGTTTCACTTTTAGTTTTAGTCTTGTAAACACCAATTACAAATAACATCATTGTTCATGACCAATTGTTGAAACAGATTGAAGCATAATAATAGTAGTCACAGAGATGATAGCTCAGTGTACTGAAACTGAGTCATTTCACTTCATTGTCACATTATAAGTCACACTATCACATTGTGTTATGTGCCAATACCATGACTAAATTTTTGACTATGTTGTAGACTAGCAGACTTGCAGTGCATGTACAAAAAAACAACTAAAAACGTAATAACAATAAGAAACCGAAAACGTAAGTCAAAATTAAAACAAACGTGTTTATTCTAAGACCTAGAACTCTGAAATAACTAAACTAAGTAACAACAGTTTACTTGAAGAGTGAAGTAATTCTATTATTTTGATGACTTATATTCAGGGTTGTTAGTATCGAAGTATCGGTATCGGCCAATACAGTATCGGCGATACTTTTTTTTATTATTGGTTGCTGTATTGCCGATCCTTTTTGTATCAAGTATTGATTTATGTATCGCCGATACAATTTAAACAAAAAAATTTCGATACTCTATACCGATACTTTACTAGTGCCTCTATTTGCAAAAAAACAATAGCGATTTTAATACATTGTCATCTACATAAATTCAATCCCTACTAGCAGCCATCAACTCTACCAATATTAACGACAGCCACCTCCCCATCAATACACCACGGTCGGCGAGTTGAAGGAAAAATTTAGCTTTAATCTTCTCTTGAAGACTCTTTGCGCGCCAAGGTCTATAAATGTTATTCTTAGATTCTTTCATTCATTTACTTTCTTTCTGTCAACTATTTGTTCAATGTTTTAATGAACGACAGAAAAGAAAACTTAATTTTGTATCCATCTGTCAGTTATACACACGCACAACACACCCACACACACACACACATATATATATATATATATATATATATATATATATAAATGTATATACTGTAAGTGTACTGTATTCTTGTGTGTATGTTTGTTAATTGAGTTGTTAATTCATTTGTGCTTATTTATATTTATAAATTGTTTTTATTTATTAATTCATTTTTTTAGTATTTACTACATTTCATTAAAAATAATTAATTGAATGGTATTAAATTCTAAAACTGTATGTTTTAATTAAAATTGAAAACTTTGTAATAAAACAATATCATATAATTAACACATATTATATTATTAAATAATATGCCGAGTTCAACAAACAATACAATTTGGGTGGTTAAAAACAATTAATTGAATAGAAATACATGAACATCAACAAATTTTTAAAAAAATACAGTGGATTCCGCTTTATTGGGACACCGCTTATGTGGGACATATCTCAAAGAAACCAAACCAAGAAGCCAATTGTAAATTTGTATGTTTAACTGGGACAGCCGCTTAATTGGGACAAAAAGCCTCGGTCCCGATGTGTCCCAATTAAGCAGAATCGACTGTATCTTGTAAAACGACATTCTTTGATCTAACCGCATGGCAATTTCAAACTTTCAAAGCAAAATTTATATCGTCGGCTGTCATTTTTCTTTTTTTTTTTATCTTTTGCTGTTCTTTCTTTCATGTGTCAACATTATACCGGAAAAGACGATATATGAGGATTTTAGTTTTTATTTCGTTGGGGAGTTTTAGTTTCAGTTTTTATTCAGTCTTTTATCTACGAGATTTAGTTTTCGTCTAGTTTTAGTCTTGCTGATAATTTTAGTTTTAGTTTTAGCTATCGTTGACGAAAAGTCAACATTTTCGTTAACGAAGGTTTTAGTTTTAGTTTTCGTCGACGAAAACAACACTATTCGAAGCCACTGCGTATAATGAATAGGCATAAGCTACGGGCTACGGGTACGAAAAAAGTACTCCGTATTTTTATATTTCCGGGGTACGAAAATAGACTTTGAAATTGAAAACATAACCTATTAAAAATTGAAGTTTTGTTAGTGTGGCTTGCTAGCACAATGCGTTACTCGCTTGGCCGTGACTCAATTTTGGCTGACTATGTGTGGGTTCGAATCCCATCAGAGAATTTTTTTTTTTTTCAGAATAATAGATACTAATTTAGCGCATATTTTTTGTTTTATTCGTCCGACTTTATTAACTAAAAGGATACATTCTGAAAAAAAAGGGTTAGGGATAGCATCATATCGCTATCTGAAAAAAAAGGGATAGGGTTAGCATCATATCGCTAAAAAATACGCACATCTTTTTTCGTACCCCGAAGAAAAAAAATACGGGATACTTTTTTCGTATCCGTAGCCACTGCCTAATTAATAATCTCAGATAATCCATATGAAGAACGCAGTGGCTACGGCACCAGCCAAAACCATTATATTAGGGTATAAGGAACATGGCATATATACATTTTTTTTTTTTCAGAATTTTTTTTTCAGGATTAGGGTTAGGGTGTGGAGCAATATTATCTATGCCTATGGCTGGTACCTGAAGTAAAAAAAATACGGGTTCGGTCGGACCGAACCATAGCCACTGCGTATGAAGAATGTTGTCTATTGAAGTAACGGTTAGGCTAACCTAACATTAGTACTCTTAAATTGTATCGTCAATACCAATACTTCATGAAAATAGTATCACCAATACAAATACTCAAGCAAAAATGTATTGCCAAAATCGATGGAGTTTAAAAAAAAAAAGTAAAAACAATAAAATACAATAATATCAAAACACAATTTTAATGCTAATCACTTCACTTCACCACTTTGCAGCATGAAGTAATGGCATAAAAACATGCCCACCCAATGAAAACAGGCGCTCAACTGCAGCAGTGTTCAGTTGAAGGTATAGTTTCTCAATGCTTGGATAGTCTGCTAATGACAGCATTTCTGATGAGTTATTTTCAAGATATCTGTCTACTTCGGCAGAACTGTTACTATTAAGCAATTCGTCTTGATTCTGCCGCCGTGCAGTAAAACAAGCAAAAAAATTTGTAGATTCAGATATCTGTACTGCTGACTGTACTGAAGCTGCACCACCCTGGATTCATTATAGGTTCAAAAATACAAATACCTCCCTTTCAATGAACAACTGTGAGACAACAAGAAAAGCTTGCTGCTGACATAATGCACGAGTTGAACAATCGGATGTCCTCTTCTATGTTGCATTAGATGAATCGTGTGATGCCATCATCATGTCACAGTTGATTATCTTCATTGCAATACAAATGCATTTTTGAAATCCATGAAGAGCATTAGGCTCTTTCTAGCTTGCATTCTACAGTATGTGTATTAAACATCCTTGAAGTATTCAATAAGAAACAAACCAAAGCAAGCTTGTATCAACAGGCAAACCTTCAATGACAAGGTTGGTAGCTATTTAGCTCTTTGAACATGAGAGTTCCTTCTTATCACTTCATTGTATTATTCAATAACAGGCCCTGTGTTCAAAGTCTGCTGTTTTGGAGAGCACCAAGGAACCAGACATTTTGAATAATCTGAGCACACAGCTTTAAGGCATAAACCAAACTGTGTATGACTAGTGGGATATTATCAATGTGGTCATGCATACAATGAAACTGTTTCAAAGCAAGTTTGACAAAAAATATTTATTACTATTCACATTTTTTATTTGTTTCATTTGACTACTAAACACCAGAATGCAGAAGTGCGATGAATTGAAAATGTCTTCACATTACTCACATATCTTGGAACCAGAGTCTAAGCGTGTTATGTTTCAGATGGAGCTTCTTGAGTTCAGTGAAGATAACATCTCTCGCCATATGCTGACCATAGGTCTGTTAATGCAAAGAGATGTTAGCAGTCTTTCTTAAGGTTGTTGCTTTAGTCAAAATAATGATAATTAAATAGCAGCTTTCAGTGTATTTATTTTAAATGGCCTTTGACTGCCTAAAGTTTGCCTACCACTGCTATACACTGACTACTTTGAGATATAGTTGTTACAGTGCCATAAGTCTAAAACACATTAACTTCTAGCAGTTCCATACTGATGTGTTTTTTCTAAGCTTATAAGGTGTAAACATTGCTTCGCCACAAATTTAACATCCTCCACACCTATTTTTGTACAGCCCTGTAAAATTCATCGTGGTAGTTTCAAATGTCATGCAATGCTGGTTCAGCTATCCCTCCAACTAGGATGGCACTACAAATTTCAGTATGCTATACCAATGCCTCCTACAGTACAAGGCCAAATTCAGGTGAATCGTGACGTGCCGGTAGGCGACCATTGAAAACGGACAACACGCTCGCCTCGCCGTGTTATTGTCTGCTATCAGCTGGCCTTGGTCTCTATGCTTCGTGTTATTTATAAGTTAGAAGGATGTTAGGCTGTATATCCTCAAGATAAAACTTGTTTATCATAATTAGTGCCGAATTTATTTTATGGCAAATGAATTTATTTGTTTTTCATTACTTTAAAGCATACTAAGTTTTTTGTGAAGGCTAAATGTAACTAATAAAAGTTGTAGATGTGTGCAGATTTGTACAAAAAACAACACTTTCTAAACAACACAATACACGTATAAGTAAAACAAAGTCAATACATTATAGACATTATAGTTAAGTTTATTCCTTTAAGATTTGTGCAGTTCAGTCCAACATCGTCAGTGAATCACATGAAAAGGAATTAAAAAAAAAAGTTTTTAGTGTATAGTCAGTCAATCAAACGGAAATACAGACAATACATTTAATTTTTTGAAAATCATACTTGTAGTAAAAGAGCAGAATACATTTACGTGTATCAAACAGAGTTAAAAAAGAAATATTTTTCAATGCATTTTTTTTTTTTTTTTGTAAGCTATATTACATAGGCCCTTGCCTAGTGATAGAGAAATGCATTGTATCACACAGTCTCAACAATTAGTGCTTTGGTCATCCCTGAAAGGGAAATTCTGGAAAAAACTTCCTGAAATTAAAACATTAAAAAACTGTAAATAATTGTGCTTAAATGAAGATTATTACTATATATTGAGGCAAGCATTAATTAAATAAACATGTTGAGGCAAGCATTAATTAAATAAACATATTGAGGCATGCATCAATGAAATAAACATATTGAGGCAAGCATTAAAAGAAAGAATACTTGAGAATAAAAGATAAAAACATCAATACAGCTAGTTCAAACCTCTTAAACATATCTATTAAGTGAATGTATGTCATTTTCTCTTCTTAGCTTTCATTGTCTTTAAAGAATTATCTGATGCACATTTACTATATTTATTTAAAAGTATGTTAGCCAGAGAATTAGATATTAATGAAAAAACGTTTGACTAAAGATTGCCCACAGACACAGTCACCAAATTGTAAGAAATGAGTCTGAAGACCTGAAGAAAATAATGATAATAAGATCTGTTTCTGGTTGTTTTGTGATAAGATAATATCTTCATACTGTTTGCTGATAAGTTTCTTGAACAAAGAAAATTTAACAGTGACTACATCTGCCAAATCTCACTTGGTCATCTAAATCTAAATGAGAAGAAAATGAAATGAACTGATACATACCGATAACACAGCAGTTGGTAGGCTACATCTTGTACATGAAGTTTATCCAAATGACTTTGTCATCTGTCTGAGTAAGATGCCACTGTGTATAGTCTTTAAGGAAATGTCATATTTTATCCAGTAGGTCAGAGAAATCCTTCATTTAATCATTAACTGCCTATGTATTGGTATTGATACTCAATCATCACAACATGCAGCTTCTGCCCTCCTTGAGTCTGGACATTTATGTTGCTGAGGGGTTCTTGAGACAAATACGATGGAGTGTTAGGAAAAATAGTTGGGTAGGCGTCGGCTGTCAGCTTAGGCCGAACTCGTACAACCCTAATAATGACACCATCAGTCGTTTTGCTGAGTCAATTCGAATAATGAACTGAGGCGCAAAATGTTTTTCACAGAAAACTACATTTAGTAATTTTAAAATCACAAGGAATATGTTTCAATCATTTCTCTTTCATAGCTTGATCAGCAGGAAACTAAAGACACTGACTTTTTCATTAACTTCAGTTGATGTGGCTGGATAGTTTCTACAACAACAGGTACACAGCAGTGGGAAGTCATTGTTCACTGAAACAAGATATGCATCATAATTAATATATACTTTAAAATATTTAATAACACGAAATATAATTTGACTACTATATAAGAAGGTTTTTCCTGACTTGTCTTAATTATTGAGCTTGTGGCTTTGGTATGAAATAATTTCACATGTATACTTATTTATTATTCATTTATTCAATAGGCTATAACTTCTATAACTTTAGAAGGGATATGTAGATACACTAGAAGAGACTTATTTATATAGTATTTGTGGGTAATTTTGTAGTATTTTAATTTTTTTAATATTATAAAAAATTATATCCTTTGGCTTTGTAGGGAATTAGGAAAAACATTTTATTCACAAAAGCTTAATATTTCTACACATGCCACAAACTGTTTCACTTTCATTACAAAACAACATAAATAAAATGAAACATGGTATAGCTTTAAAAAGGATGTGTTAAAAGAATAATAATAAACTATACTTACGGAGAACAGTAAACTGCAGATAATGAACTCTTGAGTATTTGGTTTAAAACAATTTAAGTCAATCCAAGTAGAAATGTTCGCAAAGCAATCACCACTAGCAGGTAACAAAATAAAATGGCCAGTGCATGGACAGTACACAGCTAGGCGAATGCCAAGCACAGGTAAGGTGGTCGTGTTCTGTGACGTAGGCAGCCGAGGGGGGTATAGTAAAGCGAGCCTTCTAGACTATCTAGGAGGCGATGGCTATACCAATATGCTCATATATTCATATGATAAACATTTTTATCTTCCTTGATAAAATGAACTTAAAACACAAATCTTAAATGGTTTTTTATTTTAAAAAATGTTAAAATAGGGATCCTTTATAAACCAAAACCCCATCCCCTTAGGATCACCTACATATCAAACCCAACTTCACGGACTAGCTGTAAAAAATCCCAATCCTGTGGAGTTGGCGGGAATCCTGCAAATCCCATCCCCATGGAAATCTCTATTCACTACTAAGGTACTGTTTGCTCTGCAAGTCAACAATTAGGATTGATCAAAACCAGGGTTTTTTTTGCCATGTAGCGCGCCGGATCTGCGATCCGGCACCTCTGAAATGCAACCCGGCACCTCTTATAGTTTTCTTCATTTGGTAAAAAGTTAAAAACTTCAGAGACCCACCACCTCTTATTGAAGAGACCCACCACCTCTTATTGAGCAAAAAAACCCCTGATCAAAACACACAAAAAAGTAAAATACCTAAAGTGACATACCTATTATTAAAATGAAAAAATATTGTTTTTAACCAGGAGATTCACTTTTCCACATAAAAATAAAATTTAGATTTTAAAAAAAATGAGTTTTTCACTATTAATTAATTCCTAAATAGGTTTTCTGCTTTCAGAAAGAGCATTTGGAAAAAAAAAATTGAAAGATATTATTGTGGCAAAATAAATGAGGAGACCAAATGTAAATCTTAATTCTCGTATACTTCTAAAATATTTTAGTCTAAATAATGATATCATTATGATGAGATAGTCTAGTTTGAATAAATTGCAAAATTTCACAAATGAAAGCAAGTTAAGCTATTTTGTAGGCTCAAGAGTAAAAAAATAAATAAATTTAAATATTATTTTATTAATGCGTGGAGCAGCAGCAGAATTTGGTGCATCGGGATATAAACTGACTCTTCATTTTTACTGTTATTGTATAGTTAAATAATTTCTTTATAAGAAAAGCATTATCATTTTATTGTGGAAATGCCTCTAGTTTATTGAAAAATGCATGAGAATGTCATTTTCATTTGCAACGGAGGACATGGGCAGAAAACTGTTATTCTCAATTAAATCACAACTTAAACATTTCTTTATATATTGCAATGAAATTTAAATAGATTATAGCATTAGAACATATAAATACAAATATGTTGGGGATTTTTTCATTGACTGCCATAGGCTAATTAAAAAAAATTCTTTAAAAAAAAAAAGAATTTTTGATATCAAAAACAAGGTGGCCGATTACCATGGCAACCTTAAATTATAGTTTATAATCAGATACCAGTATGACGAATGTCTGCATGCATTTGCACATTAGGTCGGATAGTGGAAGGTCACAATAAACGTTTGTGACATTGCACATCTTAAAACATATTGTACCAATTTAAGATTGCTGAATGAGCGCTCTGCTGACAGGAATATCAGACTGATAATCAGATTAGGAAATTTAAAAAACTTTATATCTTCTTATATTATTTAATTCTCGAAAAGACATCTTTTTTTTTACTTAAGTGTTGAAGAGTTAAAATCAAATACATTTTTTACTACTTAGCTATCATTATTCACTTATTAAGCAGACTACATGAATAAAAAAAAAAACTACTTATTAAAACTTGAAATCATTCCTGATTGATTGCAGACAATTTTTTATTGTGATGGCCCTGGGAATGAGAAGATTCTAACACCAGATGACTTAACACCACCAATTCCACCTTATAAACACAGACATGGAGAAGCAGTAGAACTTAAACGTGCCAGGCTTCTGTACCAAAGTAGAAAAAGAGGAATGTTGGAAAATGGGCTTTTATTGAGGTAAATTCAAAGATATACAGAGTGGGCCAAAAAAATGAGAATATTTTGTAGAAAGTAATATAATTGTATTAAAGCTTGTTTAGCTGTATGCATATCTTAAATTGCTTATTCATTTACTTACTTGCTCGTTTAGATATATGACGTCATTAGTTCGACAATATCCTGGGGCTGTTTTGGATTTTAAATATGACAACTGTTTACAAAAGAAAATTTAAGTTTTTTCCCAAGAATGACAAAAATTACCGCGGACGACCGTAGTCTGATTAAAAATTTGCGAATTGAAAAACAGTGGGGTTCTAGGAGAATCGTCAATGAGTTTCCCATTAAAGCCTGGAGTATAGCTAGTGTCAGTCGAGTTATACATACAATTAACAACAACGGTACAACAGAACGTAAACGCGGAAGTGGAGACCAAAATCGGCCACAGTCACAAAAGTCCACTGGAAATAGAAACTGGTATATTACGTTCATCAATTCGACGTATTGTAAAACATGATTTAAGACTCAAAACGTACAGGCATGTGATCGGGCTGAAGCTGAATCAAAATGTCAAATTGAAACGCTTGTAACATAGTCGGCAGCTACTTGAGTGGTTTCCTAATGAGAGAAGTGTACGAAACATCTGGTTTACAGATGAAAAGACATTCACCATTGCCACTCCAGTTAATTTTCAAAATGATCATAATTATTTCGCTGAAACAAAGAAAGAGCAAGTTCAGGAAAGTCGGCTTTTACGAGAACGTGACCATTTCAGCCTCAGTATCATGATATCAGTTGGTGTTTCTCTAATGGGGAAAACTGATATTGTTTTCGTTGAATCAGGTGCCAAAGTTAACAGTGAATACTATTGTGAACATGTTCTGAGAGAAGGTTTGTTGCCTGTAATTCAAGCGAAATGTGGTCTTCAAAACTGGACATTACAGCAAGATGCAGATCTTCTCACACAGTCAGAAATACATTCAACTTTCTTCATCAGGAGAATGTTAACTTCATTGAGCCAGACATGTGGCCACCGAACAGTCCTGATTTAAACCCAGTAGATTATGCCATATGGGGTGCTTTGCAAAAAAAAGAATACCTCCGACGAAAATTTACCACAGTCGAGCAGCTGAAGTTGGCAATAATTGAAGAGTGGAGAAATACAGCGATGTATTGACAATAGCATAAAGGAGTGGCGTCTATGCTTAGAAAAAGTTGTTGATAAGCAAGGAGGACACATTGAACAGGATTTCTGATTGGCTAAATACTTTGCAAATAAAATTAAATGAAACAATGTTATATGATGTTCTCACTTTTTTTTGCCACCATAAATATTCTGAAAATGTCTCAGTGCTAAAAAGTTATAATGCAGTGTAATAATGGTATCTAGAATATGTTAACTAATAATGAGATATAGCACAAAATTGTCATAATGTTGGTGTTGCTCAAATTATATTCTTTCTCTATTACAAAAGTAGTGGAAATCACTATCATAACGCAGTTTTGTATTCTATCAAAGCTATATTAATGTATTGATTAATAAAGTTTATGATTTTAGAAAGATAAAGACAGAAAAAATCATATTTTTGTATGTATATTTGATAAATAATTATAGTTAATACAGTTTAGTATATTTGGTGCATTTACCAAGTAAATCTGTTGCTAAATGGTATTATAGATTGTCAGTCATTAACCCTGCTACTGCCAGTTTTGAAATTCAATATTTTTTTTAAATTATCAGTGGAGTTAATTTTTTTTTACTTGATTAAATTAATTGTTGAAGGAAAAAGTGGACTATATAGACACTGATAATGAAAAAATAACAAAACAAACTTATTTTTAATATTTTTGAGATAAAAATAATTTCACGATAACCTCTAGTGTATATAAATAAGAAAAACTACTTTTGATCAAAGTATATACCCTTTTCCAATATGTCTTTATCTCAAACTTAGAACCACTTTGAGATTAAAGACAAAAGACATGGAAAAGTAGGTGCCATCATTAACAAAAAAAAATAATTAGACAATGATACTGTTCACAATACACCACTAAAGAGCTAAACACCGTCTGTGACATCACACTTAAAAAAAAACACTTGCAAATACATGTATTCACCGTTCTGTGAATACATGTATTCACCGTTCTGTGACATCACACTTAA
Source organism: Bulinus truncatus (assembly GCA_021962125.1). Lineage (NCBI taxonomy): Eukaryota > Metazoa > Mollusca > Gastropoda > Planorbidae > Bulinus > Bulinus truncatus. Next base: position 10,564,797 of record JAGDYQ010000012.1, read on the forward strand.
AAAAAACACTTGCAAATACATGTATTCACGCAGTACTTTTTTCCTGAGCAAAGCCATGTATAAATGTTAAGAACAGCATGCAAAATCATTATGTTTCAATGATTTATTTTTTAAATAATTATGATAATAGTTACACAATCACTTAAAAAACAACCAGAAATTGTTTTGGCTATAAGCTTTAAAAAAGGTTTTAAGTGTCACATGTAACACCATCTTCTTGAGTAGCATCAGGTACACTTCTAGTTAATGATCTTATAGCATTGTCGATATATATAAATATGTATATAATTTTTTTTCCCAGCACTTTTGCTCGACAGCATTTAAATTCTTTAACTGAAGAACAACTGTCATCTTACGACAAACTCATCAATGAGCCTTCAAATGACTGGGACATTTATTACTGGATTACTGGTAAAATATTTTAAGTTAAGTAGTAGCAGTGCTGGATTAAGCCCCTCTAATGCCCTAAGCTTCAACATCATTTAATTCCCTCCACTCTCATCAAAGGAAAAAAAAATAAATTGTACAGTAACAGAACCATAATTTATAGTGTCCACTGAAAAGGTCCCAGTGTGTTTTAATGAAATCCAATGAAATTAAAAATTTGTGTGTGGATTTTGAGTAAATTAATTTCTTCATTAACCTTTTATTGCTAAAAAAAAACCATGTAATTTTAACAATATGATACTTTACAAAGTGTAAAGTGAATAGATGTCTTAATTTTTAATCCAAATGTATTATACATGTATATAGATCATGCAGAGTTGCTGTTTTTTTTTCTTGTTTGACAGTTTTCACTTTTGTATACCACTTAACTGAACCCGTTTCATCTTTGTTATGTGGTCTTTTAAATACAGAAATAAAAAGATCTTATTTGAATTATCAATACATTTTCACATTTTATATTCAAAATAAAAATGAGTTTAATTAATTCCCAACTTATTGCTGATACTGAATCATGTGCTTTATTTGAAAATAATTTGTATCATAATACGTGTATTCATATGCATTGGTGCTACATTAAGGCGGTTTTGATGCTTTCCCTGAAAAAAAGACCTGGTACATGTATTATATTATTTTTACTGCAAAATCTAATGGGGTTCTTATTTTCAAGATATATTTTTATTTTTTCATCTACAATAATAACATTTGAAAATAATTCAAGAATCACATTTACATATTCATAATTTTCAGATTTAATTGTAAGGAAAATCATCACATAATCAAAGGTTCTGTTAACAGCTTTTTAAAGATGTGAGGAATGTTCAATGTGTGAAGTCCCTGTAAGGATGAGATGAAATCTCTTAGATCCTATAAACTACTAATGGGACGGTTTTTATGGTGCCCTTCTTTCATCTTCACCATAGCTGGTTGTGCAATGGCCATGGAGACACTACGGGAGATTTAATGGGAACTTGAGCCAAAACCTGAAAAATATCCATGTTCCTCACCGGAGATCGAACCAGGTACCTTCAGGTCGACAGTCGAGTGCTTTACCACATGACCATCCACCCCCTTTAAAAAAAATCGCCCACCTAAATGAGACAATTTTTAGGTTTTGTTGTGCCCTTCTTTCATCCCTACCACAGCCAGGAGTGTAATGGCCATGGAGGCACCATGGAAGACATAGTGGGGACTTAAGCCAAGACCTGAAAAATGTCCTTGGTCCTCACTGGAGATCGAACCAGGTACCTTCAGGTTGACAGTCGAGCGCTTTACCACACGACCATGTGTCCAATAGCGCTGCAGCAACCAAGCATTCAATCAGCAATGTCATTTATGTGCGAAAGCAGCAGTAGCACTATTTTAATTGGGTTAATTTTTGCAGTAAAGCTTATCTTGCGACAATCTTGAAAAATTATTTCAGTTTTGTTAAGGCTTATATTCGTCACTTGCTTCTTGACTTGTTCAAAATATGTATCTGTGGTTTCCAATCAGCTAGAATCTGGTACTTTTTTTTGTAGGGTAAACATGGTGCAGTAGAGAACGCTTTAAAAAAGTTTTAAATTTTTCTTTAATTATTGAAAGGGGCTATATATTTAATTTAATGAATAATTTAAATATAAAATTTGGATTTGAAAATCCAAATGAAAGCTAATACATGCTTATAGGTTAATCTAGAACTGCTTAGTAGATACATCATGTATAAGTTCTTTCGTATTTAATTTTCAGCTGTTCAATATTATAATTTGTTTGTTAATTTATATAGCATGTCACATAATAACTCTTTGATCGCAAAGTACTAGTATGTCTATGAATGATAATAGTTCAATACCACTAACGTTAGCTGAAATAAAAAAATGATTAAAAATTAGAAAATGAGTTAAAAAACAGTCTTTATTCCTGATCAAATAAATTTAGAAATCAAGGTGTTTACCCTCTTTTATTTTCCCTCTCTGAAATATTAAGTATAAGTAATAAAATATTTAATAGAACACAGAGTTGAGCTGAAGATCATTCAACAGCTATTTACTTTACTCCAAAAAATATGGAAATTATCCAAGAATAATGACTGTAGAATTCCAGTTTGTCAAACCTTATTGTGCCTCCATGTTAGTAATTACAATTACTTTCTTTTTTATATCACTGAGGACACTATGTAAATGACCTTCTTATAGGTTTAGTTTTTCAGTCCAGGAAATATTGGTTTGAGTTAGCTTTAGGCTTAGAGGTTCTCTTAAGGCCAAAGCAGTCTCGACATAGAATAGGTAGGAAGTAAAAAGACTATTAGAATCGTGTTAAGACCTGGATATTGGCTCACATAGATAATTTCTCATTATTACAGTGACTTCAGTGGATTTTAACACACACTAAGTAAAGACAGTGGAACAATGCTTATTCTAAGAATGGTCTAGGAATTCTGTAATACTGATTTCTAAGTATTCTGAGATGTATCTTGGGAAGAGACAATTATGCAAGAGGACCTGTTAAACACATACTTTGAAAATGTTACTTTTCTGAGTAACTGTTTTAATACTTCAAAGGAAACACAAAAATGGGTCCCTTAAAATTTATAATTAAATAAAAAATAAGACCAAAAAATTTCTTATTTTTCAGGCGTAAAAGAAACCCCAGCAGAATACAACACTGATGTCATGGATTTATTAAAACATCATGCCAAAAATGATGCTAAAGAATCGAGGATTAAACAGCCAGATTTGTAAAAAAAAAAAAGATTAAACGGTAGTGAATCTCAGAAAATTTGGATCAGGTTTTTGTATTTCGTTTGAATTAAATATTCAAGAGTCTTTTAGATCTGTATTAGTTCCATTTCTATGGTCAAACTATTTTATGATAGTGTTTCTTCTAAATTTAACCTGTTCATTTCGAGTACAATATCTTTAGGCATTTGAAAAATGGCTTTTTAATGTAAATAGTATATGGAAGAAAAAAAAATGAAATATACAGTTAATTAAATCATAAATTTTTGTTGCTATTTCAGTTATTTCTGTTTGAAATTAATTATTAAACTTGTATACTTTTTGACACAACTAATTTTCATGTACATATTGCTAACAAGATAAAATGTTGATTGATAAATAATAAAAAAAAGATCTGCACACAAGATATTAAACAACTAATTTGTTTGTTTTTGTTTTTTTTATCGCAGTGGCTACGGTTCTGTCCCTGACAGAAGCCGTATTATTTTTGTCCAGGTATCATCCATATGTGTGCGCATGCGCGATTTTCGGGACTCCGTATTTTTAGCGATATAATGTGGAAAAAAAAAGAAATTCTGCAAATTTCTATACAAATTGTTTTTTTTTCAGAATGTATCCTTTTAGTTGTCAGGATATATGTCTAAAAATAAGAGTATATATGTGCGCATGCACGGCAGTTATTCTTTATTACTTTTTTTTGGGGTCTGCCCAAGCCTAATAAAGTCGGACGAATAAAGGGGGAGGGGTGCAATAGATACAAATTTAACGCATAAATTTTTGTTTTATTATGCATTATTAAACTAAAAGGATACATTCTGAAAAAAAAAAAAACAATAAAAAAAAATGTATCTCAGAGGAATCGAACCTCTGGATATAGTCAGCATAAAAAATGAGTCTTGGCCAAACGTCTAAACCACTCTGCTGGCGCGCTTCACTAACTAAGCAACAATTTTAATGTACTATTGAAAAAAAATGTGCTCGGTTATGTTTTCACTTTCTTTTGACCTAGTTTTAGGCCTATATTCTTATTTTGTAATTTTAAATAATTCAAAGCCGTAATATGGGTTCTGAACAGACAGAACCGTAGCCACTGCGTGAATATGTACCTTTTTTGAATAAAATTTCTACAAATATGTATATATGGTACTAATAATGTGTTCATGTAATGCTTTATTGCTAAATGGCTAATATTACATTTGGAGTTTAACAAAAAGAGGAAAACTGATTGATTGAATCTAAAATTATTATAGAGTGCTTTGTTTTAAAAGGTCAGAAAAAAAAGTTTTTTGTACTTATGATAAAATTCTGAAGGTAATATTTTCACGTTTTAATGCAATATGATAAAAAAAAATATCTTTTTTATTTAATTTTTTTTATTGTAAAATAATTCAGAATTAAATATATGAATTCTAAATATGTTTGTAATATTGTCTAAAAAATATTAAATAATTCAAGTGAAAATAACAGTTTCAATTGTACACGTATACACTTTGCTAAATATACAGAATTCTTACAGTAAACATAAAACTTTAGTGATAAAGTTACAAGAAACTAAAATTCCCTATTCGTCCAAAGTTACCAACTATATAAATATCTTTTGGTGAAAATAGTCCACTTTTTATTTAATATAGATAGTTGCACACAACTTTTTTATTTTATACTAACAGTATTAATGTTATTGAAAAAAAATATATCCAGTCATATCAAATACTACTCAAAATTGATCTGTTGGACATATATTTATATGAAGTATTCTTCAATAAAAGATGATACAACCAAACAAATTTACATTTCAGATGAAGACACTTTATACAAATCATGGTATACATTTCGAAGAAGAATGTAAGGAAAACAAGATTCTAATTGGTCCATTGTCAGAAAAGGAGACTCTCTTACAATCTGAAAGAAAAATCAAAAAGTAATAAACCCAAACTATATAAACACACTACATACATTTCTTTCATGAAAGGTAATACATGCAGCTGTCAAAGTAATAAAAGTATGAGAGGCAATATTTAAAAACAAAATAGACCACACTATAATTTTTACTACAGCTGATATTAAACATCAACTATAAACTCTATGAATAGGCAACATGTATACATTTCCATGGCCTTGTGTTGCCAGTAGGCTCAAGGTTGGAAACCCAAACTAAAGCAAGTAATTTCTAGAAAGGAAAAAAAACATTTTTTCTCTAATTTTATTAATAACTACCAGTGTAACCGGTCAGTGTTGCTTGTGAAGATAGGGTGCTTGTGTGTACCTGCACCAACATTAGAACACAGCACACAAATATGTTTTGCTTAGTAGGCCTATGTAGCACATACATTTTTTTTATTTTTAAAAGTTGTGCACAGCTAATATCTTGAGCCTCAAGAAGCCTACATAAAATTAGAGGGAGCATTGGATAGAGGTGACTTGTTAGTTGTGCATGTGGGCCACAGTTATTATGATGACCATCCCAAATATGTATATTGTTTTCAGAGATGAATGTACACAATAGCATGATATATATATACACAATATAACAATATTGTTACTTGAGCCCTGCATGCATACATACATAAATTAACATTTATAAATATTGAGACTAAAAATGATTCAGAAATTAACATGCTTATTAAAAATTGTCCATTTTTATAAACTAGTTACTAAATTCATATAGAATGCATAGTGCAGCCGGCCAAATGGCAGTGTAAACTTTAAGGGAAGGGGGGGGGCTCTGGTGCTTACCCAGGGCAGTAGGTGGGGAAAAGCTCACCAGATATAAACAGAACCAGGGAAATACAAAAGGCTTGTGATGTGCTTCACACTGAAAAAAAAATGTGGCTGACCTGATTAAACAATGCCACTGACTGTATTTGGCCCGAGGACTAGTTTGCCCATGGTGGATCAAAATCCTATATAAAAGTATTGTAACCCGCCTGAAGTATGGCAGGGTAGTCCAGCAAGTTCATTATTTGAAATAACACAACTCACTAGTGACTTGGTCTTGTATTCTTCTAGGTCTTATTTTTCAACAGGATTTATTGTGATATTGTCATTAAAACCTTGTATTACTACATGTATTTTCTTACGAACCCAAGTATTCTTGAGCTATTCCATTAAGTCTGTTACAGTATATATAATATATATATATACACACACACACATGTATATGTACTGTAATATATTACAATTACAACAGTTGCCATTAACATAAGACAGTCTGAATTAACCAGACATAAGACTGAGACAGTCTGAATTAACCAGACATAAGACTGAGACAGTCTAAATTAACCAGGCATAATTTAAATTTTTCTTTGACTTTTAACAAGGTTTATTTAAGTTGTATAAATACATTTATTAGAGATAATAACAGTTGATATATAATAAATACAATAATTATATAAAAATAATATTACTTGTAACAAGGCATCATAAACTGATTTTTCCCTAAGTACACTATATCTAGGTCAATACAAAACAGTAAATAATGTATGCATTTATGATGAATGGAATGAAATGTCATTTCACCTGGTCTAGAATCAGATAAACAGATTCTCTATTCCTTGTCGTTTCCTTGTCATTGAGTTGACTTAAATGCAGTATACTGGAAGCTGCAAGCTAAATTGAAATATTTAAAGACACGACAAATAATAAACTTCTGTACAAAAATATTTCATTTGAAATAGATTGTATAATAATTGAATAAGAGATGTCTAATAGGGATCAATGTTAAAAAATATAATGGTCCAAATTTTGTATTTTGTGTTCAAAACTACCAACAAAAACAAGATAAAAAAAAGGCAATAAAATTTGTCAAATTGTACATAGACTTGTTACCTAGATAAGAAATATTTTTTATAAAAAGCCTACATTTAGAAATTCTGTAAATCTGATGCTCATGTCTTCTGGTCCATACAATGAAAATAATGCACCTGCCACTTGACTTATGCTCTTTGCTATGCAGTGGCTACCGTTGAAATGTGCTGATGAATAAAACATACATGAACTGTAATAGTCTGTATAAAAAATATGACAATCAGCAGTTAATTTACTTAATTTTGAATTATTCAGTAAAACAATAAGTTAAAAAAAGATTACCATCTAGAGGAGAACTAAAAATTGTTTGGTCCCAGTAAGTAAGCCTGGGCAAAGACAATGCGATAAATACAAGCATTAGGCAGGCAGAGTTATATTCATCTGCAAATCAATTTGAAAGGAACCATAAAGAAAGTTAAATACGCAATATTTTACAAGAATGAACTTAGAAAAAAAAAAAAAAAAATCAAAGATTTACATAGGTTATTACTCCTGTACCTTCTTTAGAATCACTGCTGACATGTGAGGACTGCAGAATGTGTAACAGTGATGGATCAACTCTGCAATTGATTCCAGCTGTTGACACCAGTTCATTGACTACCTGATTAAAAGATAACAGTAATTAATTAAATTCATTGTAAATATTTAAAAGAATAGGAGTAGCAATATGAACTAAAGATTACTGTAATAGGGGGAACAATATGAACTAAAGATTATTGTAATAGGAGGAGCAATATGAACTAAAGATTACTGTAATAGGAGTAGCAATATGAACTAAAGATTACTGTAATAGGAGGAGCAATATGAACTAAAGATTACTGTATTTGCATTTAGAGATTCAGAGAATTTAGTTCCTTAATGCAGAAAATGTTCCGTTCAGTTGTTTGTTTATTATTTTTCTTTCTTTACAGTCAGATCACAGAAAACCTATAGTAGATTGTGAGCTGCAATGCCTTAATCTTTTAACTCTTTCCCTACCTCAGCATTTTTCTCACTAGGATACCAACTTATTTAGCTCACTTTTGTTACATCCAAGATGGTATCACAAACTGAAAGATGGTATGTAAGAGTAGAAGATTTACCAATGATCCCTTGCTATTAAATTCATAGTCCTGAAACTCCTGAATTGGTCCCAGCAAATAAGGAATTCTTTGGGATAAAACCTTGATAAAAAGAGAACATACTGCTAATTACAGTGGATTAATTAAGCTACATGTTTTAACTATTCATCTTTAGCCACCTTATTTCACCTAAATAGACAACATTTATTAAATGTCTTAAACTCTTAAAATCTTATTAAATTTAATTAGATGTTTTAATTAAAGTATTTAAACAATATGAAAAGCAGAAGTGCGACTCTGTTTGACCTCCATAAAAAAACAAATCAGTTTAGTCTACGGTTGAGTTTTCTTTATTTGTAAAACTTCATTAAGCTATAGCCTATATGTCTATTAAATTACTTATTCAGACCAGTAAATTTACATATGTTGGTCAAGTCATACAGCAGCTATGTTTACAGTTCCTTTATTGGTGTTTTTATTCTTGGTTGTTATGATTTGTTCTTATCAATTTTTGTTAATAGAATCTGGCATTTTTTTTTTTTTTGTTACTGAAGTAAAAGCATTTGGATCAAATTAAGCCATTTTTGAGTTGTGGTAAAAATTTTAATCGCATAAATTTTTAACGCATTACACAATTAAGCAACAGCTCTATTAATTATACATATCAGTATGACACTTGAATGAATATTGAACAGTATCCGGAGAAATAGATCCTAAAATAAAAATCATATTACTTTTAAAATAGTTAGACTATAATTAATTTATAAAAGGTTTAACTATCTGGCAATAAGAAAGATATTGAGATTAAACTGATCAATATATTATTCTGAGATGTTTAAAAGACTGTGAAGAAGGTCCTTGTATAACAAATTCAGACCCGAGTTAAAGCTCCACCCTGAAAACTGAACATTTGCATAAAGGAAAACAATTTATTTTAAAAAGATATTCTACCTACTCAAATCAATAAAATTTAAGTTTATTGCAAAATATATTAATAGAAAATTGTTGTCCAAATTTATGTCAACACAACACAAGAGAATTAGCCTTCAGTAAACCATCTATATATATAAAACACATCTTTAAGACGCAGGACTATTTATAGATTGTGGAATTCCCGAATACGTCGACAACTCGCGATAGCGGGAAAAAAAACCCCACTATAGTGTGGAGACGGAGGGCTGGATCACAGCGTGTTGTTTAAAGTGGGTCAAGATGGATCACAGCAAGGGTGTTGTTTATATTGATTGATAAGGTGGCGTGTTACGATGCGGGACAACTAGTTACTGCATAAAACATCAAATTACATCATTTAGAGCTTCCTTAAACAATGATTGAACTGCAATAATCAGACCAATTTTAATCATATTGATTAATATAGCATCAGCATCTGCAAAAAAAAAAAATTATTATATGAAATGATTAAAATGTTAAAATATTCATTTCAAGTAGCTGTTTACTCAGTAAAAATACAAACATAATTAAAATGAAATAAATGACACAAAATAAATGAAACAAAATGTAGATTACAACCAAGAACAATAACTACCATTGGCCAAAGTTCTGTTTTCCAAGCTTAAAATTTTTCTTTCAGCTTGATAATTAAATAAGGTACTAAATACAATTATAAATTTAAAACAAAATAAGGTTCTTACCGGACTGCATATTTTTATGTGATGCTTCAGGAATAAAATTTGAGAATAAAATGAATTATAAAGTTATTTCGCTGAAAAACACAGATACATGTATTTATCAAAGTAAATTTTTTAAAAATGCTTTTAAATTTTTTAAAATTAGGCTTACCCATGAGCTTCTGATTCACCAAGTCTAGTAACTCTGGTTTATCAAAGCTAGTTCTTGCTTGTGTCAGAATATCTTTTCTCGCCTTTACAAGTTCCTGTTTTGTAATGATATTTAAATTAGATGGATGCTTATGTTAAAAATTTCACAAATGATGATTCTAATAAATTTTTAATGAAAATATTGCATCACATTCTAAATGTCTATATATAATCTAATTAGCAAACCTTCTTTATTTTAAAATGACAAATATAAATACAAATATAAATAAATATTTAACACTTTCCACAGTGGTTCTAAAATTGTTCATGTTAGGGAACCCCTGTTAAAAAGTATGGTAGTCAATCATAATAAAAAAAAACTCCATCGCCATAGATCATACCTTGATGTCAATAAAAAGGTCCTTAACAAAATGGAGGATGGTATCTTCTAAATATTTTATCCCAAAAGGTCCAAGAAGTTCTGCAAGGGCTCTTAATTCTAAAAGAAAAAAATACAAACAATCTTACTGACATTAAATCTTGAATTATACTGTAATAAATCAGAAAACTTAAAGAAAATTTCTATGACTTCTATATTTTATTCTTGCAATGAAAGGATGGTGGTAGAGATCTTGAATGCAACATATTACCTGTTATGCATGTCTATTGGCATGACATTGTGGGTTCTTTTGTAGAATATTATTTATATGACTTGGTGCTGTATTATTAAAGTTGATTTACAAATCTTTTCCAGCCTCTTCCGAGATCAATTTTTTAAAGTATTCTTTCTTTATTGTATGTGTGAGATGTTAACATATAAAATATATTAATGAACCCACTGAGCAAGTGTTATTTATTTTTATTTATTCAACTATTCATACTTCCAATAATGAAAGAAATATATATACACACAATTCATGTATCAGCCTGGCTCACAGATAAGTTGAAAAATAATGTAATAACTCTCTCTTCCTTGCCCTGGGTGATATACCACGGTTAGGAAATTTCTATATAGCAGGGCACCGTATAATTCATGTACTGAAATTACTGAGGTTGTTACATAGTGGTTGTGATGAGGCCAGCAGAAAAGAACAATGGCCTTGTAGTTGTAGTTGTAAATAAATTGTTACTTGTTGTTTTGAACTCATGTGTCCTTTGTCATTCCTTAAATTATCACTTTTGATCCATAACTGGGAATATGTATGTCTTTCCCCTATAAAATCTAAAGTATGTCTGATGGTTATTCTATATTTTTCACTGGGTCTAGTTTGGATTCCCTTCTGCAAAAATAGCTTTCTATCGTGGCCAAATATTTATTTTGCATGACAAACTTAAGGTCAAATATGAATTATATGAACAACGATATTACCAGTACCTTGAATATTGATGTAATCCTCAGCTGCAGTGATAGTGGGTCCTGCATGTGAATGAGTTAAAGAGATCAATGATTTCCTCGTAGGTGAAAATGTAATCTGCTCATGGTTTGACAATACATGTTTCATCAAAACCTCAACATACCTGACAGAAATGAGTTTAATAAAAAGTGAACACATCAATTTGTATAAGTAATGACACAAAAATGTAAGTGCTTTCAATATTTAATAGTATATAATTTCTTCTAACCTTTAATACGAATAGGAAAAATGTCAGAAAATGTGGCACTTAAAAAAAAGGAAGAATTTTAGAGATAGCTGCAACTAAAAAAGTTATAAATAGATTTTTTTAATGCTTTTAAACAGTTAAAATAAAAGAAAGCCCTCAGATAATTTTTTTTTATGAAAAGAAATGAAATGTAGCCAACTTGAAATTATTTTTAATTACCATTGTGTGTAATAAAAAGTGATTGTTTTCTCTCCATTAGAATCTATAGGCTGAGACTGTTCACTGAGAACCTTTCTAAATAAATGGCTCATGTCTATGTGAACTAAGAGAAACAAAAATTGTCATTATCACATTTTATATATCTATATACATGCCTAAATCTATATCTAGATAACAATATATCAGAAATATAAAAAAAGCAAATAAAATTCAACATTCATTTCTTAAGCTATTATAATTGGAAACTGATTAGTTCAAATTGATAATTTGTGTTTGTGCTATAATTTTGTATATATATATTTTGTTATGTTCAACTTTATATTTGTGTTGTTTTATGATTTTGTATGATTTTTTTATTTTATAGACAGACATAGACAAGGAAAGACAGATAAGAATAAAGAAATAAGTAAGACAAAATATAGATGCCCAGATAGATAGACATCAATAGTTTTAATTATCTTAATTAGTATCAAAAGAACTTTTTGAACTATATCTGTTCAAATTAAATAAAAGCAGTTAGCCACGCCCATTGGTCAATCTATTTGTAATTAATGTATCTTGCTTTATTGTTTTCACACATTCAAAAAGTTTGCAATTGATGTTATCTCTTCCATACAATACTGTTCACATTGACACTTTGACATTGGCTGGTTGCACATTGGCCAGCCAATGTCTGACTCAAAACATTTAACATTCAGTTTATTTACAGGTATATACCGCAATCAGACAAATACATCAGGTTCTTTGTTTACAACCACTACATAATATGAAGAGTATAGTCACTAATAAACTAAAGTCTATAGTAATGTCTACCACTGGACAAATGTCAATCGTAACATATACTCTTGGACTAAGGCATAGTGTTGGGCTTAAGTCATGGCAGTTGACCTATATGTTAAGACAGATTATGGCCTGTCATTATAGGATGTGTCTAAGACCCGTGGCGTTTATCTCATTTGTTTGATACAAAAAGGTCTAAGTTAAGGGTGGGTATTACCGGTCACAAAATGTCAAATGTGATGTGAATGGTTTTCTATTATCTGGGCTAAACAGCAAAGGTCGCATGTTCAAACTAATTTTTAAGTTTCCTTAGACTAATAGGTCATAAGGGCAGATGAAGTGTAGAATTCATCTGCTTCTGTAACCTCGGCATGTGAAGGGATTGAGTAGTTAGCATGACTCGCAGCTGTCTTTACTTCCCAAACAAATGTCAGGTACCCATTTAAAGCTGGCTGGGCTAGGGGGACTTTATATCAAATTTCACTGCAAAAAATTCTTTTGGTTCTCATAAGGGATCGAACAAGGGACCATTAGATCGAAAGTCAAGTGCTCTACACTGCTTGGCCATCTGGCCAACCCATACTAAATTAACTGGAATTATAAAGACTCATAAAAGTCATGCATACTTAAGTAATCAGAGTGGTATATATAGAACTCATTTATTTGTAAAGCATACCAAAGTTTCCAACATTCTGCAATACATTCATGTAGGAATGCACAGCACTAAGAACTTCTGATGGCTTGGCAACTAGTTTGGATTCTGCATCATGCTTTATGAAATCAATGATAATTCTAGTAGAAACATAATTAATGACAGCATTATCAGCAGAAAAGTTTGAAGCTTGTCTAAAAGTAATATTTAAATGTACGTCTCTAAAAAGAAATAGGCTAAAACATGTACGTTTCCACTCTGTCTACAAATGCATACTTATTAAACATTGTCTCAAGAGTCTGATATAAAAATTGCTGAGGTACAAAGCCATGGTTCCAGACATGGATTACTGAGAAATAGTTGACAGTGTAGCATAAATCACTTAAGGCCATAAAATACTTGTCAAGACTGAAATAGAATTAAAAGATACAAATATGTGTCAAAGCTTAACAAAAAAAGTACAAATTAAAATATTCATGAAAGAATAAGATTAGTTAATAATTAAACACATTGTGATTATAAAATCAAATTACTTTGTTAACTGTTCTCTGCTTTTTCTAATACTTTCCAGTCCAGGTTTTTGAGGTTCTGATAACTTTTTGTCTTTTTTGTCCTTATCTTTTGTCTTCTGCAGCTGATAAAACATTAATGTTGTTGCTTCTTGAGGTAACAACTAGAAATTGTGCATAATTATAAAGTTACTTCAAATGCCATGACACTTAAAATGAACATTTATTAATTTGATTCACAGATTGCAGACACATTGTAAAAAGTAAATCATTGATGTACTGGTGATTAAAATAAATGTTTAAATGTTAATGAGCAAAGACTATAGAATAGGAAACATATTTCACTAAAGGGAAAGTAAAAAAAATAAAATGTCTCAAATCTTGTACCTTTTTATCCATCTCAACATTCTCCTTACATACTTTGAGAACCACTCCAGCGATTTCATTGCAAATATGTTTAATGAACCAGTTGACATATTTCAAACTTGTTTTACCAATTGAGACACGCTGAAATGAGAGAAATTCTTAATATAGCAAACACTTGCTGATACATAATAAAAAAAACTAGAAACTAATAAAAACATTAAAAATAAAACAGAACTCATTAATACTAAAATAGCTCAATATTTAAGCTGGAAAGAAAAGTTTAATCTAACTGTTTTTAACAAATTGACATTTAATAACAATAACTAATGTTTCAAAAAGTGAAAAAAAAAAAAATACACCTCTTCTGGACAATGGCTGTGAGTGGCCTTCATGAAATGACAACAAATCAACGGGAAAACTATACAGTATCGATGCTGTGGTAAAAACTCTATACACTGATTGAAATGATGTTCTAATAAAGTAGTATGGAAACTGGCAAATCAAATAAATATACATTGCTGTTAATATATCACTTAATGTCATTACTACACAATATATTCCAATACCTAATCACATATATATAAAAAAAATTATATTTCGTAAATATAATACATGTATATGCAAGCAGGACATTTTATTTGACCAAAAAAAGAACATGATATCTAAAACATATGTAGATCAAAAAACAATATTTTGTGACTAAAAAGATCAACTTACAGCATCTAAAAAAGTAACAGTTTTGAGTAGCAGAATTCCAGGAATAATTAAAAGACAGAAGAGTGAATAATCACATCAAAATGGAGGGAGATTGTCCTAAGATAGAGAAGCTATCATGGGAAATATTTTTAGTATGTACATTTTATTTTTGAATAGCATGATAAAAATACAAACCAATAAACAGAAAGCTCAGAAGTCTCGTCTATCAAATCATCTAAACTGTCCACCATTTTAGTATGAAAAACTACTGTGTTCATATGTTTCGCAAGGTCTTTAACTGTTTTCAGATCCATACCCACTTTGCTACCACTAGTATTACTCTAGATTATCAACAGATTTTACAGCATTAATGATTTTAAACATTAATATTAATGTTTAGGATAAATTTTAAATTTAATAGATATGAATATTATAAATACACATTTCAAGAATGACATTTTTAAGTTAAATAAATAGGCTTATATGAAGTTTATAACATAATTTAATAAGTTCCCAATGATAATAGCAAAATAAATTATAACTTGATGATTCAATGAAAACAAAAACATGAAGTATGGTAAACATTATGTAATAACTAAACAATAAACAAAATATTTCAAATATTTTTACCTGAAATCTAAACCAATCTAAACGGAAATCTTGAAACTGGATGCTTTTGTAGCCATCAACTATTAATTAAAAAATAAACAAGTATTGTAAATAATATTTTTTTTTTATTACATGCAATAATAAGTATAATTTTTTTTTAATTTGTCACTGGTTCGTCCAGTCATGAACAACTGAAAATAATTTTTCATACAAAAGAGTTCTAATTTTTTTTCCCATAGTTTCTTATTACCTTTTATTTAAAACAAAGAATACAATTATTTCTTTTCCTCAAACAAAATTTTCCACCAATATCAATATAACATTGTAAGAGTAAAAGAGATAAGAAAAAAAAAACAACTAAAAATCATATTGACAACTTTAAGAAGAAAAAAATACATCAGACAATCATTGTATTATTGGGTTAAAGTAACACTGCACATGTACAGTACCAAGGAAATCACAATTTAGAGCAGTGGTCCCCAACCCCTGGACCGGTGCCAGTCCGTGGGTCGCTCGAGAAATATTACATTATTTCCTTTTTATTTATTTGTCTCGTGATTCTGCGACTTTCCATGGAGAAATGATCAACGTCCCTGCCCCCCCTTCCTGCGGGCAGCACTGAAATTATCAAACGCTGACCAGTCCAAAGCGAGAAAAGGGTTGGGGACCACTGATTTAGAGTACATTGCAAACATGTTTTTACATGATCTGTATGTTTTCAAAAATGGTGCACTGTTTTTGTGTTCTGGTTCATTGCTTTGCATGTTCTGCATGCTCATAACTCCAACCCTGTTCAAAGTACTCATATCTCGGGTACAGTTAAATATTTACAGTCAAACTTTGGTTTACAAGCAAAAATCTTTCTAGAAAGGTGCCTGTAATCCAGTGCACTCGTATATCAAAGCAGATTTTCCCAAGAGAAATAATCGAAATGAAAAATATTCATAATAATAGATACCATTTAATAGTTTTATTTTAAAATTTAAACATAATGTAGAACATCTGTGTGCTGATTGCAATAATTTTTCTATTTGTCTGACATTAATAAAGAATTTATCCAATGCCAATAACTTTTACTTCATATGTAAGAATTGGTTGAAATTTGACAACAGATTTATCCCTTGCACCGCTATGCTTTACAATTATTACAGTATCAACAAAATAAATGAAACTAGCTGAGTAAGACCAAGCATATGAGAGAGGAGCCATCAGATCAGTATGATCACAAGAAGCTCAGTGCATAAAGCCAAAATAAACACTGCTTGAACTGCAATACTTCACAAGTATATCAAGTTAGAAATTATTTTAAAATGCTTTTCTAGTCTTGCAAAACACTTGTAAGCCAAGGTTTGACTGTATTTATATATATATATATACAAGTATTTGGACTCATTCTATGACAGGGTGGCATATATTCTATATTATCTCTCCATCATCCTCCCTATACTGTTTTCTATCCTCATTCATTATTCTATTGTCCCTTTCCTATTATGTCTGGAACGTTCCATATTTGGCATTCTTTCTTCCAAACTCTATACTGTTTTCTCTCCTCATTCATTATTCTATTGCCCCTTTCCTATTATGTCTGGAACCTTCCATATTTGGTATTCATTCTTCCAATCACTATTTTGTTTTCTCTCTGCCCCTTTCTATTTTGTATTCTTGCTCTCAAAATGTACAAATTCAGTATTTTATCTCCTACTCCCTATTCTCTGTCTCTAGTGGGAGTTAGTATACTATAAATTCAGTATTTTATCTCCTACTGCCTATTCTCTGTCTCTAGTGGGAGTTAGTATACTATAAATTCAGTATTTTATCTCCTACTCCCTTTCTCTAGTGGGAGTTAGTATACTATAAAACATTGTTGCTGTGGCAGAAGTATTGTAATTTTCAGAGATTTTTTTTTTTTGACATGCACTGGGACTTCAACATGGTGGATTACAATGTAGAGATATATACTAAAAAAATTAGTTAAAATTATTTGCAAATTCTCATCAGGATGTAATTCATTTGATTTCAATTACTATATAAACCTATGAATAACAGTTTTTAGAAGTTGTTATTTTAAAACTATGCATGATTAAAAAAAAAGAAGTTGGTTTGGTGTGCATGTTAACTTTAACAATTAGGAAAAAACTGATAAGTAAAATTGATTTTTAATTTAAACAAGATAAAAACACCAAAAATTCTTTCCGTAGAGGAGAATGCAACTAGTTTCTAATTCAATATATCTTAGGTGGCTAATCATGTGAAATAAAAAAAAATAACTTTCCATCTCCTAAACAATAAGGGTGGAAATAAAATAAATTCTATATTTCATACATTAAGAAATGATGAAACAAAGATACATGTTTCACTGAAAATATATTTAAAAATACATGAAAGATTACATAACTCCAATGTATATGATATAGTTATTTTGTCAAAATTATGCTCTGTCCAAACTACATAAGCAAAATAAAACAGGAAAAAGAGAACTTGAAATAAAATACAGTAAATAAGTGGTGAGAAGAGAAGCCCGACTAGAAAATGCATATTGTTATACAAATACATGTAGTTGTTTTTGTGCTTGTATCATTTCTACCAAAGAAATAAAAAAAAATATTCTTAAGCTTTTTCTTCCATTAATGTATTTTTTCATGTCATGTGCACAAACTGATGTGAGATACAATGATAATCAACAGGTTACAATTGCTATGCACAAATTTGTAACGTCCAACAATCATTAGTGCAGTTATAATTCAATATTTACTGAAAAAAGTGCATTTAATGCCACTCTAAACAATAAAGTATGAATAAGTAGTTTTTGCGAAAATTAGAAATCACATTGATTTACCTGAGAAGAAATATCTACATAATTCCTTAAATAATAGATCAGTAAATTGAATAAACCCTCTATTATATTTATGTCATATAGTAATAAATCAGCAGCAGCATTAGACCATTATCTAATGGACATTAATTTAAAAACTTAATAAACATATGCTAAGTGATATAGACACTAAATAAAAAAGAAATGTTATTTCCTTTTCTCTCTTACTTTTTGCAAGAGTTTGTGCTTTTTTTTTTTTAAACAAGGCAAAGACAGACAATATTTTTTTTACTAGCTGTACCCTGCAAATAACATTGCATACTGTTCAGCTTTTCAAAATAATTTTTTTTTTATTTATGAACGAAATTAAAAATCTAATTAGTTGTTGTTTCTTTTCCTTACAACATCCTAAAGGATAAATTATTTCAATAAAAAAAAAAGTTAAAATAATTTGTTAAAGAGATCTAATTAGTTGTTACTTTTCATTAAAACAATCAAAAGGATAATTATCGTGAGAGAAAGCGAACCTGGATAGCCAGCATAAAAAAAGCAAATAGTTTAACCATGTCACATACTTGAAATATGTTTTATTGTATTTTATAAAAAATTGCTTGATTATTTTGCACATCCACTTTACTTATTTAATCTTTTTTTGTAATTTAAAAATAAGTCAAAGCACTATTTATTTTAAAAAATGAAATATTATGATAGCTGAGAACTTAATTGTATAGAAATTAGCCAGAATTTCTTTTTTTTTATATTAGATCAGCTTTTAAAAAGAACTTTATTTATGAAATTAGTTACGACAAGCATGCTTGCTATTCTCGTATGTCGGAGAATTTTCGATTATTAATATTGTTTATGTTTGATGATTTTAAAATGCTATCTGTTGTAATAAAAACCACAATAATTTGAATGATATTATGTTATAATTACTTTTTAATATTAGGGACTTTTACATTTTATAATAAAAACTACAGAAACTATTTAAAACTAGATTTTTTTAAAAGAAATATCGAATTGAGACCGGGCAATAAGCGCCATGATAATATTTTAAACTGGAATACTGTTGTATTAATTGTTTACTTTCGATTTAACGCAGACGTGAGACCACTATTATTTATATAGATTTTGTGAACCAATTTGACTGGCCCAAAAACCTGCCCCTCATATATATATATGTATATATATATATATATATATATATATATATATACATGTATATATATATTTAATTAGTTTTAACAATAAAATCAAACATACCAGATGTGTCTGGAAGAGCAAGTAAAATGTCAACAAAAGAGTTTAACATCTCATCTGGTGGGCAGGCTGAAGCTTGCTTTTTAAAACAAATAGGACATGATCTAAGCATCAATATGACTCAAACATGCTTCATTTAACAACAAGCCTACATAGATTAGTTTTTTAAACATTATCATTGTACTTGTTATTTCATGCTTATAAATTATAACAAGTAATGATTTCTCAATAAATGTATGACTTTCTATAATTATATTTTTTGGACATTCTACAATCACTCATGCAGTTTACGAGGTGTGCACCAAAGAATATATATTATTCAGAAGACATATGGATTTTTTAAAAAGCCCTTTATTAAAAATGCCGCCATTTTTTGAATTATAGAATTTCTTGTCGCCAAGGACTTTTTCCATTACAACAATAATATAAAAAAAATCAATGATGAATAAGTTATCAATTTGCTGAGCGTATTGAAAGAAATAATTAAATAATTTTATGCCAATTTACTTGAGAAGTAGAATGAATTTACTATTTAAATTTTAATCAGAAATAATAATAATGTATCACCATTTGAAAATTTTAAAACCTTGGTTTCTAAGACACTGTTATTAATATATGTATATGAAAGTGGATGGATTATGTTAATATTCTTTACATAAGAAATAGTTTTCAAATGTGTGTATTTATATTTTAATAAGATGTAAATAATTATTTACTATCTCTGAGAAACCGTTTTATATGTAGACTAAGACAGACCATAATATGCAACAAGTACGAACTTTAACCTAAACAACTTTAAGTTAATATATGTTCTCTTGACTCAGCAGTTATTGTTCAGTTTACCACCAAGTAAAAGACCATAATATGCAACAAGTACGAACTTTAACCTAAACAACTTTAAGTTTAAGTTAAGCATATGTTCTCTTGACTTTAACCTCAGTTAACATAGTTATTGTTCAGTTTACCGCTGGCAAAAGGGAGTAAACTGTGTAAGTATATGGAAGAGAACTAACATTGCAGTCTTATAAAAAAAAAGACTTATGACATGTTGGGTGAATAAAAACAATGAATTCTGAAAAAACTTTATCAATTTCACTAAATATCAGTATTAAAAACTGAATGATACATTGTCAATAAATATGTCAGCCCAGCCTTAGGAAAACTAAATTACATTCTTTTCAGTGACTTTACTGACTAAGCATTTGGAGATACTTGATAAACAATGATTTAGTATTGTATTACAATTAATTATTAGTCTCATTGAGTTAAAAAAAAATGTCAAATATGGTGGTGATTGGAAATAGTGACTTAAACAAAGATGTGCATTCTGCATGTATATATTCTATTGTGCACACCATAGTATCCATGTCATTAAAAACCACACCACACTATAACTTATAGAGAGCTATCTGGATATAATATATACAAATATCTAGTGCATCTCTCTCAGAATCTTCAGTAGCAAACAAGATGCAGAATGACCAAGTGCTTTTTTATAAATGTTTATAAAATAAATAAAACTTTGTTTAAATTGATATAAAGCTCCAAATAAGTTTTTTTTTTTTTTTTGCAATCTGTGACCAAAATGATGTAGATGTGACTTACTGACATCAGTTGCTTGAGAATAACAGAATCATATCCGGAGAGATACTGAACATAATAACTCTGAATCACTTCTTTGTACTTTCTGATCAGATCTAAGGAAAAAAAATCACAATTTCAAGAAATACAGTCAATAAAAAAGTCCTGTTTTAACATAGATAAAAAATATATTCAACCAACATTGTTCTTTTTCCCAATCTATCCATCAGCAGGGATAGGGAGGAGGAGGGAAGGGTAGTATGCAGCTAGTCAGCTGGCTTTTGACTCAGACAAACATTACTTTCCATAATTAAAATGATGAGCTGTGCCCAATATCCTACATTTGACCCCCATCCCCATCCACCTTGTGAGATATCTTATCTCAAAGTAAGTTTTCATTTTTTTCATTTCTTAAGAGTTCAGATCTCATACTTATTTGTAAAGTTAGAACATGTCTTTCACAATATGACCATTTTGGATTTATTTTAAAAATAAAGAATAAATATATTTTAAAAAATCACCACTTAATCATTCTTTTAAAAAATTCATATTAAAGTATTAATCTTGAAAATATGTCAGGAAAAAACTGTCAAGATGAAAAAAGACTGAATTTCAATTCAAATCCTGGCTTTTAACACAGATTACAGATGATTAATATGAGTTGATTTTACACATTTTTTTTAGAAGTTTTCAAAATTATTAAACAAAAAATATTTCTCTGATATTTTAGTAATGGCAGATTGCATTTTTCTTATCCAGATAGCATTCTCTTACCTTGTAAATCTTCCATATAAAATAACAGCTCAGGTAGTTGTCTGTCAAAAAATCAAAATTCCAATATTGATTTTTGTTAAATGAATTTTTGTATAAAAGTGAAAAGTCACAAATCAAAAAGTAGTTTGTTAGTTGTTTTTGTTTTATACATTTCTAGAAGTTTACCTGTCAATAAAATCTTCTGGGGACAGCTTGATGCTATTTTTTTTTAAAGTTGACAAATGGGTGTGTCTTATCAGCCATAAAACCTCATCTCTTGCAAAAGAAAGTGCTTGAAAAACATACAAGACCTACAGGATGACAAAATAATAGTTTTTAACATTTTTGAAATTGATAAAATTATACAACTAATAAAATAATTAATCAGTGGGATATTAAAAAAACCTAACTACTTTAGATAAAAAATGTTACTACAATTTTATGAGGTCTCTCAAAGCAAGGGACGTTCATGAATGTTATATAAGAAACAGCCAAAAAACAGTTTCATACCTTAGGCCCCAATAAACCAGGCTGTTCTGAGAACGCAAGTGACAAGTCTCTTAGTGAGTTTCTCAAAAATTTTCGCCTTTCTTTGTGAAAATTTGGACTGATTTGTAAAACAAACAAAATATAATCTTAATAAATAAGTTTCAACTAAATTAGAAATATTCTATATAAAAAAGTATTTTCAGAAGTATCATTTACAGAAAGTGAATTCATTTCAAATGGGAGCTTGTTTTAATAAACGTTTGTTTACAGAAACAATTTAATGTATTTTAATTATAAGTAAAACTGTCTTTTACCAATGAAGTTTGTATTTTTTAGAAACCTGTAGAATGAATATATTTTTGTACAGCGAAATGGAATAAATTTAATTTATCTGGGAGTTTTTTTTTTACATAAAATCTGCCATTATTCTCCTTTAGCAAATATAAGGACTTTTCCTGTAATACAATTTCATCTGTTGAATCCAAATGAGAGTACTCATGAGGAAGCTGAAGTTCTTCTTAATGATCTTCAAACATTGATGTGGCATACACCACAGATTTACCAATACACACAATATCTTCTAAAACAGGTACATGTATTCGCAAAATAAAAACATCTCTTATTGTAAGAAACAATTATTTGGCTAAATGCAGTCTCATTATAGAATATAGAGTAAAAAGATACACTGGTAGTAATAAAATATGTTTCTATTAATTTAAATTTTCATACTTATGTCAAAGTTTTTAACAAACAGGATTCAAAAGCTCACATAAATGGACATTTCCACTGGATAGCTTCATAACTACTGTTTTGTCATTAGTTAAGGAAAAGGATTCAACCTAACATTGTATGGCTAACAAAAAGACATTAACTTTCAGATTTGTGTGACCCTAAATACCGTTAGAACAATAGATAATAAAAACTATAACAATAAAATGAAAAAATATGTTAACATGTATCTAATACATAATCGGCTAACCTAGGCGTACATTTGACCGTGTGCGGGAAAGCCGTTGCTATAAATAATCTATGACGTCATTTCCCGATGGTACAATTTTTTTTGCAGAATGGGAACGCTGTCGCTATAAATAAAAATCCTCTATGACGTCATTTCCCGACTAATAAAGCCGAATTGAACTTGCGCGCAGGTGCTGTATTGTGCCACACCAACTTGCCTAAGAGCTGCAAAATGGCATAATAAAGTAGTTATTTTTTTTACTTTTCAGTGCATTTTTATAAAAGCTTTTTTTAATGCTCCGTTTTGATTTTAACATTCAGAGAATTAAGGGTAAAACGTAACGGGTGACATAAATTAGTACCTATATCTTTACCTAATGGTGTTTAGTTTGGTTTGGTTTGGTCGGTTGGTTTGCTTTGGTTGATTTGGTGGGTTTGGTTGGTTGGCTTGTTTTGGCTGTTTGGTTTGGTTGGGTAAAACGTAATTTGTGACGGGTTTGACTTGGTTGGTTACCGCGGTTGGTTTGTTTGGTTGATTGGTTAGCTGGTTTGGTTTGGTTGGTTTTTTTGTTTGGTTGTTTGGTTTGGTTGTTGGTACGTGTGATCCCGGCTAAAAATAGTCTGGGGAATTAACAAGCAAATGTGAATTCCAAAACTGGAAATCTAAACACAAGGATTTCTTATTATATCACAGGTAGCAAGCAGCCAGCGTCAGCAGGCTTTTCAACTAGTTTATGATAACAGAACAAGTCAAGATGAAATTTATTTTCTGCCAAACTTAAATCATTTGAACTTACGCATTCTGAATTGAATAGTTCTGGAACTCTTTCACTTCTGTGACCCGTTTGCTTTGTCTGAAATTGTTTTTTTTTGGAAAGGATCATAATTATTCTGGTTTAATGGTGAAATTTATTGTCTCATATTTAACCAGGCGTTATAATTCTATGCACATACATGCATCAATTACATTTCATTATACTACATATATCACCATTTTCTTAAAGATATTCCCTAAGAATTTTTGTATTATGATATAATAATTGTGAGCAAGCATTATGAAGTTCAGAAAGTATTACTATATTAAAGGCTCATACCCCTTGAGACTTTCAAAATAACTGATGATGTCAGTTATCTGAAATATATCAGTTCTAAAGAGAGTGAAAGATAAGTTGGATTGCAAGGCAAGCTTCCACTGATCCATTAGTTTTGCCTCAGACAGGCCTTGATGGCAAACCAAAGTTCCATCTGTTAAGAAAAAAATATTTTTACTATGGTGAAATTTTCTGACTAAGAAAAGAAATACATTTAAAAAAGTATAAAGTGTAAATGAGCTTAGAATGTATGCTTCAAATGTTCATTTAGAATTCATGCGAATTTTCAATACCACAATCGGCTAAAATAAAAAAGTATGTAATAATAACTCACATATGATCCATCTTTCAACTGTTTCTAGAGACAAGTACTCACACTGTATCTGAATAAGTATATGACTGACATTTAATTATTCAAAAAGATCATAATTTATATATTCTATTTAATAAAATCCTATGTTTAGTTTTCTCAACCAAGTAATTTAGATCACTGAGAATAAATGCAGAACGTTTTTTTTTATTATTCGTCATTCATGGAAACAAATTTCATTTTATTTTTTAAATCATATATTTTTATCATAATTTTTTGAATCAATGAACATCTATGATTCATAAATATTTTTCTATCATACATAATTATTATACTTTTACTCATTTTCACATAAGCTAATAAATATTCTAAAATTTATAAAAAATTATGCATTTTTAGTAACATAATATTTACAACAATACAGAACAAAGGTAGATTGGTATGAAGCTCACCAAACTTAATAAAATAAACATATTATTTCAATGTTACCTAATATGATATGAATTTAAAAATAAAAAAATGAGTAAACCAGTATGCCAAAAAGCTCAACTGAATTCTTAAAGAGTTATGTGTGAAACCCTAACAATAAAAAACTATTCTCACTGTTTCAGTGACAGGAATGCTTGCCATCTTGGATGATTCATTAAATATTGTAAGGACCTGAAATGTCCTTAATTCTTCTGCAGACTTATTTCTAACGGTATAAATCTTATGGAGAGAAACGAGAGCTGGTATCAAAAGCTGAAATGTAAAGATATATTCTTTTACTGTCTTTAAACATAATGAGCACATATTTACTTTAAATTTAAAAACTTCTTGTTTAAATAAAACTGTCATTATCAAAATTAACCTAAATTTTCTTGAAATCAATGTATAATTATATATAAGTTATGTTATTAAAAGTTTTTAGATATTGGCATTGAAAGTGATTTCTATAAAGATAATTATTTACAAAATATTATGTAAATAAAGTAATGTAAATAAAGTAATGTAAATAAAGTAATGTAAATAAAGTAATTACACCTATAACTTCCACAAAAAAAAACTTCAGAATTTAATGAAGAGAGTAAACTAAAATTTGCACAATTAAACAAAAAAAAGATATGGGGTAAGAAAGAGATCTAATTTTTTTTTCATCAATATATATTTTTTATTTTATTGTATATCATATCTAAATAAAAGCATCATAAACATAAACAATCGCCTAATGCATATACAAATAAAAAATAGCATAAATCCCAATACAATTATTTTCACCCATTATATTATAGCGAACTGACATCCAATAATAAGTAAAATGCATTAAGCAATCATATTAGTAAAAATTGAGACATGAAAACACTTATTCTTAGATATTTTAAAAGTTTAGGGCACCGGTGGGTATATGATGGTTTGGAGGAAAGGGGGCAATGGAAAAGTTTAGTCTGCCATAATATTTTTTTAAGTTTTTATTTTGTGTTTTGTTTCCTTTAACTTTCCTAGAGATATAAGGCATTAATTCCCAAAACCATTTTCCTTTTTAATTCCTTTCACCTAAGTCATGGGGCATTCTTATGGATAAGCAAACAGACAACTGCATATGGCCCGCACTGTCAAAAGACCTTATTCCAGTACAAATTCCCATCAAATAACATTTTATAGTTTTTTTTGCTTAAGGCTCCCAAATATTTCTCTTTCCCCAAAAATCTATCCCGTAATTTTAAAGACTTTAAGTTGTACCATCCCATATTTTAAAGACTTTAAGTTGTACCATCCCATAATTTTAAAGACTTTAAGTTGTACAAGATAAAAAGATGCATCAAGTTTTATAGAGCAGGAAAACCAGCAAAAAAATGTTCTACAGCCTTGCTGGATGCCATTTGGACTATAAGATGCATCCTCATATTCCCCTCCACTTTAGGGGAAAATAGTGAGTCTTATAGTACAAAAATATTTATATATTTAACTGAAATAAATTTCTTCTCATAGATAAAATAACATGATTAAATTTTATTTCAGATGTGTGTGCTGATATTCTGTTCCACGGAAGGTGAGTGTATGACAGTGTGACAGTCAAGCATGCACTAAGGTGTAGTAAACTTTTTGTTTAAAGTGAAAAAATAACTTATAGTAAAAAAAAAAAGCAGCTGCATAAACTTTCATACTCACTCAAAATTTAAAGAGCTTTGTAAATATTCAGCAACATTAAGAAAATCTAACAATAAACAATTTTCAATGGAATTTTACATTGATTGATAACACATTAAATGTTGTTGTATTTTTTAAGTAAAAAAAAAGGGAATCAAATTTTGGGAATGGTATTTTTTCAAATAATATCTAGTTTAACAGTGAATAACAATTCTGAAAAGCCCAAACCTATGTTTATTTAGTTCAGATTTTTTTTTTTTTCCTTTTTTTTCTTTAAACAATTTCCATCAAAAAGGCCAATAGTGGGCAATTCAGAAGAAAATATTAGTGGATTAATTTGGCAGATTAGTTATTACATTTTTTTTTAATTATGTCACAGGACATAATTGATTTTTTTAAAAGCTTCTGTACGGCATAGTACAAATAAAGGTTTGGTTCTAAATTTACAAAAATGTATTTATGGCTTACAAAGTTTAAAAAGTCTGTTGAGAAAAAACATGCTTCTAAAAATCAGACATAACAAGAGAATATACAATATAACTAACAAAAAATATAAAGAAGATATCTAATTTTAAAAGGCAGCATTTTTGGTAAACTTTCAAACAGATTTTAGAATTATTTTTCTATTAAAAATACACTGAGTTAACAATCATTTTAACATGAAATGGTCAATAAAAAAAAACAATTTATAAAACCATAAAAAATATCAATTGAGCCGAACTATAATGAAAAAGACAAAAAAAAATTTTAAGAAATCCACAGAGGTTTGTTAGAAAATAACTTTTGGTCAATTTTCCAATAGGATTAAAAAATTAACAAAAATACAACATAGATATTTAAAGAATTAATTGCACCTTCTATCTTAATTTTACACATTTCCACAAATGCATTCTAGAAACTAAACAAGCAAAAAATGAATGTGCATGTATTAACATGTATACAGATGATATTTAAATAGCCAATAAATCTTTTACAGAAAATATTAATAAAATGTTCCATAAAAAAAAAGTCATATGGAAAATAAGAATAAAGAAACACATAAGACAACAGAGTTTTAATCTAAGTAAAATATATTTAACTAAAAATTATTATCTTTTAAAAGTTTTAAATGTTCAAATTTAACTTAAACTCAAATTCTGTCATTTGAATAATTTTTTTTTTAAGATTAACTCAACCTCTCTACATACCAAAAAAAAGTATTTTAATGTTAAAAGAATTAGCAAGCTTCTAGAATTTCCCCTGGTAAAATAATCAGGCAATACTTCAGCTACTTACCCTTGAATGTGGAACAAACTCTTCTGACAGTTTCTTTAAAGGTGCCTCATAATCAATAAACATCTGACCAAGTCGAGGATATGATGGATCACTAAGAAAAAGAATCCAAAATATTTAAAATATGTGTTCAATATTGTGAATCTCACACATAAATATCATAACATTTCTTATTTAAAAAATTGTTTCAACAATGCAGTTATTAAGTTTTTCACCCTAGATCAATCTGTCAGGACCTATTTTATATAAATTATACTGTATGTTGATGTGAACATAGAGTTTTTAATAATAAATGTTGTCATCTTAAATAAAAAATATGTGAAGTCACCAGTAACTATAGTTACACTAGTATAACCATACAAGGCCACAATGACAGATTAAAAGAATCAAGAGTTCTGCAACCTTATTGAAAAAAGCCTACAACAATTTATATTTAGAAAAATCAAATACTAGCAAAAAATTCCCGAACAATTACTAAGTGTGATGATAAAGATATTAGAACGATATTTACAGCATACTCTCAATATCCACCAAGTTAAAAAAAAAATGTTAATCAATACTAATTATAAAATGAGAGTTTTGTAACAAAAAATAAATGTTTTTGTTGTTGTTGTTTTTTTTTTGTGTCAATAACTCTTTGCCACATACAGTAATAAATTGAAAGATTATTAAAAAAAAATTTTTATTCACATGCAGCATGCTATAATTAATAATGGGAAATCCAATACCTTTTTAAAACTAAATGTTATTAATAAAAAAGAAGAAAATATGTGTAACAGTTTTTTTAATTTTCATCGGTCTATCTGTTAAATCTTCGAGAATATTTTTTTTCTTTTCTACCTTTTATGTTTGTTGTATAAGTTTAACATATTTTCATGACCAAATGATCTTGGTATTCAGACCAATATGACTTCCAGGTTTTCTGTCATTAATATTTCTATTTAATTAAATACTAATCAACAGAATTTATTTTTACAAGCCATGTATATAAAAAGAATAAAATTTTCCCATATTTTGGTTCGAAATAAAACAAAAAGTAGCATCATTAAACTGATCTTAGTTTTTAGATTTCTGTAATTATTTTTATAATCATTCTAAAAATATTTGAGCCACAATTACCTCTTGTCATTCTTAAATTCAAAAGCACTGTTATAGAGTGATAAGACTGCTTTACGGTCATCAATTTGAGATATCAGGATCATTAATGTCACATAGCTGGCTACAAGATCAAGATAATTTTTTGTCAAATCATAGTTCAAGCCCTGCAAATGTATGAATTTCAGAATGTAATCAGGTAAAAAAATATATTTTAATAATAATTTACATTACGTTTAAATTGTATTAAAATACAGATCTCATTAACAAGTTATTGTGTTTACACCAGGGGCAGAATAGTGATCTAGATAAGATAATAGACAAAACAAGAGAGCTTTTAATACTGATATAACAAATAATCACTGTCTATACGAGGTGGGCAAACATTTTAAACTGCAAGACTACATAGGTTTTCAAATTTTATATAAGGGCCATTCCAATTATAGAGTGTTTATATGCATTAATAAAAATTAAATGCAAATGTCACTTATGTTAACAAGAATGGAGCAGAGCACAAGCCAAATCAAACTGAATGATTGGCTGTACTAGCTGAATGATTGGCTGTACTTAGCCTGTGATTTATAGTTTGCCTATGCCTACAATATCAAACAGACAATTACTGTCTAAACCTACAATATCAAACAATTACTGTCTAAACCTACAATATCAAACAATTACTGTCTAAACATACAATATCAAACAATTACTGTCTAAACCTATAATATCAAACAATTACTGTTTAAACCTACAATATCAAACAATTACTGTCTAAACCTACAATATCAAAATTAATCTGAAGAGCATCAATTGTTGTCAGCAAATCCACAATATTATCCTGTGGAAAAAAAATTATTTTTTAATAATAGTAAACCTACTTACATATTTATTTGTGTATATAAGAAGTGATAAACAAATCACATGTATTTTTTTATTCTAAAATATATCTAGCACCAGCATTACCAGTTCAGTATATCAGTCTAATTACCTTTAGAGTTAAAATTTCAACAAAAGTCAGATAATATAAAGACAGTGCTTGTAGAATGTCTTCTTTCATTTGATTTACCACAGACAACTGAAGAAAAAAAATGTTATCACATAAATATGTAAAATTCAACAATTAATTATCCATGAATAGATAAACGATAATATAAGCAAAATAATTATCAGAGGATTAAGATTATTGATTACAAAAAAAAAATCTCAAAAAATGTTTGGCATTAAATAAAGGAAATTTCATTCTCAAAATAAACTTATTCAGGAAGACCGAAATAGATTTTTGAAAAAAAAAAATTTTTATTAAACATCTAATAATAAAAGCTTAATGGTTTAGGTGCTGATAACCATACATGTTTCTGTGTTGTATTCTTCAATATGTACAATATCTATATAACTATCCTTAAAAAAAAAAAAAAAAAAAAGATTGAAATGTTAATTAAAAACAGAGCATTAATTGATTAACTCAGAATAATAAATGAATTCAGAACTCAGAAAAATATATATAGCATTGAAATAGTGAGTGAATAGAAAAGTGATGTAAGTATTCAACTCTACAAAGCATTGTAAAAGAATTGTGACCTAATAATACAAGGTTGTAGTATTTTTTTTTAAGTTGGTAGAAAAAGGTGATCTCGTTTTTTTAATTTTTGTAAATATTGTAAAGATAATATACAAAAAAACTAAATAATACATAAATTGTTCACAAAAGCAAACAAATACAGTTTAATGCCCAGGTGTTACAAAATCCTATAATAACTTCTTTTAACAATGTTCTACGAAGTCAGTAAATAGGACTTGGGGGAGCTACCATCTCCTACCAAGCGCGTCCCCAGCTGGCGGATAGGGGAAAGACCCTTAGATATAAGGGTCAGCCGTGAATACTAAATAAGCGGTCGCGGACCAACTGGTTTGCTGTCATGGAGTGTGAGGTGAGGTGTCCCGTGGTAAGGATACCTTTATAAAAAATGCCTCAAAAACCCTAAGAAATGATAGCAAAAAGCGAACATAGAGCGCTCAAACTCTAAACCCGGTCAAATGAGGCCGTTAGCTAAGGATAGCAGACATCTAGGAGAGAAAACTCCGAAATTAAATCAACTGCTGCCTTGCAGAAGGTCTTGGCTGACCAAAGGCTATGGAAGCAAATCCAGAAAAACAGCAGGCTGAAGTCGGAGGCATTAGGCCTTAATGGCGCAAAACATACAGCCACGCAACCTCGACGAATATGGAGTCGAGAACCAAGAAGAAGAAGAAGTAAATAGGAAAATAAACACCATAATATGTGGAATACGAATATTAATGTAAAGAAAAGCATTCACTGAACTCTGTGTAAAAGTTTAAATATTCTATCTATGAAATGAGTTTTAGAGTATTAGAAGATTGTTCACAAAAGCATACAAATTCTGTTTAATGTGCAGATGGTACAGTCTTATATATGTATTACATTTCATGTAACAATGTACTACAAAGTAAGTAAATAGTAAAATAAACACTATTTAATTAAGACAGAGTAATATAGTTAAGAATCATCTAAATGTAACCAATCAGAGTAACAAATGCATAGTTCACAAATGCATACAAAATATGGTGCCAATAAAAATCACTGCATACAAACATTAATGCAAGAAAAAGACTCATTGAATTGCATGTTATCATTTAAGTATTGTATCTATGAAGCAATAAGTTAAGATTTCTAGCATCAGTATCAAGTCATACAGAAATGTGCAGCTAATAATTTATAAATGAGTTACTTCTCTTGATTAAGCCCCCCCCCACCCCGAAGCTCAAATTTAAAAGGTAAATGCATCTAAATGAATTATAATATTTTGCTACATACTAATGATATTTTCTTTTCAGGTAAATGTTTAAATTAATATATCCAACATCTTTTAGTGTGAGGACCATTTATTTTATCATTGCTTTTTATTTAAAAGTGGAAATTCCAGTTTTCTGCATACATGTATACATCGCTAAAAAAAAAAGATTATTGGTGCATTTTTTTATTCAAAGAAATTCAAAAAAATATACCTATCTTGATAATAAATAAAACCTCAAAATATTTATGATTAACAAACCTGGCTAGCCTTACTGTCATAAAGAGGGAATTTCTTCAGATATACTTTCTCTATTGCTGTCTGAATAGATTTATCTTTCAATATTTCAGGTCTGAACTCTGCAAGTACCTTAATAAAAAAAAGTTATTGAATAAAAATGTAAAAAACTAAACAAAACTTCCTATTATTCAACTGTTTCAGACTATACTGGCTCTTGATTAAGCAATGACATCTAAAATAGAATAGACATGAGGTTAAAATTTGCTTTAGACCCTTTTCTAGAAATTCAAACATTATTATATACTTAACAAAGTTCAATATTCAAATATGCAAGTAAATAAGCTTTAATAAATCAAATAAAACTTTTTAAAAATTATATAATACAAATTATTTACATGTTAATTTTAAGCAGTTTTATTTATTTTCCAATTACTTTAATCCAACTAGAGTGGACAGGTGGGTGTGCAGTGTTGAGTGCTTGTATTGTCCACTGGACAGATCCCAGGTTCGAAACTTGGGATTTTTTTCAGGTCTTGGTGAAAGTCCCCAAGTCCACCCAGTTTTAAATTAAGTAAAAGCGGCTGGGCGTGGTGCTAATCACACAATCCCTTCATATAACAGGTTACTGAAACTGATGATTTCTAAACTTCATCTGCCCCGATGAAACTATGTATATTTGTTTGAATGTGGCATAAATGTTAGTGACCTATAAAAATCTGCGTAACCAGGGGTCAATAAAAACTTGGCACGATGATTCTCTATTACAATTAGAATGTTCTTAGCTAATTAGTTTATTTTTTAAATGGTAAGAATTGGACAGCCTTTTTAGAGATGACCAGTGGACTGTTGACATTGTGCATGTATGGATATATAAAATATAACCAGAAAAGGGATTTTTGAAAAAAGATTTAATTTTCAGATATTTGTATTTATATTTTAATAAGATGAATCACTATGTGAACACTTTTTTCTACTCAGTCTCTAAAACACTATTAATATAAGTATAGGAAAATTATCATAATATGCTGGAGTTAAAACATGTGTTCTCTTGACTCAGTGGCTATTGTTGTATTAGTTCAGTTTACATCAAAGTAAAATGTGTAACAATTTCTCAAACTCATAATTGTAGTTAATGTCCAGGAGACAAACCATGATCAGTGGGAGAAGATCATTGAGATCTCCTAGCTTGGAAAAATAAAACCTTTATTTGCGACAGTGGTGGTACGTTAGTCAATGAGAATAATTTGAGACCATAATATCACAGCTGGCAGTGTTGACAGATGCAGTCAGTACAAAATACCCTTCCAATCTGTCCTTCTTAAGCACACTTTCGCAGACAGCCATTCCTGGCAGCTGGGTTAGGTACACTACACCCTAGCCCTCTGTCAGTTGTAGCAGGAAAAACCATTGCCTTACCATTCTGGCCAATCAGCAGTACACACCCTGCTGGTTTGGCCAGTCTGGGCAAGTGCTAAATTCCTTTTATCCTGCCATGATGTATCTCTGTAGGGAAGGCAGACAGGCATCAGCGCTGTCAATAAAGTTGCTGTGGCTGGCATACAACACCCTGTCATAAAAGCAGTGGTGGCGCAAGAAAAAAAAAAAATAAATAAAATAGAAAAAAAAAATAAAATGTGTAAACTTTGTAAGGAGTATTTAAGGCAAGGGTGGCTATTCTGACGGCACCAAATAGGTCTCTGATTACTATTAAAAACTAAATTTGTAATATGCAAGTAAGTGACTAGGGGGATTAAATAATTAATACAAAAATAGATTACTTAGATCATTTAAACTTCAACTTTTGGCTTAAAATTCAAACTGTCATTTATGATAATCAGTGTTTTGATTTTTTATGAAAAATTATCAGCTAATTTTTGTAAATTTTAGACCCACTCTCCTCTCCCTTGTCAACAATTGTAAAAACTTTCTGTGAGGACCCCAAACCCAGTAAAATCCTGTCGAAATTTACCACCCCCCACCCCCAAAACAAACTTACATAACGCAAAATATAGAACAAAAACACAGTACTGTAATTTGATAATTGCACATTTAATTTAAAACATAGTATAGTACATTATAATTATGCTTAAGTGCAGTGATGCTATAATAGGAGGGCCATTGTCCATTGAATTAATATATTTTGTCTGCCAATTATCTTGTTTTTGTCAGATAAATTTGTTGCATTTCAATTATAAAGATTAAAGTAGGTAGCATTTATTATTTCATTTTCGTTAATTATGTATTTTTACACCTGTATCATATATTTTAGTTTTATCATTAAAATATTCTCATTATTTATATTTAGAATAAATCATTATGATTTATTAGTAACTTGTTACTTAAAAGACTTCAAACATTTCTTATTCCTTTTACTTTTAGTATAAAATGACAAATTGAAAATTTACTTTGGTTACCTTTTTAATATTATATACTCTGACTAGCAATCCAGTCCCATGTTGATTGAGGATTATTAGTTTCTCTGCTAATCTTTGTTGCATCGGAAGATTTTGGGACATTTTCATTCAAAGTGTCTCGTATATCTATCACTATGAAGTTGTGATAATTTACTTCCTATTGAATTATACTGAGGCGTCTGAGGTAGTAAGTCAAGTCAATGAGCCTGTCTGAAAAAGTCAACAGTGTTTTTAGTGTTTGATTAAGTGGGAAGAAGTGATGCAGCTACGTTTAAATGAGATATAAGTTTAATGTAAAAAAAAAAAAATTACTCCTACTTAAACAAATTATATTGCAAATTACTAATGAAAAAGAAAACAAGAAGCGATAAATATTCCGATGGTTAGTTAAAAGGCACAGGCTCCACGTACGTCAAGACGGTCGAGGTATTTTTTTTTTACCTCATACGTCAACAGAATGAACTCTTATGATGTAAAGTTATAAATGCAGTTTATATTATGATATTATTACTTACACAATGATGGTGCTCAAAATCTGCGATCGTTTTAACACATTTAAAGAGTAAACAGAACAAATGAGAACCCTAACCCTTTTCCTAAATCCCTAATCCGCGATCCCGGGGTCCTTAATCCCTAATCCGCGATCGCGGGGTCCTAAATCCCTAATCCCACGATCCCGAGGTCCTAAATCCCTAATCCTGCGATCTCAAGATCCTTAATCCCTAATTCGGGATCCCGAGGTCCTTAGTCCCTAACCCTAATCCTGAAAAAAAATCTGGAAAAAAAAATTTATGATTTATTAAAAAATGACCATCAATAGATATTGCTCCACACCCTATCCCTAACCCTATCCCTA
Source organism: Bulinus truncatus (assembly GCA_021962125.1). Lineage (NCBI taxonomy): Eukaryota > Metazoa > Mollusca > Gastropoda > Planorbidae > Bulinus > Bulinus truncatus. The sequence continues at coordinate 10,600,098 of JAGDYQ010000012.1, forward strand.
ACCCTGATCCTGAAAAATAAAATCTGAACAAAAAAATGTATGTCTCTATTAGGAATCGAACCCGCACATAGCTAGCCAAACTGGGTCTCAGCCAAGCGAACAACCTACATCACTAGCGCGCCACACAAACTAACCTCTCATTTTAATGTATAATTAGACTTCAAATCATAAGAGTTCATTCTGTTGACGTACGAGGTAAAAAAAAAATACATCGTACGTCATATGACGTACGTGGAGCCAGTGCGTAGTTAAAAATAGAAAATAAAAGAAGTGTCCTTATGGGGGGGGGGGGGGGGAGCAGTAGTTCATCATTGAAACAAATCTAAGGGCGTTTATTTAGCTGTCTGTGTGTATAGTATATGTTAGTGTTAACTCTGATTTATATAAAATTGTTATGTTAATATTGATAAATATAACACACTTTCCGTGAGGAGCGTGCGATGTTTATTGTTATTATTACCACGAACCTCTTCAGTGTCAAAGATTCTGTGGGTCATCCCCATGGGGATCGCATCTGGTGGTACCATAACAAATAAACTACTATTGAATCCTTTGTAAAAAAGTCTTCACAAAATTGCATTAAAAATATAACATAAAAACACCACATAAAAATCCATATATTTTTGTGCTCATTATTAACTTAAAGGTCTTTGTTGAATCAACAGTTGGGAACAGCTAATAAATACAAATTTTAAATTAGTATTTCTACTATTATAATTATGGTTACTATTTTAACAAATATACACTAAGTTCTAAGTGAGTAAGTCTAATACAGGCACTGATGCAGGTTAAAATTTAAATGCCTAAAATATTACATTTTAATCGACTAATATTGCGCCGACATTACAATAACGCAAAATGAGATAAGTGCACTAAAATGGCAACCAAAATGGATCTATAAAAAAAAAAAAAAAACTAGTATATAAGTCAAACTCTTGTTCCAATTGCCCTTTCTGGGTTTCTTAAGTTTCAGTGTCGTCTCTCCAACGGGACCAGTTTTGTACTCTTTCACATGGAAAGTGTTTGGTTGGCCACATGTCTTGTGACCTGGCATATGTCTTTCAGACTGTTTTTACATACACCCCCATGTCTTCTCGGAAATGTACTGTTTTGTGGTTCATCTGCATCATCCTGTCTTTGTCCTTGTTACAAGACCCCATTTAACAAATAGCTTTCGCTGATTGCTATCTGGTCGTCTTCGAGAACATCATAACGTGTATTGACAGTCATTTTTTTTCGCAAATGGTTTTACCTGCCTCATTTGTAGTCCTCCCAAGCGAAACACGCTAGCTTTGTTTTCTCATGTTTCTCCCAAAGTAGCACAGCCGAAAACCCAGTCTACTGTGTTGACTTTCTGTTGTTGGTTTCTTTCTAGTTTCTTGTGCTTGACTTACACTTTTTCATTCATGTTTCCTTTATTTTTGTCTTTGCCATTTCTTCTATCCCCTCGGTCGTGCTTTCGCGGGATCTGCATATTTATATTGCATGTATCACGCTAAGGTCTGTCTTAGTAGTCTTTCTAGGCATTCTCTCAACACCGATACGACTATCTTACCCATAATCATTTTATCCTATTTTTTATTGTTTCAGTAATATGCAATGCTTCTAACGTCGGCTTAAAATAACCTAAATGGTGCTATATACCTCTCACTCCAAAATCGAAATGTTTCTAGCTACTCGTTCTTCATTGGGATGCATTGGAGGGGGGGGGGTCTTTCCAATCGTCTTCCGTTTCTAAGTCCTATTGCTCAAAGATGCCTATAGTTTGTGGTCCATCGCATCGGAGCATATTAGCTGCCCTCTATGACTTAGTTCTTTCTGCTGCTCCAGTGGCTTCCATGTAGGCATATATATTGAGCTGCCTCTTCCTTCTCCCTTATTACCTTCTAAAATTTCTAGCCTGTCGGGTGGGTGGAAATGAATCTCCATTTAATTCTATAAAGTCCTAGAACTCAATCCTCGTAATTCTGGAAATATTTTCCACTTTGAAATATTCACAACTGGTACTTTAACATTCGGGGAGCCATGAACTGGCTAATTTTTATACTTATTTCAAGTCTAATGACATTTTGCATATTTTAGTTTCACTTATGTATACCGAGAAGAATTTCGCATTACGGAAACATCCGCAAGGAAAGCTTCTTTTGAATGTGTCCGGGTTGGTGGACAAGTATCTTAATAATTTATTTACAGAGTTTTAGATGCCAAGAAATGTGTGCACTACTTTACGCAACTTTTTTTTTGCAGTTCTAATAATAACGTTTTGAAAGGGGGGGGGGGTCGGTTTTTAGAGCATTTTCTAAAAAAAATGCTCTATTATCCCCGTTTTGTCTGTCTGTCTGTCTGTCATCACCCTAGATCTCAACAACCATAAGTCCTAGACCCATGATGTATATATCATTTTGTAGGTCTTGGCCTGCCATGTGTGCAGCAAAAGTTCATTTCGCGATCTGACCTCTGAGGGCCGTAAAAGGGGGCTTAGTACCGTTTTTACTATATAAGCTATATTAATAAAGGAGCGCCTATATCTCAGCAACTATAAGTCCTAGACGCATGATGTATATATCATTTTGTAGGTCTTGGCCTGCCATGTGTACATCAAAAGTTCATTTCGCGATAGGACCTCTGAGGGCCGGGCTTCAAGGCTCCTAAGGGGCTCATATATTATATATACACCTTGTACGTTCAATAACCCGTTCATTTGGTGCGAAATACTGCAGCACGTAGTTTCACCAAGATTTATTAAGAAACTCATCAAATGAAATAGTAAGCTTGTGTTCTGAGTTTAATTGAAAGTATCAGAGCTATGCAACAATTGACGGAGTTTTCGGACGATTAAATGACTATAATTTCGAATGTTTTCAATTATGAGTCCTATTTCAGTAACCACAAACCACTTGTAATTAGATTTAAGAGACAATAATTTTTTTTTCAAATATAAAGAAACGTCTTTATATTTTTTTTTTTACAGATATATGCATTACACAATTGAATTTATAAACATTTACAAATATTTACTGAAAGCTAACAAACGTACTGATACATAACACGAAAATGCGCTAACACGTCCTGTGTCCAGAATGGAACAGGCTTAATTGCTTGTTGTTATAATCCGTTATTTGGGGAAGGGATTGGTCGTAGATTTTTTTTTATAAAACTTGAAACTTAAAACAAATCAAATCAAATATGTAGGCTACATTGTTTTATAGATAAATTGCTATTAAAATTCAATTAGACAGTCCAGATGCTCCATATATGATATAACTGTAGCTACATTGATTCTAAATATATGTTTTCAAATAGTTTACAAGTTATCTTCTTAGAGGCTGTGGTTTAATTATGTCAACAAAATAGAGGGGAGGGGGCTGTCTGAAAATTTTTGTTAATTGTTGACAAGGGGGTGGGGTCAAGAAAAGTTAACGTCAACAATTTTACTTTTATAATAAATTTAATTACTTGACAAGGGAAAATTAAGCAGCGTTTGTAGTCCTTTGTTACACACTCGCACAACCTTCAGTAGGCCTATTTTAATTAAACTAACTATATTCCTGTAAAATCTGTAAAATACAAAGTGAAAGTACAAGATGAATTACAGAGTCAGATAAACATTTTCAAGAGCGATTAGATTGGCTTGCATAAACAAAAAGAAAGTGGTGTTTTAAGTTCAGATCAGGAAAAGGAACTAAAAGAAAAAAAAATAAGGTTGATGAGCTAGAAATGAAACTGAAAAGTACGAAATATGAACAAAAATTGCAGAAAATATACCGAAAAATGAAACATTAGCTCAAATTTGTGCTGAAAATCCTGACGTCAGCAGTAAATTGAAAATCCTACAGAAATCTGGTCGACCAACAACTGAATATGATTAGGCGCTCCTTTTAAAAACCATTGTTGACATTGCATTGTATGGGTCTGTTGCTCACAACAAAAGACAGATTGATAATTATCGTGTTAGAAATCTCAATGATTTGAGAGAACAATTAAAGATTCAAGGTTTTCAAATAAGTAGAAGTGCTGTTTATACTCGGTTCTTGCCTAAACGAAAATTATCATCGGAAGGCAAACGCCATTTAACAAATGTACCAGTGAAGTTAATTCGAGCACAAAATGATTTACCCAAAACACATTGGTGGTAGATTTTGAACAGCTACTTTGAATCATCTAGAGGAAGTGTCTTCTTTGTTGGGACCTAAAGAAGTATGCTTTATCAGTAAAGATGACAAAGCCAGAGTCTCCATTGGATTGACAGCAGATAACAAGTAAGCTCCACTTTTAATGCATATCGAATACCGCAGTACATTGCCTGATCGCGACTGAGTAGTAGCATCTAGACATAAACTCATACCATCTGTTTATGTTGGCATTGAAATCCAAAAAGTAAACCCGAAGCTGTAACATTTGCAGGCCCAACTTACATAGCCATAAGATCAGACAATCATTGCTCATCATCAGCTTAAAGCCAAGGACTGGGCTACGAAAGGCTACTTGAATTTGAGGAGTTTGACATTGTTACAAAAGATCCAAGCAACAAGTTGATCAAACCGATTCGTATTATGTATGTGGGTGGTGGACCTGATGAAAATCCAAAATATCAAAAAGTTATTGATGTCGGTACTAATTTTGCCATATAGACATTTTGGAAGCCACATTGACACACAAGGTCGAACAATTGATGAAGAGTTAAAAAATTAAGTGGGACGGATGGCCGAGTGGTGTAGATACTCGACTGTCAACCTGAGAGTCCTGGGTTTGAACCTCGGTGAGAACCATGAAAAATTTTCCCAGGTGAAATTTAGTGCAAAGTCGTCCCACAAGTCCACCCAGCTTTAAATGGGTACCTGACTTAAGGTTAAGTTGGGGAAGTAAAGGCGGCTGGGCGTTGTGCTAACTACACAATCCCTTCATATGCCGAGGTTATAGAAACAGTTTAATTCTACACTTCATCTGCCCCGAGGGTTCGTTAGGGCTAAGAAGGGAACTAAAAAATTAAACTTCAATTATGCTGGCGAAACATTGACAGAAACATAGAAGCAAGTATTCATAGACAATTTTCCAACAGTGGCAGAGTATATTGTGTCTGAAAAGTCTGAGCTTGAATTGAAATTTTAATAATCAAAGATCAAGTTTGGTGCCAAAATCATGTAAGAACAAGTCAGTACTTTCTATAAATTGTCAAATGTTGTGATTTAACTTGTTGCCAACCGATTATAAACTCGTACTTTGATATTATTGCTGATAGATTTATCCCCCCACCAATTCCAGTCTGCTATACTAATGAGGGTCTTAAAGCACCAGATGTATCTGATATAAACTCACACAGACTTCCATCTCTTTTATTCAATCAGTTTGTGAAAGACAAAAGCATTCAAAATTCTTCCATATGATATATTTTGTCCATCTATTCATTTGTTATTAACAACTACAGAGGAATCTTAATTCTCAACACCGTTTACAAAATACTAACAAAAATAATTGTCTGCAGAATATGGAATTTCAGTGAAACAGTATTAGGTGACTATCAATGTGATTTCAGGCCTAACAGATCAACCACGGACCACATCTTTTCCCTTCGAAACACTCTAGAAAAATATTATGAACATAATATAACCTACACCAGCTTTACATGGATTTCAAGATGGCATATGACAGCATCAATAGAAATTATCTTTACAAAACATTGCAGGAGTTGTGTATCCCCAACAAGCTCATTAGACTAGTACGTATAACATTAAGCAACTCAAGATGCAAAGTGAAAATACAAGAGGGAAAGCTCAAGAGAATTTAAAGTAAACCAAGAACTTAGACAAGGAGACTCCCTTTCGTGCATACTATTCAAATTAACCCTAGAAAAAAGTCATAAGAAACGTCCAGTTGGATAAGTGAGTAACTAACTATAAAACATTACCTCAGAAGTGAAAAAACAAAGTCTATGAAAACAGGAACAATATTTACAGAACCCATCCAGTACCTTGCATAAGCTGATGATATAACATTGATAGGAAAGCAAAGCAAGGCTATAGCAAAAGCATACATAGAATTAGAAACAGCAGCTCAGAAAGCAGGTTTAACAGTAAACCAATCAAAGACTCAATACATTATATTAAATTTAAAAAAAAGTAACATTGTTGACGTCAACTTTTCTTGACCCCCCCTCTCCCTTGTCAACAATTGTCAAAAATTTTCTGACCCCCCCCCTTCCCCCTATTTTGTTGACGTAATTAATGGACAACCCCTTACGTCACAGATTTTAATTTATAATTCTAATTCAAATTTTAATTTTTTGCAAATTGCAATAACTAATTGTTAATTGCCAGTTTATTACACTATTTTGATAACTTTGTTCTTGCTACCCACTACGCTTTGTGTGGATGAATGATCATTGATCATTTTTCCTTTACTGTTGTAGCTGATTGCGACACAATCGTTTCATTAAAACTATGTCAATGAGACAATATCCTTCAGGTGCAAAAAAGCGTGATATCCAAAAGAAAAGAAAAGCAGAAGATGCGAAAAACGAAGGCGCCTTGTTGACATTTTTAGCGAAACGACCGGTAATCCCACCATCAGAAACTACTCAAACAGAAATAACAGCTAATAATCCAAGTCCAGTATTCTCGGCAACAGCCAGTATTGATTCTGAGCCCGAGCCAACAGACTTGCCAGAACCTGAACAGCCGGCTGAAGGTCCTATACCGGAGGTCGTGAGTAGTGAAACTGTTGATGATAACAACTGTGATGAAATTTTGAAAGATATTGCTATGTGGCAAGCGAATTTGACAGAAACCATGCGTAATTATGTTTTGGATTTCAAACCAAAAAATGTTGGCGACCTTTCACGCGCTGGCCTGTTGGTGACAGATCGTGGCAGAAAATATTTTCGTCATTTGTCTGAACATAACTTTTACTTAACCAAGGCGAATGCCAAAAAGAAAGACGTGAATGGTTAGTGTTCAGTGAAACTAGTGGAAGCGTGTATTGTTATGTATGCAAACTGTTTCCAAATAAAGCTAGTCAATTTTCAACAAACGGGTGATCTGATTGGAAAAATATTGCCGCCAAAATTTCTGAACATGAGAATTCGTATGGCCACGTTCAAGCAATGTGCATTTTCGCTAAACGCTTGAACGCAAAAGGGCGTATTGACGAACAGATGGCCAAACAGTTAGATGATGAAAGGCAATACTGGAGAGAAGTTCTACGAAGGATTGTAGCAACTGTACAGTTTCTTTCCTCTGAACGCTTGGCCTTTCGTGGTCATGCCAACAATGACGGTAATTTTACCAGTTGCTTGAATTACTTGTCAAAATTTGACCCTTTCTTAGCAAATCATATTGCACGGTACGGTAACAAGGGAAGTGGTTCTGTCAGTTATTTGTCACATGCTACTTGTGAGGAATTTATTAAAATAATGGGCAATGCTGTCAGAGATCAGTTTATATCAGAAGTAAAGAAGTCGATATATTTTTCTTTGATTGTTGATTTCACACCTGATGTTAGCCACGAGGACCAGCTAACTGTGATACTCAGATATGTTCTCATTGATGATGAAATTAAAGAACAATTTTTAACTTTTGTTGACATCTATGCTCATAACGCTCAAAATCTGGAGCAAGTGATACTAGACGTTTTGAAGAACTGGGGATTAGATATCACAAAATGCAGGGGACAGAGCTACGACAATGCTTCTAACATGTCTGGCAGATACTCGGGCTTACAGGCTCGAATCAAGGCACACAGTCCCAATGCAGTTTACATTCCCTGCTCCAGCCTTAGCATGAATCTAGTTGGTAATGCGGCTGCAGAATCGTCGCTTTTAGCAGTATCAAACTTTGACTTTATTCAACATGTTTATGTTTGGTTCTCAGCATCCACACACAGGTGGAACATCCTTAAAAGTCATCTAGTCAAAAATGGATGCACCATAAAGAAAGTTTCGGACACAAGTTGGTCAGCTAGAGCGGATGCAATGTTTGCATTGCATCAGAACTACATTGGTATTCAGGAAGCTCTTCTTCAAGCAGCCGAAGATCGTGATCAGAAGGCAGCTGTAAGAAATGAGGCTAACGCTCTTGCTAATAAAATGGATCTTTTTGAAACTGCTTTAATGACTGTTCTTTGGGATACAATTTTACAGCGGATGAATGCAAATGCAACCCTGCAAAATTCAAATTTATATCTTGATGCTGGTGTAAATCTTCTAGAATCACTGAAGCTATTTATTAGCAACGAAGTCCGAAACGATTTCACTCGTATTTAAGAGCGAGCAGCATTGCTTATGAACGAGGATCTCAAAGACTGTAAATATCAAGATGAAGTGAGGCGCAAGAAGAAGCGAAAACCGTTTTCTGATGAAAGCAATGAACCGGAAGTTATTTTAACTGGTCGTGATAATTTTATTGTTAACACAGTAAACGCCATTTGTGATAAATTGATCACGGAACTTGATCACAGAATCGAAGCATACAAAGGTATACATGATTTGTTCAGTCTATTTTTCAAGGACAAGGTAGAAGAATTGAACACAAAGATCTTGGCCTTGATCGAAGAATACAAAGACGATGTTAATTCTGATACCACCAGGGGTGGACTGGGGAGTTCAAGCGGCCCGGGAAAAAAACAAAAAGCGGCCCTATCTTCATGAATTTTATTTTCCTTGTGCATTTTTTCCCGTCCAAACCTGAGGGCCGAGGCCTCCAAAGTGATGGGTCACTTTACAAATTACAATATACAATAACAAAAAAACGATAAATGGAGTATCTAATTTATAATTGTATATAAAATATCAAGAATGCGCCAATTCAAGTTATAAATCAATTTATTCGGACTCACTGTGATGGTGTTATAGTGTAAGCAACTTCTTTAAGCTGGGTGTCATTTCGGCTACATGATCTATAATTGTGTCATTATTCAGTTCACTTAAAACATCGGTTTCTGTTGACATAAGCATAAAAGCTTCAAGGTGTGTAGAAGACAATGAGCTTTGCAAGCGATTCTTAATGTGTTTCAGTTTAGAGAAAGATCTCTCACAAGCTACTTGGGTAGAAGACATAGTCAATAAAAGTTTATATGCACTAAAGAGATGATTGTATGTTTGCCCATAGAAACTGTATTTATGTAGTACAGAAAAGCAGCAAACAGGACATTTTTTTGCAAAATTTGCATTTTTGAAGTTCCTCACTCTTATCCACAACTTGGTCGTTCCAGAGTTCATGTGGCGAATCTTCACTGACGCTGTCCTCTACTGAATCATCGAACATTTGGAGAAGATATTCGTTGGGGACAGAATTTTTAAATTTGTCCCATTTCTGCGCAAAGTCAGTTAGCTCTTCACTGAGATTGGTCGCTGTGGCACTTTCATCAAATTTAATGAGAATACTGCTAAGGCGCTGCATCGCTGATGTAGCCAAACCTTGTTGTTTAATATCCTCAAAACTCTGTGGATCAAGACAGGCAATATCTGCATATAAGGAATCGTGACATTCAAATCGCTTTTCAATAGTTTTTACAATTTTGTCCATGATGCAGTTATGAACTTCAGTGCGATATCTGTCCGCTGCATTATTTCCTACTACCTTGTGTGTTCTTCTCTCATCAGACATCGCTTTTGCTTTGTGTAAACGTTTCTCTACAAAATTTTCCTCAATGGTAATTTCAACATTTTCCTTCTTCCAACTTGTTATTAGCCCAGGACACAAATCGTTTGGCACTCATCGAGAACACCATGAAATCTCTTGAAATATTTTTTAACAACTTAACAGTACAATCTACATTACGGTATGCTTGCGGTGCATCCATTCCGGTGGTTTGTAAATAACTAGAAAGCGATCCTGTGTGCTGGAATATTCTTAAGTATAGTTTTGCAGTGACAACCGTTTCAAACCGTTTCAAACTTGATAAACTTATCTAGTAAAGTTTGAGCTGTATCCCTGATTTTTGAATTGAATGCGTCCGATTGTGCTAGTTCTTGTAACGTATAAATCAATTCAATGTACGATGATGAGTTTGGATCATCAACATTTCCAAATATTTTTTAACGCACTTTCTTTGGCCCATCATCGCGTTTCACCAACAATATTTAATCTTTGGTGTCTAGATTTCTGTTGGTGATCGACCCAAACATCCATTCTTTTATACGATTCTCAAAAGAACACCGCCCATGCAGTTGAAATAGGCTAATTGAAGAGGTCGTGGCTTGAGTGGTATCACTTAGAAAAAGATTCAATACATGTGCGTAGCACCAGACATGAATTTGATGAGGTGCAACGTCACTCAGCCATTTAGTAAACCCATTGTACTGTCCTTACATATTGGCTGCCCCATCTGTAGCATTACCGACACAATATTCAATAATTATGCTTACATTTCAATGAGTTTCTTCTTGAAATAATTCACATGCCTTTTCCAGTAGAAGATGTACAGTTTGCCACGCATATCAACGTCATGAACTTTATCTGTTACATATCTTATAATTATTGAACATTGGTCCTTCACACTTACACCCTGAGTTGTATCTAATTGAACTGAAAACATACCAGCAGATTTAATTTCCTCCGAAATGGTTTTCTTTATAATTTTTCTTATTACATCAACGATATAATTCAATGTCGTCTTCGATATGAGGGTAATCAAATTTCCTCTCCCCTTAATCGCCAAATTAGATGCATGTCTGTCATTACTTTTCTCAATAACCATATCAAGATGTTTTTTAATTACTGGGTCAAATTTTGACAAGAGTAATAATATTTCCAAGAAATTTGCATGATCGATTGTACCGTCGTTTAATGTATAGGCAGCATCATTTTTTGACCGATAACTAAGCCCAGGTTTTCCAATCATTTTCAGAATCTCAATTACTCTATCCAGCACTTGTCTTTTTTCTTGAACTTGTTGGCACCTTTTTTATTTTGCTGAGAGAATAAAATGCTATCAATGTCTCTTTCACTTACAGATATTATATAAGCTTCCACATATTCCTTGTGATATTTGCTGTTTTCATGTTCTTCTATTCTTTGATGCACATGTTTCCAGGAATGCATTCCAGCTGTGAATGAGTTCATATCGTCAGTCGAACGTATGGTCGGTCGGTCCCACATTGTGGGACATACCCGGTGTCCCGGCGGCCCAGTCCACCCCTGGATACCACTGCCGAAGAAATCAAACAGTTTTTGCATTTCGCTAAAGAAGAAGGTGCTAAATCTGCGGTAGAGATGTAACAGCTTAAAGCAGTGGGTGGACTACAATGTACATTTCCCAATGTGGAAACCCTTCTAAGAATCTTTCTCACCATTCCTATATCAAACGCAACTGAAGAACGGTCATTTTCTGTGTTGAAAAGGATCAAGAATTACTTGCGGAATTCCATCAGCCAATGTAGGCTGGGAGATTTGTGTATTTTATGCATTGAATCAAAGGAGACATTAGAATACGATTTCAATGCGCACATTGACACGTTCGCGAAATTGAAGAACAGGAAAAAAAGTTATATAACTGTTATAAACTGACAATTGTAAGTACTAGCTAGTATGCATAACTATGTAGTATGCATGCTAAATAATACATGAGTGTTCTGACTATGTTGTATTCTGATCATTTTTAAATGCCTTATAGACGAGGGGGCCCCAAATTGATCATGCGCCTAGGGCCACAGTTTTGGTAAATACGCCTCTGACAACAGATATCATTTTAATCAGGCTAGGTAGGTCACTAGCGAGCGCGTTCGTAAATAACCTATGACGTCCCGATGGTACAATTTTTTTTTTTTTGCAGAATGGGAGCGCCGTCGCTATAAATAAAAAAAATCCTCTATGACGCCATTTCCCGATTAGTGCTGTATCGTGCCTTCGCGCTGCAAAATGACATAGTAAAGTAGTTATTTTTTACTTTTCAGTGCATTTTTTTTAATGCTTTGTTTTGATTTTAACTATAAATAGAATTCAGGGCAAAACGCTATAAATAAAAATCTTCTGTTACGTCAAATAAAAAAAATAATAATTCTGCATTTGATTTCACGTAAATCGGCTACGCATTTCACGTAAATCGGCTGCGCATTTGATAATCATGCTCAATTATTATAGTTTGTTAACATTGTGTACTGGAGGTTATTGTTCCCTCGATGGATTACTTTTTGATGATGGTTTGTTGGTTATGGCAGCCACACTTTTTGACGTATGAAATGTAGGTCGTTTCTGCACATTAGGAAGGTGGCATAAATCAGCACCTAATTAAATTAATTAAATTGATTAGGAAGGGGTTTAACATTACACCTAGATTTCCCGGCAACGCCGGGCTTAATATCTAGTAGAATATATCACACACTGCATAAAATACTGAAAAACAGACAGATCCCCAGAAAACTTAAAAAACCATATACAAGACAATCATCCGACCAGAAGTAACATATGATAGTGAAACATGGACAATCAGCAAACAAGCAGAAAATAGGCTAAACACTTGGGAAAGGAACATATTTAGGAAAATATATGGGCCTGTAAAGGACAATAACGAGTGGAGAACTAGAACCAAATCAGAACTGTACGAGCTAAACGAAAAACCAAATATAACAGCTGAAATCAAAATGAATAGATTGAGGTGGATATGGCACGTAGAAAGAATGGAAAACAACAGAAGTCCAAAAGCAATATATAAGGCAACACCAAGAAGCAGACGGTTAGAGAAATTGGAGAAAGACCTTAAAGCCATAGGAGTGAGAGAGTGGAGGAAGAAAGTGGATCGGGAAAAGTGGAGAAGAGTACCGGTAGTGTGGCAGGCCAGGGGTCTAAATGGGCTGTAGAGCCAAAGGAAGTAGAAGAATCATAAACACAAACAATCGCCTAATGCATATACAAATAAAAATAGCATAAATCGCAATACAATTATTTTCACCCATTATATTATAGTTAATTGACATCCAATAATAAGTAAAATGCATTAAGCAATCATATTAGTAAAAATTGAGACATGAGAACACTTATTCTTAGATATTTTAAAAGCTTAGGGCACCGGTGGGTATATGATGGTTTGGAGGAAAGGGGGCAATGGAAAAGGTTAGTCTGCCATTATATTTTTTTTTTAAGTTATTATTTTGTGTTTTGTTTCCTTTAACTTTCCTAGAGATATCTTTATAAGGATATATCTTTATAATTCCCAAAACTATTTTCCTTTTTAATTCCTTTCATCTAAGTCACGGGGCATTCTTATGGATAAGCAAACAGATAACTGCATATGCCCGTCCCCCCTCCTCGCCAAAAGACCTTATTCCAGTACAATATTCAGTTGCTATTGTTCAAACGGATCTGTAAAATCTGTCACCTTTATGTTGCTTCACAAGCCATGTTAAAGAAGCACGTTCAACAGCACCAACAATGTATGCCTGGGCCCAGTCAAATACTACATGCACCCCAACAGCACCAACAATGTATGCCTGGGCCCAGTCAAATACTACATGCACCCCAACAGCACCAACAATGTATGCCTGGGCCCAGTCAAATACTACATGCACCCCAACAGCACCAACAATGTATGCCTGGGCCCAGTCAAATACTACATGCACCCCAACAGCACCAACAATGTATGCCTGGGCCCAGTCAAATACTACATGCACCCCAACAGCACCAACAATGTATGCCTGGGCCCAGTCAAATACTACATGCACCCCAACAGCACCAACAATGAATGCCTGAGCCCAGTCAGATACTACATGCACCCCAACAGCACCAACAATGAATGCCTGAGCCCAGTCAAATACTACATGCTGTTGTGCATTGGTTTGTGACAGAATGGGAATACCCCAAGGTGCGGTTGTTGAACGAAGGGATCGGTGATGAACGAGAGAAGGGCATGATGCGAGAGATGACGGCCGACGTTATTATTGTCAAACTAGTATTTTAGTATTTTGATTAATAAAGTAGTTGATCATTATTATAGAAGGAATACTTGGCTTGTTTCCCTGATTTTGACATTTGAAGTGTTTGCTACAGGGTAATTAAGTGTGTGTTGAACTTATGTTAGAAGTGCTGACACACTTGCCGTAATGACGACATTGAATTAACGGCCCGATAAGATCCTTGTACACAACATTGGTGGAGCAGCAGGTTTGTTAGTATTATTAATTCTGGTTTAGTAAAGAAAGAAAAAATGTCCCAGTCGGAATCATTCTCTGGATCCCTGGAAAGAATAGCGAGAGTCGGAAAGGAAATAATGATGTTAGAAGGTGAGGAACTAATGAAGGAAATTTTAAGAGAAGAAGAGAGGAGAAAAGAAGAATTAAATCAGAAGGAAAGAGAAGAAGCAAGGAATAGAGAAGAAATTTTAAGAGAAGAAGAGAGGAGAAAAGAAGACATTTGAAGAGAAGAAGAGAGGAGAAAAGAAGACATTTTAAGAGAAAATAGGAGAAAAGATGAATTAGAAAGGCAGAGATTGCAGATAGAAATGAAGAAAATTGAATTGGGTCAAGCCGGTAACGTCAATCCGATCCCGTGGTACAGAAAAAAAATACGGGAGTTTGATGAGGCCAAAGATGACATCGATGCCTACCTAAAAAGATTCGAAGACAACTGTAGGTCACAAAACATCCCGGAAACTGAATGGGCGAACATCCTGACCAACCTGGTGCAGGGCAGGGCGCTGACCCTGTGTCAGAAATACGATATGACAGACGACAGTAGCTATCAAAGGATGAAACTTGAATTGCTCAACGCGTATGGCCATAATGCTGCTCGGTTCAGAACACTTTTCTATGATAGTCGCCCATCGTCCCACGAGGACCCTCAGACTTTTGTGAACAACGTTGCGGGTTACTTTGACAAGTGGTTACAGTGTGCCAATGTTGGCAACACTGTCAAAGATATAAGAGACTTTGTTGTGATTGACAGGCTCCTGCACTCCTGCACAACGGACCTGACATCCTTCATTCAAGAGAGAGAACCTCGGTCGACAATTGAGTTGGTTAAAATTATGAGGGTCTACAGAGATGCCCACCCCGACAGACCCATGTCAAATGGTGACCTTGATCACACTGTTGACGCTTGCTTTGCAGCACGTACAGAAATCAGACCTAGATACCCAAATTTGATGCAAGATAGAAGTGACTATTATCGCATAAACAGAAGTCCCTCTCCTGGCGATGCGTTTATTCGGTGCTATACGTGTAACGGACTAAATCACGTCGCGAGAGACTGCAAACTTCCGAGTCACTAGGTATCCAGGCAGAGGTCAACGTAGTACGAATCCCTATCGAAACAGAAGGTATGCTCCAAATACATGTGAAATTGATGACGCGTATCCGGAAAACCACAACAAGTTGAATTTTCGAAAAGGAGAAAGAAAAGAAACAGGGTTGGCTATTGTATCGTGCCACGGACAATTGAAATTTTACCCGGGATATGTAAACTCGATTCCGGTGCAGTTCTTAAGAGATACCGGATGCACAACGATAACGGTCCGCAAAAGCTTGGTGGAACTATCACAATATACTGGGGAATACGGGATGATGACATCATTCATGGGAGAGGACCATAGACTACCTCAGGCGGTAATACATATCGCAACACCATACTTTACAGGGGAGGTTGGGGCATATGTAGTTGACAACCCTGTATGTGACCTTATTGTGGGGAATATTTCGGGTATAAAAGAGTGCTCGGACAATGATATTCTACATTGGATTAGAGATAACAATGGATGTGGCGATACTCAATGTCATGATGTCAGTAATGTGGTAGTGACACGAAGCGGGAAAACAGCACATAAAGAACCTGAGGAACCTGAAGCGGAAGAGAAGGTGGCCCCAGTAACTACAGAGGGAGTTATCAAAAACGGACATAATATGGCCCAAGAACAAGCCACGGACACGGTAATAGGGCGCCTGTATAAAGCAGCACATAAAAACAGTGGGGATCATCCTAGATCAGGGCTTTTTATTAAGGATGGAGTCTTATTCCGGAAATTTGAAGGAAAGAAACAATCAACAATACAACTTGTGGCCCCACAGTCGTACTGGGCGAAAATTTTACGCATAGCGCACGATGGTGACATGGCCGGCCATAGGGGCGTGAAGAGTACAAAACAAAAAATTTTGTCACAGTTCTATTGGCCCAATATACACAAGACGATTGCTGGGTACATTCGAGGATGTGATACTTGTCAGCGAAAGGGTCCAAAAGGGAGACATATACATGCTCCGATACAAGCAGTTGACATCGTTGAAAGCCCATTCGAAAAAGTGGCCATAGATTTGATTGGGCCTATGCCAATAGAATCAACTCAAGGTCATAAGTACATTCTAACATTGGTGGACGTTTGTACAAGATGGCCTGAAGCCGCACCACTGACAAACATCAGCGCACAGAATGTGGCACACGCTCTGTACACAATGTTTACAAGGATTGGGTTCCCCCAAACGATACTGTCAGACAGAGGATCACAGTTTACTTCCAAGGTGTTTCAGCAGTTGGAGTACCTACCGTCAGTTTTGTTTGCCCACAGAGAGAACATACACAAGTCCACAGGGTTTTCTCCTTTTCAGACGGTTTACGGGATAAATGTAAGAGGTCCATTAGAGTTATATAAAGATATACTATGCGAACCAAGCCTGAAAAGTGAAGTAAAAAATGCATACCAAATTGTCATAGACAGGAGGGAGAGAATTATACAGGCCTGTCGGGTGGCGGGACGTAATATATCTCAAATATCAGACAAGTACCGTAAGAGACACAATAAAAATAAAACTTTACGGTGCCTTCAAGAAAATGATGAAGTGCTTCTTTTCTTACCTGACCCAAGAAACAAGTTATTCATACAATGGCAGGGTCCATTTACAGTGAAAAGGAAGCTGTCCGAGGTGGATTATGAGATAGAAATCAATAATAATCTGAAATCTTTCCACATAAACATGCTAAAAAAATACAACCGCCGACCGACGGGTCTGGTGACGGATGCTGGAGTCTGCTGTACTCTCCTACACGAGGACGAACCGTCAGGAAATGACTTAGATGATGTTAGGACCCCGGAGATACACAAAGATAGTACATACCTAAATGTGAACTTGCACAATCTAGAGGACAGCTAAGCAAGGGAGATTATTAAGATATTACAGAATTATAGAAATATATTGACGGATCGGCCTGAGAAAACAAGGGTGATCACTCACAACATCAGCCTCACGGATAACACACCAGACTCCAACCTTATTCAGTCCCATTGCACTTCCGTGATAAACTGAAAAACGAATTGGACGAACTTCTGGCTATGGAAATTATTGATGAATCTGAGTCCCCATATGCGTCCCCGATAGTTCTCGTGAGGAAGAAAGACGGCAGTGTACGGTTATGTGTGGATTACCGGAAGGTTAATAGCATAACTGTGTTTGATTCGTACCCAATGCCAAATGCTGACGATATCATGGGAAAGTTGGCCAATGCCAAGTATTTTACTAAGCTTGACCTATCGCGCGGATATTGGCAAATACCATTGACGGACAGTTCAAAACCAATAACAGCGTTCGTTACACCATTTGGGCTTTTCCAGTGGAACTATATGAGCTTCGGCCTCGTCAACGCGCCCGCAACATTCAACAGAATGATGGCGAAATTGTTTTCTCACAGACAGGATGTGATATGTTACATTGACGATATGTGTATATTCCACAATACTTGGGAGGACCACCTGCGTGGAATAGATGACATTTTAAAGATCCTCTTAGAGAATAACTTGACTGTGAAACCGGGGAAGGTGGAGATAGGCCTCCAGGTAATATCGTTCCTGGGGTTCAAGATTGGAAACAATACTATCATGCCTCTGTCTGATAACGTCACTAGAATCCTGGACATTCAACCGCCCAGTACAAAGAAACAAGTCAGAAGTATTTTGGGGTTGTGCAATTACTATATGAAGTTTATTGACCACTTTTCTGAGCTAACAGAGCCGCTTGTCGCCTTAGTCTGTAAGGGGCAGCCGAATAAAATAAAGTGGACAGCGGAGTGTCAGCATGCATTGCAGCGAATAAAAGATATATTTTCTCGGGAGCCAGTTCTTCGAATACCGGATATTTCAAAACCGTTCCTCCTGGCTGTAGATGCCTCTAAATATGCAATAGGTGGGTGCCTAATGCACAAGGACCCCGAGGGCACCTGCCATCCAGTGATGTATGTCAGCAGGAAACTACTGCCGCTGAGATTCGTTACGCAACGGTGGAGAGAGAGGGTCTAGCTTTAATCTGGTGTATCACTAAATTGGAGAAATATCTCTTGGGGTGCACATTTACATTATACACCGACCACGCCCCAATGACATTCATCAACCAAAAGAAACAGATCAATAACAGAGTGGCTCGTTGGTCTCTAATGCTTCAGAACTATAGGTTCGTCATACAGCCAATACCAGGACAGGATAATGTAATTGCTGACATCCTATCAAGATGCTGCACATAAGGAGACGTTGATAGTCTACACTTATACTTGAGTGACGCTTGGAAGAATACCTATGACGAGCTGCTGATTGAACTTGTAGAGCAGACTCCAGGATCTACGTAAACGATGACATTATTACGTTTTTTTTTTCAGGAATTGAGTTGATAATTTTATGTTATTGGGTTGATATTTTCAAGTAATTGATTATGATATATGTTTCATGGGTGATTTTGTAATAATGTTCCCACATGGATATTGATTGGTATATTTTGTTACAAACATAATTTATGAGATAGTACTGAAGAAGAATTATCGAGTTGTACATGAGTTAATAAGTGACAGTTAATTGACAATGGTTCAGGAGGTTTCGAACTATTGACTTTGGAGGAAATTATGTATTATGAGTTAATTGACAGTAGTTCAGAGGGTTGTAGTTGTAATTAGTCTGTCATATTTTTTGGTGGTATTAAGTGTCAAATTCTAATATGTTTGACACTAAAGGGGCCATGGGGGAGTGTTGTGCATTGGTTTGTGACAGAATGGGAATACCCCAAGGTGCGGTTGTTGGACGAAGGCATCAGTGATGAACGAGAGAAGGGCATGATGCGAGAGATGACGGCCGACGTTGTTATTGTAAAACTAGTATTTTAGTATTTTGATTAATAAAGTAGTTGTTCATTATTATAGAAGGAATACTTGGCTTGTTTCCCTGATTTTGACATTTGAAGTGTTTGCTACAGGGTAATTAAGTGTGTGTTGAACTTGTATTAGAAGTGCTGACACACTTGACGTAATGACAACATTGAATTAACGGCCCGATAAGATCCTTGTACACAACAATGCACCCCAACAGCACCAACAATGAATGCCTGAGCCCAGTCAAATACTACATGCACCCCAACAGCACCAACAATGAATGCCTGAGCCCAGTCAAATACTACATGCACCCCAACAGCACCAACAATGAATGCCTGAGCCCAGTCAAATACTACATGCACACCCAACAGCACCAACAATGAATGCCTGGGCCCAGTCAAATACTACATGCACCCCAACAGCACCAACAATGAATGCCTGAGCCCAGTCAAATACTACATGCACACCCAACAGCACCAACAATGAATGCCTGGGCCCAGTCAAATACTACATGCACCCCAACAGCACCAACAATGAATTCCTGAGCCCAGTCAAATACTACATGCACCCCAACAGCACCAACAATGAATGCCTGAGCCCAGTCAAATACTACATGTACCCCAACAGCACCAACAATGAATGCCTGAGCCCAGTCAAATACTACATGCACCCCAACAGCACCAACAATGAATGCCTGAGCCCAGTCAAATACTACATGCACCCCAACAGCACCAACAATGAATGCCTGAGCCCAGTCAAATACTACATGCACCCCAACAGCACCAACAATGAATGCCTGAGCCCAGTCAAATACTACATGCACCCTAACAGCACCAACAATGAATGCCTGGGCCCAGTCAAATACTACATGCACCCCAACAGCACCAACAATAAATGCTAGGGCCCAGTAAAATTCTACAAGCACCCCAACAGCACCAACAATGAATGCCTGAGCCAAGTCAAATACTACATGCACCCCAACAGCACCAACAATGAATGCCTGAGCCCAGTCAAATACTACATGCACCCCAACAGCACCAACAATGAATGCCTGAGCCCAGTCAAATACTACATGCACCCCAACAGCACCAACAATGAATGCCTGAGCCCAGTCAAATACTACATGCACACCCAACAGCACCAACAATGAATGCCTGGGCCCAGTCAAATACTACATGCACCCCAACAGCACCAACAATGAATGCCTGAGCCCAGTCAAATACTACATGCACCCCAACAGCACCAACAATGAATGCCTGAGCCCAGTCAAATACTACATGCACCCCAACAGCACCAACAATAAATGCTAGGGCCCAGTAAAATTCTACAAGCACCCCAACAGCACCAACAATGAATGCCTGAGCCAAGTCAAATACTACATGCACCCCAACAGCACCAACAATGAATGCCTGAGCCCAGTCAAATACTACATGCACCCCAACAGCACCAACAATGAATGCCTGAGCCCAGTCAAATACTACATGCACCCCAACAGCACCAACAATGAATGCCTGAGCCCAGTCAAATACTACATGCACCCCAAAAGCAAAGAATTCGTGGCTGCCAAAAGACAGAGAGAGCTCATGGCAATTATTGCTCATGTGGAGATGCTGAGTGCAGGATATAAGATTTGGATTTGCTAGTTAAAAAAATATGTTCATAAATTAAAAGTGTATTTACAGTTTAACTTTTTAATCTAGTTTCTGCTTGAAGTTAGAACAAGTTTTTGTAAAATTTAAATGGTCTATAAAGTGTAATATTAATTTGAAATATCTTCATAATTCAAAGTAGTAATATGTATACATTTTTGTAAACCCTATTATCTCTTTTCTGTTCAGAGTAAGCCTTTTTTTTTCCTTAACATTTTTTGTTGTAGTTGTAAACTAGTTTATTTGAAATATTGTTTTTTTTTTCATTTTATTTTTATTGGGGGGTGGGGGGCGTGGCATCACTTTAGTTGGTGTCACCGGGTGCGGAAAATTCAGGCTGTCACCCCCCCCCCCCCCACCCAAGACATCCACCATGAGCAATGGTATATACTTCGAATTTTCCATTCACTAGACCTGAGAAAATTTACTTTAAAATATTTTAAGGATAAAAACGTGAATATTGTGAAATATATTTCTTAATGTTCAAAGTCAGAGTCATTATGTGGGTCGCGAAAGATTCCCCAACAAGAGGGATTATTGTTTTGAGAGGGCCCAATTAGCAGGAGGGCCATCAAGTTATTAGTAACACCATTATCAACTGTGATGTTAGTAGGTGAAAAGTTCAAGAAAAAAACTGTTTGGAGAAATAGTAGCATAAATAAAAATTGATAAGTATATAAGCATAATTACAATATAGAATATACTATGTTCCAAATTTTCCTTGCATGGATTAGCCAGTGTCAGATGAGTTCATATGGATATGAGATCTAGGCGGATCTAGACAGTCAGAGCTTTTTTTAAAAATTATTTTGCTAGCATTATTAAAAATAAATGTATTCGGTTATTATTTTCAACGGGATTTGTTTATGAAGAAAAAATGCTATTAAATTTCTTTTTGTTAGTTTTAATGTGAACTAAATTTAGATAACCCAATTAGAAAATTATAGTCTACTACACGTTCAATGGGGCAGTTTAACATTTTTTTCCAGTGCTCAATTTTCGTTCGTTGCACAGATTAGATGTAATATCTAATCTAATTTGTTGGTAGCACAGATCATGGCACAGATTAGATATAATATCTAATCTAATTTGTGGTTAGCAGTTACAACCATGTTACAACGCTTGTTTCATATTTTTCGGTGCTCGATTACATTTTTACATTAAACTTCAGATTTTCAATACGTCTCTCGTATCACATTGAAATAGTGTTGTGTGTAATTTGGGGTGGTATATGGGGTCTTTCTTAAACATAAGCCCTTCCAGACACAAAGGGCCTACTTTAGAGCCTAACACTTAAGCTTGGGTGTTACGTGAGCATTTATATATATATATATATATATATATATATATATATATATATATATATATATATATATATATATATATATATGGGGGGGGGGAGTCATCTAAATCGACATGGTTAAGCTTTTCTTTATATCAGAGTGATTTAAGTGGGAATACAAAAACTAAAGCTTTGCAAATAAATGTATTTATTTGTGTATATGTATGAAAGTTTGTTCAACATAAAAATCGACATCAATGAACCTAAACAAAAATTAACAAGCAATTAAGCCTGTTCCATTCTGGACACAGGAGGTGTTGGCGCATTTTCATGTTATGTATCAGTACGTTTGTTATCTTTCAGTAAATATTTATAAATTTTAGAAATGTTTATAAATTCAATTTTGTAATGTAATTATTTTCTCTTAAATCTAACTACAAGTGGTTTGTGATTACTGAAATAGGACTCATAATTGAAAACATTCGAAATTGTAGTAATTTAATCGTCCGAAAACTCCGTCAATTGTTGCATAGCTCTGATACTTTCAATTAAACTCAGAACACAAGCTTTCTATTTCATTTGATGAGTTTCTTAATAAATCTTGGTGAAACTACGTGCTGCAATATTTCGCACCAAATGAATGGGTTATTGAACGTACAAGATGTAGAATGGGGCCATATATATAATATATAAGCCCCTTAGGAGCCCTGAAGCCCGACCCTCAGAGGTCCTATCGCGAAATGAACTTCTGATGTACACTTGGCAGGCCAAGACCTACAAAATGATATATACATCATGGGTCTAGGACTTATAGTTGCTGAGATCTGGGGCGCTCCTTTGTTAATATAGCTTATATAGTAAAAAACGGTACTTTATAAGCCCCCTTTTACGGCCCTCAGAGGTCAGATCGCGAAATGGAAAAAAGTCATTTCTTGGCAGGCCAAGACCTACAAAATGATATATACATCATGGGTCTAGGACTTTGGTTGTTGAGATCTAGGGAGATCTAGACAGACAGACAAAACGGGGAAAAAAAATGCTCTAAAAAAAACACAAAACTTGACATGGCAATTTTTACTGTTGGAGTAGAAGAAGCGAGTCGTGAGCCCATTAGTTTCTATCATAGATATAAAGAATAGATTGCTCATGGGCTATGGAAGAGCGTCGAACCAACGATGCTGAACTACTTCCGACCATTACCTATATATTTCAAAAAATCTTGCCAACTTTGATGACGTAGTACGTAAGTACTCATAGATTGAATAAACAGGAAGTCGATTCAAACGAGACGATGTTATTATTCAATTTATTTCAACTAAAACATCATGCTTGGTTTGTCAGTGACTGTATTTTAATTCCGAGAAAACACTAAATCAAGGACTTTTCACAGGTAATAATAATAATAATAAACGCATTATAAACTATTTAATTTATTTTTCAACCTGTATGCTTTAAAAAACTAACTAGAAATGGTAATACACATGATTTAAAGCCTTGGGCTTGGCTTATAACTTATATTAACTTATAACCAGACTTGCGGAGCCGGAGCCGGGAGCCGCTACTTTTTGCTGGAGCCGGAGCCGAAAAAATCTGGCGGCTCCACGGCTCCCAAATGTTTTTTTTTTTACAGCAGAATTTTTCTTTTTAGCTTGAAAATTGCAAATTAGTTTGATTGTTTGCCTCCTACAATTTGAAATGTTGTCATGTTTTACGAACGCCACAACTAACACAGCGTTAAAATGATAGCGTGCACGCACATCACCACAAGAAATCTTTAATGGGGAATCGTTTAGTATTCCTTTTAAATCCAGTTTACCCGCCGAATTTTTTTTTAATTGTATATTTTGTTAAATATAAAGTTAAAACATTTTTATTTCAGAGAATAATTGTATTAATCATTTAAAAGTAAATTTTTGCTACGACGGCAAATATAACACGTCATTTCGTATACTATTTGACCTCCATTTGTAATAGACTAAAAACAAAATGGTCGGTTTCTGTATTTAACAATTTTATTATAAACAGACTAGCTGAAATAGAGTAGATAAATTTATAAATAATAGATATAAACACTGAAGTCTTTAAAATATTTTAATTAATGTATCATTTTGTAAGGCAGGGAAAGTAGATAGACAAACATAGATAGACAGACATATCGTTAGATAGATAGACCGATAGATTGAGTGATAGACTGATAGATAGATAAATAGATAGACAAACGAATCGTACGGACAATAAAAATAGGTCAGGACTGATGATTAATAGCAGCAGCGTGTAGAGTTAGATATTACGTAATAATACAGGTGGGATCACCACAGAAAGAGAGAGAGGGGGGTGGGGTGTAGTTTGTGAAGTTTGAAGAAGGTGGGGAAATTAGGAAGATACGAGGGAATTGGTCAGAACTATTTTATTGTTTTGACGAACAGTCCATTAACATAGGGATTTATCGTAGAAACCGGATTTGTGCTATTGTTGGATGATTAGTGCTACATAGTTTGATTAATAAAGTGATAGTAATTATTCATATTCAAACTAATTGACTTTTCACATGTATTAGAAGTATTTGAGATACAGAAGTGTTGTGAACATGTTTTAGGTGTGTGTGTAATTAAAATAAATAAAGAAAGAAAAGTAAATAAAGAAGACCGTCGCTATCCATTTTTTACTATTTATTAATTGGATCATTGAGATAACCTTATTGTATTTATGAAAAATGGCGACTAGTAAAACCTCAGTCGAAAATAAAGATATGTTTATGAACTGGTTTGTTTTTAGTAAAACCGACAATGCATATATTTGTCAAGTTCCTGACGATCGGGGTGAAAGCGGTCAAATTTGCAGTGTGCAAGTTCACATGCTGATGGATGGAGAGCGAGTAAAAAATCCAATTTACAACATGAAACGCCACATTATTAAGAGTCATAGAATGCTTTATAAAAAGATTTCTGAAGAACATGAAAAGAAAATGTGCACGAAAAAACAATCAGAAAATGTTATCGCTTCTAGCTCATCTGAAAAGCAAGACTTGTCATCAGATGGTGCACAGAAAAAACAGACAAATCTTGACAATTTTATCAACAAGATCACTCTCACGATCTCCAAATATGAATTTAAAAAAGCCCTGAACATGTTAGTACTTCAAAACGGAGCTTCTTTCAACATGTTCAGCAGTGAAGGGATGGAGATTTTGGCCCGTGATATGGCCAGAAAGTTCGGTGTAAAGGTAACCCGCGACACTGTGCATGATCAAATTGTGGCTTTGGCTGAACAAAAGCGGTCTGAATTAAGAAAAGAATTGAGTGGTAAATTGGTTTTCCTCAAAGTTGATGGGGCATCTAGACATCACCGTAGCTTCCTTGGTGTCAATACTCAATTTTTCTGTGACGGTAAAATAACACTTAAGACATTAGCAGCCCTTGATATCCATGCCAAACACAAAGCTGAAGATATCCAAAATGCTCTTGAAAGTGTCCTTGATAGGTTTGGAATCAGGAAAGAACAAATCCTTGGAATCAGCTCTGACAACGGGTCAAATATGGTGAAAATGGTGAAGGATTTTGGAAAAGTGGATGAGATCAGCAAATTTCTTGATGATATTCATGAAGCTAATGATGCAGATATAGAGGCCAATATCGAAGACGATACTCAGAGTGAATCTCATGAGGATGACTTGTTTGACCATGAGGAATATGAAGAGTATTTTGACAAAATCTCAAGAAATATGAACACCATTCATCTACAACGCTGTGCGGCTCATACACTTCAGCTCGCCGTTGCAGATGGTTTGAAGGACTCTGGAATCAATGCAATACTTGCACATACTCGCAAGGTTGCGAAGGCTTGTCGTGCTCCAAAAGCAATGGAAGTTTGCAAACATACTAAACCTTTCAAGGTAAATATCACCATCATACTAAACAATATTTTTTACTTGTTTCTCACATTTTTAGCGTATACAACCTTTCAATTCTTTCAGTTTTAACGCTAACCTAAATATTTCTTCTCTTTAAACAAAGTAATTATTTACGACTTTGTTTTTTACCCCAGGTAGCAGTTATTGACAATGTGACTTGATGGTCAAGCACTTTTAAAATGCTTCAGCGTCTTCTTGAGTTGCGAGAAGTAATAGAAGATCTGGAAGGGAAATATCCTAAAGGTGATTTTGGAGTCTAGCGGTACCAATGGAAAAAAATTAAGGAGTTAGAAAGTATCTTACAGAAACCTGCCACTGCGACACAAAAATTTCAGTCTGAGGACCTCACGCCAGGACACTTCGTCTACATTTGGGAGCTATTGAAGGAGGAGCTGATTGAAGGGGATTTAAAGACATCTGCCTTTGCCAAGGCTATCTAAGTATCCATGGAGGCTAGGGAGACAGTCTTGATGAGTAATCCCTACTTCTGTGCAGCTGTTTTTGCAGACGTGAACTATCAATGTCTTCTCAATGAACAACAGCAGGTATTAATTCTTGAATGATTTTACTAATTCATGACTCTTAAGTTAAATATTTAGAATAAATTAAATGATGATACTCTTACAAACTTTTTTAGATAGTTGCTGAAGACACTCTCTGGCTGGTGCAGAAGAAGCTCAATAAACAAAAAGCTGAAGTTCATGATTTGGAAGGAACTGGTGAATGTGAGAGTTTTGAAGAGGTTGATGAATCAGAAGATTTGTCTCCAAAAAAGAAAATTCGAGTCAGAATGGAGCAGGCAAGAAAACAAAAAAGCCAGCAATACAATCAAGAAGCAGCTCATACAAAGCGATTAGAAGAAAAAGAATTTAGAGACGCTGTCCGAGGTCTGCCTACTCTAGTCGAAAACCTTTTGAAAAAAAAAGAAACAAAAAGTCTCAAAACGGCCCTGGAAGGAATTAAATATTTTCCAGCACTTATCCAGCCAGCATGTGAAATCGCCACTGCACTTCCAATGACTCAAGTTAGCGTTGAACGGGTGTTTTCCGCATTGAAGTTCCTCACGCCTGACCAGAGAAGCCACATGTCATCAGATCTTATTGATGACACGGTTTTTCTTAGAATGAACAAACTATACTTTTAAGTTTTTATTTGACTTTGAAATTTTCTTTTGTATGTTTGCATCAAAATAATTCAAATCAGAAAAAATAAGCACAAAGTCCTTATTAAAAACATGTTTTTAATTTAAATTAACAAACAGTATATTTTTTATTTCTTTTGTTGACTTTCAAGTTTTTCAACTTTCATTTTCATTTTTTGAGATAAGAAAATATATTTACAACAATTTTTTTTTTTTATTTTGTATAATTCAAAAATTTGGTTGACGCTTAGTTATTCAATAATACTGTTGCAACTTTATATACAGAATGACTCAGACACGTGGGTTCAATAACTATACTAATACTTTATTTATTATTTCATATTAACTAACATTAAATATACACTAACTTAGCTAAACTAATACATAGAGATAAAAAATCACTACAGGCGACAAGCGATTCGAACGTGTTACGTTAAGGTAAGGAACCTGCTATCTAAAAATAACTTTCTAGCCACTGTCCTTTCACTCTGGTCACTTATAGCAAAGTCAAAATTAGATCCCTCGCCCCCTCAAACCAGGTCACTTGACTGGTCTCTTCACGCAACGTCCTGATGCTAGCACCAGTTTAGGAGGGGAGGGAAGTGACAGTTGTTTCACAACCACCCCCATCTCTTTATTTTACACACCTGTACAGGTAATAAAATGGCACAGAGACGAGAATCAGTAGAAAGAGGGTTACAACAATACTTTAAAAATTATATTTTATTTATGCAGCACAACTTTTCTTTAAATAGGAGGAAATTAAACTCAGTTAATTAAAAATAAAAGTAATTTTAATTAATCAATCAGAAGGCACTTTTTGTCATAAATTGCGCTTTCAATGTTTTGAGACACCATTTTAGTCGAAAGTTTGCATACCTTTTTACCAGCGGCATGTTTGCGTGACACAATTGCACAAATTTGTCTCCCTTAATAGGGAGCCGGAGCCGTCAAATGTTTGGGAGCCGGAGCCGAATAAAAAAATGGCGGCTCCGCAAGCCTGCTTATAACTATAAGTAGTTATTATTAAGGCACTCACCACTTGCCATATTTTTATTAGGTATCACCACTTGCCATATTTTTATTAGGTAATTATTAACGAGTCTACACATATTTTTATATTAATGTGAAATAATGTTTTGACCAAATTAGTTTTATTACCTTTAATTACCTTTACAATTACATGTGATGCAGTTTATCATTATTTTTAATACATATCTATTTTATCATTTTTTGTAAGGTTTCCATTGGCCTCTAAAAGAAGAAACTTTTGAATCAATTGCCTTCAATTAAACACAAGAGAGACATCAACTTAAAGTGTGTGGTGATCACTTTGTACTGTCATTACACATCCATTTTGGTAAATACTAAACTATGGTTCCTTTTTTTTTTTACCTCTGATTTCTTTGACAGATTGAGTGTTGAAATCATATCACATTTATATCTCTTAAAAATAATTTTCACATAACTCAGGGAAATGATGGTCTAACTAGTTGGATGTCCAGAGCAGCATTTTTCTAAGTCTTTTGGTTTGGGAATGGCTAGAAACATATACTTTTTTTATTTACATCACATATTTAGGTCTAAAATGGATAGCTCAATACTGCTCGCATGCCAAACTTGGAAGCAGAAAATTTTATAGGCATGACAAAAGATTTTAAAATCTATAAAACAATATATAATACATAATGATATTAAAACATAAGGTATGGGCAAGTTTTTTTTCCACACTGTGATGCAGTTCGTGATGCTTGATATCAAAAGCCTTTATCACCCCTGCTTGTTTATAAGTTAAAATATCCCTGTTGAAGCCAACCAGTCCATGGGCTTATAATGACCAATGATAAATGTTTTAAATAAATGTTACATATTGTCTTAAAAAAAGACATGATTTCTTTATTATTATTATATTGTTTTCCATTAAAGCAATTAAAATAAATATTTTCACAGTTGTCAACATCCAGTTTTCATATGGATAAGGAATATCAGCTCCATCAAACTTAGTAGCTGATCCATGTGATGTCTACTTAAAAGTATGAGGAGGATGAACCCATACCGAAGAGATAAAGTGCAGAGTTGATAAGCGATTTCATTCAAGAAGTCAAAGAAACATTTCAAATTTGTTAGTTATGCTCCCACATTTACCTATTTAAACAAATATATAGACTTGTAAATAAATACTGGTATCAGAACACTTATCCGATCAGTTATGTTTTATTTTGAATTTTCTGTTCTAGTGGCAATTGTTCAAATTTTGTAGGATTTTCAGATTAATTTAAGTAATTTGATACATTTTGTTAGCTATAAATCAGGATTCAAAAGTTTAAAATGTATGTTTGAAGAAATGTTATGCTCATCATACAATCAAAACATGACAAGTCACACCAGCTGTTATATTGGATTTTCAATGCAATTTAGTGAACTTATAATAATAATTTGTCATTAATAAACCAACTAATGTGGATGCTTAACAATGAGATTAATAAGATAGCTGGGTCTTTTTCATTTGGGTTATAACCATTGTGAAGTGATAGACTCATGAGGTCTTGGTTATCTGATTGGACAAATATTTTTAGAAATTAACTTTAGGATATGGTAAAGGTTGCATAAGTGGAGGTGGATAGGCTAAATAATTTTTAGAAACGATTACTGTACATACTTTTTAATAATAATATTAGTCAAAAGTTTAATCTTAGGTGCATCTATTTTTATTCAATTTATGTGAAGGTAGAAAAACTTATATGTAATTAACATACTCTTTAGATAATGCTAAATCATAATATGTTCATAATTTCATCTAATTGAAATAAAATTAAGTTAGTTTCACTAAATAAAATACTGGTTCAATTTCAATTAAGTACAACTAAATAAAATCACCTTTTCACCACCGTGTACAACATCGCAAAATGCTTTTAGTATTTGTTTTTAAATTGTGGTAGTATCTATTCTATTCATCAACATTAATTTTTAATTGTATTAGAAATTTAAGCCTATTTTATGATATTTCACAATTTGGTATAAAAAACTATAATACTGGAATCATAGTAATTATTGTAAAATTGAATGGATATATTTTCATTTTCTAAACATTTTAACTGTCTGAATGAAGAAAAAATTACATGGTCCAGTAATAATTTGTAATATTTAAGATAATCCAATTAAGAACTATGTGCATAAATTAATAAACTAGATAATTCTACACTACAGTCTAATTGAGTGGTTCTCAAACTTTACACTTCGCGACCAACTATGGCATACTGTTTTTGTTAACACTACCCACCTGCAAACAATATACAATAAAGAAAGAAAAAAAAGCACTTTTAATTTGATATAGATTATAATTTAATGAGACCCAATTAAAATTCGTCCGCAGCCCATCAGTGTGTCACAAACCACTTTTTGAAAACCACTTGTCCAATACTTCTTAATATCATTCAACTTTAAGTTGTCTAACTTTCTAATGTTTTTTTTTCTATTTCAAAATAATTTTTTTTTCCTTTTAAAGCAGCCTATTAAAAATGTTTTTATATTACTTGACTTAAATGGCTTTTGAAATTTTTTTTCTTAAATGTTAATTAAAACAAGTTAAAAATTATTTTAGATGCAAACTTTGGTTATTGTGATTTTCAATTATTTATTTTACAATAAATGAATTTCTTAAAAAAAAAGTTAATGTTTTTTTTTAAATTATCAAATCAACTAGAGGATACAATGTTTAAATGTAATAATAATCAGTATTTTATTAATCTAAATACATATATAAATATTAAATGAAACACATGAAGGTTGTCAATAGACATTATTCAGTAGATCACAAAAAAACTGGTAATGCAGAGATTAAATCAAAGATGTAGAAATACTCCAATAAATTATTCATTAGATGAGTCCAATAGTCTGAGAATTCACAGAGGTTATTTTAACTGTAAGTTGTTGAAAAAACTGTCCACATTTCTTATGATGAAGTTAATGATCCCTACTTGTTCACTTAGTGGGATTGTTGCCTCCATTCAATGTTTTTGAAGAATCTATGAAAATGTCTTAAAATACTTTTTGAATTTCTTTGTCCAAAAAAATGAACTCAGCTATAAGTCAAACAATGACAAGGCAAAAAGCAGAATGTCTCTTGAACTCCCTATCAGAATGACAATTGTAGCATTATAGAAGTACTTTTAATTTCTCTTGCTCTGTATTATTCTGTGGATCAAAATTTCTTATACATTAAATTAAATAATACTAAAATTTTCAAATA
This sequence comes from Bulinus truncatus, assembly GCA_021962125.1. NCBI lineage: Eukaryota > Metazoa > Mollusca > Gastropoda > Planorbidae > Bulinus > Bulinus truncatus. The sequence continues at coordinate 10,631,369 of JAGDYQ010000012.1, forward strand.
AAATAGTCAAACCCAGGTTTACTAGTATTTTGCAAGATGTAGAAATTCAAGTAATAAATCTGTTTAATGACAACGTCATGTTACATTTCTGATAAACGGCGAAGAAAGTTTCACTAGGTTATAGGGTCTAAGTACGTTAACGCACCACAAAAAAAAAATTACAATGGGATAGTATTGAATTAATTGGCAAGAGTAAAACATGTCCTATTTAATACATTTGAGCACTGGATATTGAATAAAAATATATAAAATAGTATTCAAAATATGCTTAAGAATATTTTTTAGATGCAATCATTTTGGTTTCCATTAAATCTTATGGGGAACTCTTAAATATATGTCTACTTTGGATTATAAAATTATTTCTAGAACTGGAAAAATTTCATTGGAAAACGAAGGTTTGACTGTAATTATTTACATTATAATAATATAAATAATAAACCTTAAATTATAATTAAATCTTTAATTTTAACTATACTAATTGTCTAATAGTATCTGTACTCTATAGTCAGTGGCGCAACCAAATCATCAATACGTTATAAAGTTACTAAAAGACTGTCAAACTGTCTTTTATCAATATGTGAGCCCCCCCCCCCCCCCCCAGCATTTTTCGCTGGTTGTGCCACTGTCAATAGTATGCATGTAAACTCAGCTTTCAAATATTAAAACCAAAAAGAACTATCACTATGCTACTATTTGTCATTCTATTTAAATACTCCCTTCTTAACAAAAAAATTGATGTATCAACATTATTGCTATTATCATATATAAGTATTTAATTTTGGACATTTTTGATCACATTAAAAAAAAATTTTTACTTGATCAATATCATTAAGAATAAAATCAGTCGAGCTATAAATTAAATAGTTCGTAGTTGACTTATAAACAGTAATTATATTCGTTTTACATATATTGATACATTAAATGTCATATACAGTACGAGTCATAGCAATAATGTTGGTACTATTAAAATATATAAAAAATACAGGACCACTCTATGTTTCAAGCTAAATACCATAAAAGTGATTTTCTGCCACATCTGTTGATTATAGTAGCGCCCAAATGTTCAAGCTGGTACTTTTTTTTCATTTAAAATGGCTGCGCTGCGTCTTGCTAACTCTAAGGAAAGAAATCATTTTCGGAAAAAAATAAAGAACTGTACTCTTCTTTTTTTAAACTTCAAGCACCATTTTATAGCACTTCATCGGGCACAATATAATAGACGTAATCAATCTAGTCTTTATATCTAAGGTTTCTATGCACTTTTCCATCCAAAGATCGGGGGGGGGGGGGGGGAGGCACGCTAGATAATAAATTTGGTAAATTTGTATTTAAAATCTCATAGAAGACTTTCGTGGTTTAGGTTCGTAGTTACTATATATAGTAAGTTATGTACTTTTAAGACTAGTTGTCCTGTTGGGAGTGTAAAGAAAGCGACAACCTCTTAGATCAGTAATGCACCACCTGCAGCCGTGAAGAAAAAAATGTACTATTTATTTCTTCAAAAGTAGCCAATGGCAGTAGCCTATAGCAGTAGACTATAAAAGTAGCATATAGCAGTAGCCCATAACAGAAGACTATAGAAGTAGCATATACCTTTAGCCTACAGCAGTAGACTGTAGCAGTAGACTATACCAGCCTATAGCAGTAGACTATACCAGCCTATAGCAGTAGACTATACCAGCCTATAGCATTAGACTATACCAGCCTATAGCAGTAGACTATACCAGCCTATAGCAGTAGACTATACCAGCCTATAGGAGTAGACTATACCAGCCTATAGCATTAGACTATACCAGCCTATAGCAGTAGACTATACCAGCCTATAGCAGTAGACTATAGTAGTAGCCTATAGCGATATATTTAGACCAGAGATCAGCGGACGCGTCCGCTTGCGGACGCAGATCTGCAGACTTTTCCGAATCCACGGACTGACAGCGGACGCTTCGTATGGTTAAGTTGCGGACTGGCTCGGATCTCGCACCCTTGCCTATAATAATTTAGTTTTGATACTTTACTTAGTCGTTAACTTTTGCCACTGAATCTGAAAATGAATCAATAAATAAAAGTGGCTTTTTTGTAGGGATCTAGTTATGTTAAAAAAAAAAAAGTCTTGTGTTGCTTTTTACTTCATATTTTAATAATTTTCTTAAGCATTACCATAAAAAATTTCAAGTCATTTAAACAGCTAAATTTCAGCAATGCGGACGCGCGTACTGACTGCAATCCTATGTTGTAAGATTCTGCCGACGCGGACGTGGACGCGGATCATTGATAGAAATCCATGGACGGACGCGGACGCTAAATTTCAAGATCCGCACACCGCTGATTTAGGCAAGCCGACTCCCTATCCCGGCGTTCAATGCGGCTATCAGGGATGAAAAGGTTGTACTCCTTTGTCTTAGATTATGATTTCAATAAAAAAAAAAAATTAACGAGACAGACTATATATTTTATTAATTAGTTCTATACTGTGGTTCTACATTTAATTACTCAGAGTTTATACAAAAATTAAAAAGAGGTGTGTGTTGTACAAAAGTTGCATCTAGGTCAGTTTTAATGTGTGGACCCTTCTGTGCATCTGCCGTGTTTGTGTGTGAGGGAGGGCGGGTCAGAGTCGTTCTAGATGCAGTCCTGGATGAATCATCAAACAATATAAGTATATGCATCAAGGGAAGAGGGGGGACCATAGAAAGTTATCAAGCCAAACTTATTTAAATCAGTGTTCTCCAACCCCCGGGCCGCGTGGATCAAAAAATACATTAAATTATTCCCATTTTATTTATTGTGGTGAGTGATGTATTTCCCTCGGGATTGTGCAACTTTCCACGGATGAGAGGTTAGCTGGGCGACAATGACATTGTAAATCAAAACAGTCTCAAATATAAATAACGCCCCCCTCCCCAAGCGGGCCGCGGTGAAATGATCAAACGTTTACCGGCCCGCTGCGAGAAAAAGGTTGGGGACCACTGATTTAAATTATTAAATTTATAGCCGTTTTCAAATATTAAAGAAAACTGGAATTTTATTTTTATAAAGTGTTCTCTCCTGTACCAACATGTTTATTCTACAATAAAGTAGGCCTACCAAGACAGTTCAGATAGAACTTTTGATAATAAGCCGATAATAATATATAACCTTATCAATACTAATATTTAGTAATGCATCTTTATATGATACCTTTTCCAATATGGATTTAAAAATAGGTTTCCTGTCCACTATACCAGGGGTCGGCATAGTACCTTCGAGGCGGAAGAGCCAAAAGTTATAATTCACAATTTTCCAGGGTTGTTATCAATACTCTTAAATTGTATTGTCAATACCAATACTTCATGAAAAGAGTATCGCCAATATATACCAATACAAATACTCAAGTAATAATGTATTGCCAAAATACAATACCAATACTTTTGAGAAGGAAAAAAATATTTAAAATATAAAGAGTGCAAGTTTTTTTTTTTACTTTTTATATAACTGACAGATCGACCAAAAAAGAAATAAAGTTTTCTTTTCTGTCGTTCATTGAAACATTCAAGAAATAGTTGATAGAAAGAAAGTAAATGAATGAAAGAATATAAGAATAACATTTATAGATATCGACGCGAAAAGCAAAAACTTCAAAAGATAATTCAAATTTAATTTTTCCTTCAACTCGCCAACGTGGTTGTACTAGTGGGGAGTTGGGTGGTGTTAATATTGGTAGGGTTGATGGCTATGATTACTGGTAGTGATTGAATGTATGTCAAGGCCGCAGCCAGAATTTTGTTTGGGGGGGGGGGGAGGGCTGTGCGAAGAGTTTTTTATAAGAAAAAATTGGAACGCAATGATAAAGAAGTATATTTTATAATAGAATTTAATTTTAGAATTCATTTTAGGGGGGGGGGGGGCTACGGCCTTGATGTATATAGATTACTTTTAAAACAATGTATTAAAATCGCTGTTGTTTTTCTGCAATTTTTTTTTTCTGAATTGTATGAACAGTACAATTGTGATAGTTTGATTTTTTAAACTGATAAACATACAAATAGTGGGATTATTCTATTGGGTTTATGAATTATAGCTTTTTTTTTTTCATTTGGAATATTTTAAGATACAAAGTAATTTTTTTTTTTTTTTTTGTTAAATGCAAATAGAAAAGTATTGGTATTGAGTATCGACAATTTTTCGTTTAAAATGTATCGGCGATACAAAAAGGATCGGCAATATTAATTGTATTGGCCGATACCGATACTTCGATACTAACACTCTTGCAATTTTCTCAGTTTTTAAAGAGCCACTAAAATTGTTTTTCACTATTTTGGTATTTGATTAGGATTAGGTATATAAAATAATATAATGATTATTATTTGCATATGGAACTGGAAGGCCGCAATTTGACATCGAAAGAGCCGCAAATCGACATCAAAAGACCCGCATGCGGCTCGCGAGCCGTATGTTGCCGACCCCTGCACTATACACTTCCTATTGTATCAGATTGTAAAAGGAAATATGTTAATGAAAAAGCTATTAATTTCCCCCAAAAGGTACATATTATGATATTATATATGTGATTGTACTTTTTTTCATTAGACCGGGGGGGGGGGTAGTGCTAACCCTAGGGCAGTGGTCGGCAAAGTGCGGCTCCGGAGCCGCATGTGGCTCTTTGGCTCCTTAAGTGCGGCTCTGGCATTTAGTTTCATTTAGTATACAACTTATTTAGTGTAATACTTATTTAGTGTAATAAAAGTTTACTAAACAAGCGGATTTGGCTCCCAATTTTTTTTTTAATTCTTGTAATGTTCATATTTGGCTCTTTGGCTGATGATAAGTTTGCCGACCACTGCCCTTAGGGTATCATAGGAGCTTAAACCGTACTGTCTATATGGCATTTTCTTATATCTAGATTTTAGATTGCTAAAAAAAATTCTAGATCTGGATAAAAAGTATTCAAATTAGCAGCCCTAGTTAAAATCAAGCAAGCATACTTGATTGTTTAGGTTTTAATTCTCATTGAGACCAGTATCACTTCCTGGAAAACAATTGAAATTTTAATATTTTTTAAAATATTTTTTTGTTTGTTTGACGATATTACTCAGATGATCATTCAAGCATTGTTATAACTAAAGGTAATAGTTATATTTTACAAATGCATTCTGTTGATATAAAATGACACACTGGGCTAATATTGACGATTATTTGAACATATTTTTAACTTTATTGTCTACTTAAACTGTAAGTTAAAAGTCCTTGTATCTAGAATGGACTGGTCTCATCGATAGGACTTGCATTAAACTTATAAGTCTGACACTAGTCTTTTCTAATCAACTTTCATTAAAAGTAATGTTTTATCAAGTGCATGTACTCAAGTACATTTTGGAGTACTTGTATTCTTACTTGCCGTCATTGGCGTAACTGGGAATTTTTTAATCATAGTATTCATAGTGAATCATAGTCTATTTTGTATTAGTCTAACTTGCAATTTATTTGTCTAACCACAGTATTGAAAAAGTGGAATAAAATTCTTGTCTGTCCTTTGCTACCCATGCCTTGGCTTGTCTTGTCTTTTTATGCGGTTAGGGCATATTTAATTCAAAATAATGATAATTTTTTATGACAGTCTGCCCATGGATAAATGGAAATGGTTCTTTCATATCTTAATGCAAAGTTCTAAGTTAGTGCGTTTTGAACAAAATGGACAGTAAAATTACTTGCTAATAATTTTAAATTATTTTAAAAAAATATTTCCTTTACTAATTCTAAGTTACTTAAAAAAAAGATTTTCTTGACCAAAATTTCATTGACAATGACATTGGATTGTATTTTGAGTTAGTCAGCTGTGGTCAGCAGCAAATGTGATATCACAGGCTTAAAAAAATGGCATTGTTTACCTTTAAATGTGCTGTGACAGGTACTTTTGCTTAAAACCCAATATGTCCCTAACATTCTGGTAGGGCCCATAAAAAAAAACTAGAGAGAGAGAGAGTTAATACAATTCTTCTGATACTTAAGACTAAGGAGATGTTGTTCAGAATGTTTTTATAATTATATAACGCATTAGCCATTAGCTTGTTCCAATAAAATAATCTGTTAAGTACCCCATATTAGCTCAGTTGTGTAAAATGTAAAGAAATGATAGTGATAGTTTATTGCATATTGTGTAATTTTTTCAAGGCATATTTTTAGGGCATATTTCAATATTTTTAGGACATAAATGCACATATATTTCTTCATTTTCTGGATCATAGAAATTTGAACCATAATGATGATATATCAGGACAGGTTATAAAACTGCAGTATAATTAACGAGTTATTTATTCATTTTTGTTATTTTTATCAGTCATCATAATCATACTGAAGAGTTTTCTGCGTACATAAATAAATGTTTACTTTTATTGTTATTTTATATAATAAAATATGTTTAAAAAAATATTCTGATTGATAACAGTTTATCACTATTAATGTAGATTAGACGCGTGTGATGACTGATGCCTGTCTCTGGATAATTACCATTAATGAAATTATGAAGTTTCACTTATGTCATTAATTACAGAAACACAATGAGTTATAACAGCCTTGGACAGCATTCTAGTCGAAGTGCTGAAATTCCAACATCATCAAACAGTAATGAAACAACATTTTCATTCTCTCAGCCAATGGAAGGCTATGACTATGAATTTGTACTACCTGTTGAGCAGAGATATGAATGTCCTATTTGCTTACTAATTCTTAGGGAACCACGCCAAACAAAATGTGGACACAGATTCTGTAGAGACTGTATAATAAGATGGCTAAGGTAATAATTATATCAGATTGATTGATTCTTACATCTATTTTGTATTTTTTTTTTAACTATTGCTCCGTTAGGTCAAGACAGATGCATATAATTAATTAATATTAATATTACTAATACTATTCAAGAAACTGTTTAGTTGTTTATGATAATAATATTTATTTGTGTCTTCATTAAGAGTCTCATGTACAAGATGCCCTGTTGATAATGAACCTTTGATGGAGAATGATGTTTTTCCAGACAACTTTGCTAAAAGAGAGATTTTAAACTTCACTATTAGGTGTCCAAATAAAAAAGATGGTTGTGAACAAGTTGTTACACTTGGTAAACTACAGGTATTGAATTTTCAGCATTGAAAGTATTAAATCTAGGACTGCTGGTTAACTGCCATTAATTCATAACAAAAATAATGCAATAAAATTTTTTAACGCTTACACCTAAATGTATTCATTTTTTCCCAAATGCTGTATTTTCAGACTTGCGGGGAAAATCAGTAAATCAGAAATAGATAACAAAAATAATTAAAAAAATGCAAGAAAAAATACCTGACTGTCATGTTTACATAAAATCATAGCAGCTTAAAGCAATAGGATTGTCATTTCTTAATTGTATTTTCTTACCCTAAATGATACAGTTAGTGAACAACTACAGACGTGTGCCACTAGTTTGATTAACAGATGCCGTGGGTTTGAAATAATAGAACTTCGTGTCAACTTTTTTTTTTGGGACAGAGGGGGTATGGTGGTTGGGTTAGCCATAAGTAACATGATCTTTGTGGGGAGAGAGGCTGAGAAGTTTGTCTTAAATGTGACCGGGTAGGGAAAGGGGAGTAAATATCAAGAAAAATATGCGTTAATAATAAGTGAGTGACCACTTTATGGCTATACTATTATTTTTTTTTGGGAGGGGGGCGCGGGTACAGTCATGGAGGGTAGGGTAAGCAAGACTTACTTGGGGGCAAAGTGTAGCAAAATATGACAGGGGGTAGAGGGGTTGACATGTGTCATGAGTTTGGAACCTATGGAGAAACACATGTTTGGCTTTGTTGTTGATAAAAAACAACAACTGGCAACACTTGACTTGATACATGTCAATAAACTGGTCTAAATAACTCATTCAATAGACATATATGCTTAATAAATCTGTTACAATTAATCATAACTCTTTCGTAAATTAAACTGACTTGTTTATTATGCCAATGTTATAACGACAAACTAGTTTGAATACAAATAATTTATTATATTGTGTTGATTAAAATGTGCGTTAATTTGCAATAAACTTGTTAATTATGAGTTAATTTCGATACATTTTTTAATTAATCAGCAGCTTTAATTAAATTCATGTTTTTTAATGTAAAATATACACATTGATTAAATTTTTTTTTCCTTTTTACTTCAGTATCAAAAAATATTTAATCAATTCTTTTTTTTCTTTAAAAGAATCACTTGGAAATATGTCCACAATCTTTGGTGCCATGTCCATATAAATGTGCATCAATCTTACATCGATGTGACTTAGAAACTCATTTAAAAGATCACTGTGAACTGCGATTAATATTATGTGAGAAATGCTCTGCAAGCATAAAAGCTAATTCAGCTGAGGTTTGTTTTTAAACTCATTAATATAATCTGATTTAACCATTAATTAACATAGCCTATAAAGTGTCAGCTAGTGTTTTCTTTCAAGCGCTTGTTGCCATCCCATATTTACATCATTGTAATGATTTGGACCATAAAACAATAGTCTTCAATATTATAACTGGTGTTATTAAACAGTTAACAAAGTTCCTATTTCCTGAAAACATGCTAATCGAGGGGGGGGAAAAAAGAAATGACAGAAACCAGAAACAACAAGAAATAATAAATAAAAAACTTGTTGTTTGGCTGGCAAAATTGATACTAATACATAGTATTTAACAAGAGGGTCTGAAAAACTATTTTGCCTGAATTGAACAATAAAATTGAATGGATAAGATATCCATCCTTTCAATATAAATACAACATTCATACCAAAAGGTTTATTGCGTGTGGAAGCGGAGTACTCAGTTCTTCAGAAAAAAAATTATGTGCACAGATGTTGAAAATCAAAAAGACAAATTTGAACTTGTGATAGAAGAAAAAACAAAACAAGTCAATCATTATTATAATATTTGTTTTATAAAATGCCCCTAATCAGAATATTTTAATGTACTGAGGAAAGGACTATTTTTTTTTCTATTAATTTATTGTAAGCTTAATTATTTTAACATGATTTGAGATAACCTTTAGCCCCACTGTGCAGAACCAATTTAACTGGTTGCTACCAGTTTTTTTTGCAATAACCACTATAAATGAATTCAAAGAAATGGTGCATGGTTTGAAGGATTCTTCACGCCTGTCCTGTTCCACTTATATGTACTCCCGTCTCAGGAAATAAAACTATGTTTCTTTTAACTTTTTTCTTTCATAAGATAATTATTGAAATTGCAGTGTTTTAAACCATGCATGTCAAACTCAAATTTTGAGAAATTTAGCACAATAAGAAGTGCATCTTTACCTTGTCCATGGAGCCACCCAAGTGAGTAAGTTAACCATCGTGTAGGAGGACGGATGGTCCTGTAGTAAAGCGTTCTACTGTCGACCTGAGGTTACTGTAGCCTAATTAAAACCAGCTATTGTTTATGTACTTGTTAAAATGTTAACATGCTTTTTTTGTACCCTCAGAGTCATAGCATTGTTTGTCCAAATGTTTTACTTCCTTGTGACTTTTGTGGTCAGAATACAACACGAGCTGAAGTAAGTTTGATTTTCAAATCATTTGAAATGTTTTTGGAAGAGTGAATGGTTTTCAGCTTAAAGAAAAATTAGTTATTCAGGGTTGAATCAGATGCTTTTCAAACAATGGAATGTTAATAAATTACACTCATTTCTATGAGAATTAAGATATGTGTATTTCTCTTTTACACAGATGAAAAGTCACATTGAGACAAAATGCCAACAAGTTCAAATACGATGTATCTTCTGTTCACTGGGATGTAATGAAGAAGTTAGTCAGTCATTCACTGCTTCTTTAATATTGTGTTGTTGTCATTTTATGCTTTGTTTTGATAAAACTATCATTTCTTTCTTAGACATTTTCTATAAATTATACATATATAATGAGAGAAGAGAGCCATTGATATCTGTTTTCAGTTAGTATTTTTTTAAATATTAAATATATTATTTAAAGATGTTTATCTTTTTTTAGTTTCATAGTTTTTATTTCATTTATTTTCACAGATGCTGCGTTGCAAGGAAGATGATCATTTAAAGTCTCATAATATTGAACATATGAAGCTGCTTTGTCATGCTGTTACAAATTTAGCCTACCAGTTTGAGAATATTTTAAATAGTAAAGAAAACCGAGGTGAAATGGAACATATACAAGACGACTTCACTAGTACAATGAGTAGTTATAGACACTTTAGTTCAGGCTCAACATCTCCTGCTGTTGCCCTGCTCAATTATTCCTCTTTAAACAGCTTGTTCAAAAATCCCCCACCCACCACCACCTTAAATGAAGCAGATATACACAGAGGTCACTTACCAGAAAGACACATTTCGTATAATGGTGGCAGAAATTTAGCCAGCAACCTTCTAGATGGCTCTTCTGACAGAGCCACAGATGGTAATTCAAATGGCTCCACAAGAAATCCAATGTCGCTACACATAAAAAATTCTTCACATTCTCAATCTGTTCAGGATGACTCTGGAGGGAGCAAACATTTTCTACAGAATTCTTCTTATGTACAACTAGTCCACCAGATAAAGTCTTATCTTGAAGACAAAATGTCGATTCAGCAACTGAAAATCGATGAACTGAATCAAAAATTGGCCAATATGGAAAAGGTCAATATGGATTTAGTGGTGAAAGTTAGACAACTAGAATGTGAAATAGAAGACAGAGAAGGGAGGTATTGTGATGGGGACTATTACTGGAGAATTCCAGAGTTTAGTCAGTATCAAATGAAGGCAATATCAGGTGAGCCTAGCATGCTACACAGTCCTCCATTTTACACCAGTATATGGGGATATAAAATGTGCATCCGTGCAAACATTACGAGCAATGCACCTGATACCTCTGGACATTATCTGTCATTGTTTATTCATTTTATGCAGGGCCATAATGATAATTTCATAACTTGGCCATTTTCAGGGAAAATTGTATTGAGTATTATTGACCAAAATCCAGATCAGAATTTACTGAACCATATAAGTGAAACCCTTATTGCAAAGCCAAGTCTGGCTGCATTTCAGAAACCTACCAGTTATCGAAATCACAAAGGCTTTGGCTATATTGAATTTACATCTTTGTTAACATTAAAAACAAATTCTTACTTAAAAGATGATTGTATAATTATAAGAGCTCAGGTTTATCCTGAACATAAGTAGCACACCCATTTAGACTTAAAATATTTACTGCCATTGTTTAATTGATTAGTAAACAGTTTATTGTGCTGAAGAAAATGTTTTTCAGATATAGTATCAACAAAACTATTTTTTTTATTTCATATAAATAAATGCAAAGAATTTATAAAGTGAATAAAAAATTAGCCCTCATACATGTGTGTCAGAAACTTACATATCTTTTCTTAGCAGCTTCAACTATTTATGCACCACTGTCTATAAACACAACTGAATCTTAAAATATTTCACATTGTTCAGTTAAATGTGTGTCTTTGCAATAGTGTTAATATGTGAATATTACATTAGTACCTCTAATTTTAAACATATGAACTATGAGCTTGTAGTCTCTTGTAATATTGACTTTAAGCAAGTTTTGTGTGACGAATGTAACCTGGTTGAGGTATTGGTGGTGTGATCTGGCAAATTTTTTAAACAACGTATTAGCCATTTGTTGAAAAAAGCATGCTGTAAAGAGTAGTGACATAAAAAAGAAGAAAGCTTATCATTTTGTACATTTAGAAGGAAATGCTGTTTAAAATGGCAAAGGCGTGTATGCTGTGGACTAGACATGCTAATTCAAACAGATTGTGGACAAACATGCCTATACCACAGAGTTTGTCTGTACTGTGGTATTCATTATTTTAATGGAGGCAAGAGGTTAAGGACTTAAGAGTTTGTCATAAGGCTGTCAAAGAAGTCAACATCTGTGGATGCCGAGATAGTCACTGCTGATTAGCATGGGTTATGGCAATATGCCTACATTCAATAATAGAGTACAAGAGAGAAATCAAGAATATGTGATTTTTTTTCTATTATAAAGAATTATATTATGTTTTTTTTTAGAAGTTTTTGTTTTTTATTATTTGAATGGGAATTTTTTTTTTTAAATAAGATGTTTTAGGGCTGAATTAGACATTTAATATGAGGTACTACTGTAGTATTGTACTTTTTTATGTATTTTCCCTCCATAAACAGACACACACTTTGTGCATGTTCTGTTAAATATATATCTGTATTCATTTCAAGTTCAAGCATGGTAAATAAAATCAGAAAGATATACTTGCAGTATAACAGAAGATTGATATTTTTAGCCCTAAAGTTGCATGCTAATTCATTAAAATAAATAATTATCGGTAAATATATAAATCTACCAGACTACCACAATGTGTTTTGTATAATGCAAACCACTAATTGACAATTTCATTCATCATGTAGTATTCAAATATACAATTTTTTAAATATTTAGAAGATGCTGGATAATATGTGTCATAGAACAGTTTAGTACTATAAGAGATCTCTTATTCTCTTTGGTAGAAACAGTTGGTCATGACAGAACTTTCAAATTTTATACAGTTATGTCACGGCCCTATATTTAGTCAGTGCAAAGGGACTTATTCTGACTATGCAGTATTAAACTTTTTTAAAAAATCAAGTTTACAAAACTTGATTAATAATAAATTATTAACTAGTGAAAACAATATTGCATAAGTTTATTTTCTGCTACCATGCATAACTCATATTTATAAAAACCTCATTTCATTCATTTTACAGTAATCACTAGTCATTTTTATTCTAACATTTCATTATGAAAAAACTATCAGAATTGTGGATCCCATATTAACCATGAGAACATATGTATGTGATGTTTCAATTTATTCTTTGTTACAGTAAAATTTTAAAACTAATGTACTTCATCATGTTCACATGGATCACTCTTTCATACTAGTATTGTAACTTAATTCAATGTTTCCTTAAGTATTTTATTTGTAAGAAATAAACAATCAGATCTGTTAACAAAAGTTTGTTTTAATAAGACTCTCTCCTCTCTATCCCCTCTCCTCTCTCTCTCCCCTCCTCTCCTCTCTCTCTCCTGTTCACTGTTCCTTAAAAAACAACTTTCCTTTGACAAGACCTGAACTAATGCAACTCATGCTGATAATTATGTCTGCTTTGTGAATTATTTTTATCACAGATTTTTTTTTGTAACATTAAAATTTTTTGGAATAAATACAATACTAATAGCGAAAATAAATCCCAAGTCAGCTGTACATTATTATGAAGACCATACAGCTGCCCCAGTCTTCTATGAAATACTTTCAAGTCTCCAAGAGGGCTAAATTTATTGTTTGGTGAACTTTTACAATGGAATAGTTTTGTAGATACCTAGTATACATTCCTATTATTGATTGCTAAGACAGCGTTGATCATGGAGGTCTTAGGTAGCAGATCCCACAAAAAAAACTGCAAGGCAGTATGGATAACTGGCATGACATCTAATCTCACACACACACACACCCCCGCCGAATAAACTTTACGGCCTTGCCAACTAACCTATAGAAATAACAGAAATGTATTTTATTTTTTAGGACTGCACACGCTGGATGTATGAATGTATAAAGTAAAAATGCGCAGCAAATGAAAAGTGATAAATATGTAGGATAGTTTACCATACCCAATTTTTATTGTCATCTGATTCCCCTTGAAACTTTGGCTGATTTCGCTTATAGGCTTAATAATGGATACCAGATCATTGGTTAACAACTAAGGAGGAAAAAAACATCTATTTTTTAACAGATGATTTATTTAATATAGCATAGAAATTTAATCCTCTTATTTATTGTCTTTTTTTATCAATGACGATTCAGGACTACAAATAAGAACTAAAATCATCATCAGTTCTAATTAACATTGAGCTTTTCATACTTAAAATTAAATGAATTATTATGTTTCCTCTAATTATTAACATTTATTAGTGACAATTAGTCAAAATTGGTATATTGTCAAAGCAAAAAAATTAATGTGGTTTCAAGCATATTTCAGGATGGACATTTTAACAATCTGTTGATAATTGTGCCAACAATATTTATTAGTATTCTTCATTGAAAACAAAGAAAAACACTTCACCACTAAAACAAACCTAACAGAAATGTTTTAACACTTAGAACAAAAAAATAATAAAGAAAAAATATTGCTGGAAATGTTGACATATTAAAAGTAAAATATATTAAAATGACTAAATCAATATCTACACCAGTAACCTGGCAATGTTATAACAACACTGAAAATGTCCTTTTACTGATATATGGGCTTATCTTTACGGTATATCTAAATCAAGAAAAAAAAAAGATAGGTGATATTTAAATACCAATTACATGTACGTAACTAATTTGTTTCAAATGACTGGAACATTCAACTAGTCCTGATGTAAGAAAATAAAAATTACAGATGTTAATAAGTAAACAGTAATAAATAGATAACTATTATTTTATTTCCTAATATCATTTAATTTATACAGTATTTCATATTTAAAAAAAAAACTTTTTAAACTTTTCACATACATTATTTAAAGTTACTGGAGTAGAAAAGTTGTCTTACTTTTTACTTAAACTAAAATTGTATAAAATATAAAGTTGTAATTTTAAAAGAGGAGACATGTAGTTAAATGATATCAGGAAAAAAATATATTAGATGCACTAGCTGTATGCATATGTATAAATATTACCACCTTGTAATGTTTAGAGGAAATAAATATTTACAGCAGAGGTTGTTATTATTTGTTCAAACTTATCAAGAAAAATTATAATAAAGATACTTAATTCACATATAATACAATAATATTCTGAATTTTTGTAATTGTACATCAAATCAGACATGTCTAAGAAATAATGTTATTTTTAATGACAGATTTTTAAGTTACATGGAAATGGAATGAAAACATGTGGAAATATTCTAGTCCAAATTTAATCAAAATTTTGAAAGTATAAAAAGGCATAGTTTGTACCACCAATGAAAATGTCCAAGTATTGAATTCCATAAACATCATAATTTTTATTGGAGTTACATTATACTAAAAAAATTGCTAATGTTTTTAATGTATTTTACAACCTTTGGCTATGCAATCACTTTATTCTTAGTTGTTTAAAAATAATTTACAAAAAGGAACAAATAAGAAAAAAATGTAGCTAAGTACTGCAAAATAAACATTAATTCCCCTTTATCTAAAAACAAATATCAGTTAAGCTTTTAAAGAAACTACAACTATAATTGTTACAATAACAGCAACAACAAGAAGAATAACTATTAAACAGCACATCTTCTTTCTAGACTTTCTCTGTGAATAAAGAAGAAAAAGAATATAATTTAAGCGTAAAAGTAAATAATTTTTTTTAATTTAAATAACAGTATGTAGTCAAAACAGATGTAAAGTTAAAACTGCCTTAAAATTTGTATGCTACTTTCAATCTAAGTTTTGAAATAAACCTTTTAAAACTTAAATATCTTTTTAGTAATATTTTAAATTTATTTAAGTGATTTTAATTCATTTTTTTTAATTAGAATTGAAAAAGGCCATCAAGTGGCCAGTATTTTTTCTCAAAACGTATTGGGTTAAAAATATTTTGTTGTAACGTAAACCCCAGATTAATTTTGGTATGACAGTACTTTTTAAGCAGAATACTTTTTTTTTACTGTCAGGTTGACTGTTTTTGTGCATCATTTTATAAGATCATAGATCATTTAATCATTACAGATACCAATGAATATGCCAATGATAAGATACTTAAATTCTTGACGCATGACGCAATATAAGAAATTGGTCTTCAGTACATATTAACTAAATCTGAAAAAAATATTTTTATCTTCATTGGCTACTGGGTCTAAAGCTATTCTTTCTTAAGCAATTAAAACTAAACTAATAGTTTTGATACCATTATTACATCAAAGATCTAAGACATAAAAAGAGAAAAACTGTTACCTGATACTCTGCTGCCTTAATCAACTGGTCTCGGCCAGACTCAACATTTGTATAAGCTCTTTCCACATTACTATCAATTGTATCTATTTCAAAATAGGATATAAGTATCCAGCATGAGCATGATGTATGAAAGCTAATTATTATCCTACAAAAATTTTTTTAACAAGGATGTATAATGAATTAAAAAAAATTCAATACTGTACAAAATTCAATACTGTAAAATGTAAGAATTGTTTTTTTTTTCAATTAATTTATTAGTCTCGCTGATAAAAAGGAAAAAAAAAATTCACCCAAAACTTCTCCTTGAGTATGTACAAGTGCACCTAGTTCTCTGAAAATCTCATTCACATCCAAGATGTCAGCCTAAAGAAAATTTATTAAAAAAAAACTAAAATAATTTTTAAAGAAAAATTTATTTGTGATATTATTTTCCGCAATTTATACTATTCCGTTACTTTTTGTTTTTCTCTTATTAATAATTACAGACTTGTGTCAACTTTCATCAGTTAGCTATAAAAAAGGATTAAAATATTTCTTTTTTCAAGGATTAAGCCTAAGGGGCCGTGCATAAAGTACGTCATGCTATTTTGGACC